>OY282453.1:5256422-5760602 GCA_958295655.1 Palloptera scutellata | reverse complement strand
TAAAGTAAAGTAAAGTAAAGTAAAGTAAAGTAAAGTAAAGTAAAGTAAAGTAAAGTAAAGTAAAGTAAAGTAAAGTAAAGTAAAGTAAAGTAAAGTAAAGTAAAGTAAAGTAAAGTAAAGTAAAGTAAAGTAAAGTAAAGTAAAGTAAAGTAAAGTAAAGTAAAGTAAAGTAAGTAAAGTAAAGTAAAGTAAAGTAAGAAGTAAAGTAAAGTAAAGTAAAGTAAAGTAATGTAAAGTAAAGTAAAGTAAAAGTAAGAAGTAAAGTAAAAGTAAAAGTAAAGTAAAGTAAAGTAAAGTAAAGTAAAGTAAAGTAAGTAAAGTAAAGTAAAGTAAAGTAAAGTAAAGTAAAGTAAAGTAAAGTAAAGTAAAGTAAAGTAAAGTAAAGTAAAGTAAAGTAAAGTAAAGTAAAGTAAAGTAAAGTAAAGTAAAGTAAAGTAAAGTAAAGTAAAGTAAAGTAAAGTAAAGTAAAGTAAAGTAAAGTAAAGTAAAGTAAAGTAAAGTAAAGTAAGTAAAGTAAAGTAAAGTAAAGTAAAGTAAAGTAAAGTAAAGTAAAGTAAAGTAAAGTAAAGTAAAGTAAAGTAAAGTAAAGTAAAGTAAAGTAAAGTAAAGTAAAGTAAAGTAAAGTAAAGTAAAGTAAGTAAAGTAAAGTAAAGTAAGTAAAGTAAAGTAAAGTAAAGTAAAGTAAAGTAAAGTAAAGTAAAGTAAAGTTAAAGTAAAGTAAAGTAAAGTAAAGTAAAGTAAAGTAAAGTAAAAGTAAAGTAAAGTAAAGTAAAGTAAAGTAAAGTAAAGTAAAGTAAAGTAAAGTAAAGTAAAGTAAAGTAAAGTAAAGTAAGTAAAGTAAAGTAAAGTAAAGTAAAGTAAAGTAAAGTAAAGTAAAGTAAAGTAAGTAAAGTAAAGTAAAGTAAAGTAAAGTAAAGTAAAGTAAAGTAAAGTAAAGTAAAGTAAAGTAAAGTAAAGTAAAGTAAAGTAAAGTAAAGTAAAGTAAAGTAAAGTAAAGTAAAGTAAAGTAAGTAAAGTAAAGTAAAGTAAAGTAAAGTAAAGTAAAGTAAAGTAAGTAAAGTAAAGTAAGTAAAGTAAAGTAAAGTAAAGTAAAGTAAAGTAAAGTAAAGTAAAGTAAAGTAAAGTAAAGTAAAGTAAAGTAAAGTAAAGTAAAGTAAAGTAAGTAAAGTAAAGTAAAGTAAAGTAAAGTAAAGTAAAGTAAAGTAAAGTAAAGTAAAGTAAAGTAAAGTAAAGTAAAGTAAAGTAAAGTAAAGTAAAGTAAAGTAAGTAAAGTAAAGTAAGTAAAGTAAAGTAAAGTAAAGTAAAGTAAAGTAAAGTAAAGTAAAGTAAAGTAAAGTAAAGTAAAGTAAGTAAAGTAAAGTAAAGTAAAGTAAAGTAAAGTAAAGTAAAGTAAAGTAAGTAAAGTAAAGTAAAGTAAAGTAAGTAAAGTAAAGTAAGTAAAGTAAAGTAAAGTAAAGTAAAGTAAAGTAAAGTAAAGTAAAGTAAAGTAAAGTAAAGTAAAGTAAAGTAAAGTAAAGTAAAGTAAAGTAAAGTAAAGTAAAGTAAAGTAAAGTAAAGTAAAGTAAAGTAAAGTAAAGTAAAGTAAAGTAAAGTAAAGTAAAGTAAAGTAAAGTAAAGTAAAGTAAAGTAAAGTAAAGTAAAGTAAGTAAAGTAAAGTAAAGTAAAGTAAAGTAAAGTAAGTAAAGTAAAGTAAGTAAGTAAAGTAAAGTAAAGTAAAGTAAGTAAAGTAAAGTAAAGTAAAGTAAAGTAAAGTAAAGTAAAGTAAAGTAAAGTAAAGTAAAGTAAAGTAAAGTAAAGTAAAGTAAAGTAAAGTAAAGTAAAGTAAAGTAAAGTAAAGTAAAGTAAAGTAAAGTAAAGTAAAGTAAAGTAAAGTAAAGTAAAGTAAAGTAAAGTAAAGTAAAGTAAAGTAAAGTAAAGTAAAGTAAAGTAAAGTAAAGTAAAGTAAAGTAAAGTAAAGTAAAGTAAAGTAAAGTAAAGTAAAGTAAAGTAAAGTAAAGTAAAGTAAAGTAAAGTAAAGTAAAGTAAAGTAAAGTAAAGTAAAGTAAAGTAAAGTAAAGTAAAGTAAAGTAAAGTAAAGTAAAGTAAAGTAAAGTAAAGTAAAGTAAAGTAAAGTAAAGTAAAGTAAAGTAAAGTAAAGTAAAGTAAAGTAAAGTAAAGTAAAGTAAAGTAAAGTAAAGTAAAGTAAAGTAAAGTAAAGTAAAGTAAAGTAAAGTAAAGTAAAGTAAAGTAAAGTAAAGTAAAGTAAAGTAAAGTAAAGTAAAGTAAAGTAAAGTAAAGTAAAGTAAAGTAAAGTAAAGTAAAGTAAAGTAAAGTAAAGTAAAGTAAAGTAAAGTAAAGTAAAGTAAAGTAAAGTAAAGTAAAGTAAAGTAAAGTAAAGTAAAGTAAAGTAAAGTAAAGTAAAGTAAAGTAAAGTAAAGTAAAGTAAAGTAAAGTAAAGTAAAGTAAAGTAAAGTAAAGTAAAGTAAAGTAAAGTAAAGTAAAGTAAAGTAAAGTAAAGTAAAGTAAAGTAAAGTAAAGTAAAGTAAAGTAAAGTAAAGTAAAGTAAAGTAAAGTAAAGTAAAGTAAAGTAAAGTAAAGTAAAGTAAAGTAAAGTAAAGTAAAGTAAAGTAAAGTAAAGTAAAGTAAAGTAAAGTAAAGTAAAGTAAAGTAAAGTAAAGTAAAGTAAAGTAAAGTAAAGTAAAGTAAAGTAAAGTAAAGTAAAGTAAAGTAAAGTAAAGTAAAGTAAAGTAAAGTAAAGTAAAGTAAAGTAAAGTAAAGTAAAGTAAAGTAAAGTAAAGTAAAGTAAAGTAAAGTAAAGTAAAGTAAAGTAAAGTAAAGTAAAGTAAAGTAAAGTAAAGTAAAGTAAAGTAAAGTAAAGTAAAGTAAAGTAAAGTAAAGTAAAGTAAAGTAAAGTAAAGTAAAGTAAAGTAAAGTAAAGTAAAGTAAAGTAAAGTAAAGTAAAGTAAAGTAAAGTAAAGTAAAGTAAAGTAAAGTAAAGTAAAGTAAAGTAAAGTAAAGTAAAGTAAAGTAAAGTAAAGTAAAGTAAAGTAAAGTAAAGTAAAGTAAAGTAAAGTAAAGTAAAGTAAAGTAAAGTAAAGTAAAGTAAAGTAAAGTAAAGTAAAGTAAAGTAAAGTAAAGTAAAGTAAAGTAAAGTAAAGTAAAGTAAAGTAAAGTAAAGTAAAGTAAAGTAAAGTAAAGTAAAGTAAAGTAAAGTAAAGTAAAGTAAAGTAAAGTAAAGTAAAGTAAAGTAAAGTAAAGTAAAGTAAAGTAAAGTAAAGTAAAGTAAAGTAAAGTAAAGTAAAGTAAAGTAAAGTAAAGTAAAGTAAAGTAAAGTAAAGTAAAGTAAAGTAAAGTAAAGTAAAGTAAAGTAAAGTAAAGTAAAGTAAAGTAAAGTAAAGTAAAGTAAAGTAAAGTAAAGTAAAGTAAAGTAAAGTAAAGTAAAGTAAAGTAAAGTAAAGTAAAGTAAAGTAAAGTAAAGTAAAGTAAAGTAAAGTAAAGTAAAGTAAAGTAAAGTAAAGTAAAGTAAAGTAAAGTAAAGTAAAGTAAAGTAAAGTAAAGTAAAGTAAAGTAAAGTAAAGTAAAGTAAAGTAAAGTAAAGTAAAGTAAAGTAAAGTAAAGTAAAGTAAAGTAAAGTAAAGTAAAGTAAAGTAAAGTAAAGTAAAGTAAAGTAAAGTAAAGTAAAGTAAAGTAAAGTAAAGTAAAGTAAAGTAAAGTAAAGTAAAGTAAAGTAAAGTAAAGTAAAGTAAAGTAAAGTAAAGTAAAGTAAAGTAAAGTAAAGTAAAGTAAAGTAAAGTAAAGTAAAGTAAAGTAAAGTAAAGTAAAGTAAAGTAAAGTAAAGTAAAGTAAAGTAAAGTAAAGTAAAGTAAAGTAAAGTAAAGTAAAGTAAAGTAAAGTAAAGTAAAGTAAAGTAAAGTAAAGTAAAGTAAAGTAAAGTAAAGTAAAGTAAAGTAAAGTAAAGTAAAGTAAAGTAAAGTAAAGTAAAGTAAAGTAAAGTAAAGTAAAGTAAAGTAAAGTAAAGTAAAGTAAAGTAAAGTAAAGTAAAGTAAAGTAAAGTAAAGTAAAGTAAAGTAAAGTAAAGTAAAGTAAAGTAAAGTAAAGTAAAGTAAAGTAAAGTAAAGTAAAGTAAAGTAAAGTAAAGTAAAGTAAAGTAAAGTAAAGTAAAGTAAAGTAAAGTAAAGTAAAGTAAAGTAAAGTAAAGTAAAGTAAAGTAAAGTAAAGTAAAGTAAAGTAAAGTAAAGTAAAGTAAAGTAAAGTAAAGTAAAGTAAAGTAAAGTAAAGTAAAGTAAAGTAAAGTAAAGTAAAGTAAAGTAAAGTAAAGTAAAGTAAAGTAAAGTAAAGTAAAGTAAAGTAAAGTAAAGTAAAGTAAAGTAAAGTAAAGTAAAGTAAAGTAAAGTAAAGTAAAGTAAAGTAAAGTAAAGTAAAGTAAAGTAAAGTAAAGTAAAGTAAAGTAAAGTAAAGTAAAGTAAAGTAAAGTAAAGTAAAGTAAAGTAAAGTAAAGTAAAGTAAAGTAAAGTAAAGTAAAGTAAAGTAAAGTAAAGTAAAGTAAAGTAAAGTAAAGTAAAGTAAAGTAAAGTAAAGTAAAGTAAAGTAAAGTAAAGTAAAGTAAAGTAAAGTAAAGTAAAGTAAAGTAAAGTAAAGTAAAGTAAAGTAAAGTAAAGTAAAGTAAAGTAAAGTAAAGTAAAGTAAAGTAAAGTAAAGTAAAGTAAAGTAAAGTAAAGTAAAGTAAAGTAAAGTAAAGTAAAGTAAAGTAAAGTAAAGTAAAGTAAAGTAAAGTAAAGTAAAGTAAAGTAAAGTAAAGTAAAGTAAAGTAAAGTAAAGTAAAGTAAAGTAAAGTAAAGTAAAGTAAAGTAAAGTAAAGTAAAGTAAAGTAAAGTAAAGTAAAGTAAAGTAAAGTAAAGTAAAGTAAAGTAAAGTAAAGTAAAGTAAAGTAAAGTAAAGTAAAGTAAAGTAAAGTAAAGTAAAGTAAAGTAAAGTAAAGTAAAGTAAAGTAAAGTAAAGTAAAGTAAAGTAAAGTAAAGTAAAGTAAAGTAAAGTAAAGTAAAGTAAAGTAAAGTAAAGTAAAGTAAAGTAAAGTAAAGTAAAGTAAAGTAAAGTAAAGTAAAGTAAAGTAAAGTAAAGTAAAGTAAAGTAAAGTAAAGTAAAGTAAAGTAAAGTAAAGTAAAGTAAAGTAAAGTAAAGTAAAGTAAAGTAAAGTAAAGTAAAGTAAAGTAAAGTAAAGTAAAGTAAAGTAAAGTAAAGTAAAGTAAAGTAAAGTAAAGTAAAGTAAAGTAAAGTAAAGTAAAGTAAAGTAAAGTAAAGTAAAGTAAAGTAAAGTAAAGTAAAGTAAAGTAAAGTAAAGTAAAGTAAAGTAAAGTAAAGTAAAGTAAAGTAAAGTAAAGTAAAGTAAAGTAAAGTAAAGTAAAGTAAAGTAAAGTAAAGTAAAGTAAAGTAAAGTAAAGTAAAGTAAAGTAAAGTAAAGTAAAGTAAAGTAAAGTAAAGTAAAGTAAAGTAAAGTAAAGTAAAGTAAAGTAAAGTAAAGTAAAGTAAAGTAAAGTAAAGTAAAGTAAAGTAAAGTAAAGTAAAGTAAAGTAAAGTAAAGTAAAGTAAAGTAAAGTAAAGTAAAGTAAAGTAAAGTAAAGTAAAGTAAAGTAAAGTAAAGTAAAGTAAAGTAAAGTAAAGTAAAGTAAAGTAAAGTAAAGTAAAGTAAAGTAAAGTAAAGTAAAGTAAAGTAAAGTAAAGTAAAGTAAAGTAAAGTAAAGTAAAGTAAAGTAAAGTAAAGTAAAGTAAAGTAAAGTAAAGTAAAGTAAAGTAAAGTAAAGTAAAGTAAAGTAAAGTAAAGTAAAGTAAAGTAAAGTAAAGTAAAGTAAAGTAAAGTAAAGTAAAGTAAAGTAAAGTAAAGTAAAGTAAAGTAAAGTAAAGTAAAGTAAAGTAAAGTAAAGTAAAGTAAAGTAAAGTAAAGTAAAGTAAAGTAAAGTAAAGTAAAGTAAAGTAAAGTAAAGTAAAGTAAAGTAAAGTAAAGTAAAGTAAAGTAAAGTAAAGTAAAGTAAAGTAAAGTAAAGTAAAGTAAAGTAAAGTAAAGTAAAGTAAAGTAAAGTAAAGTAAAGTAAAGTAAAGTAAAGTAAAGTAAAGTAAAGTAAAGTAAAGTAAAGTAAAGTAAAGTAAAGTAAAGTAAAGTAAAGTAAAGTAAAGTAAAGTAAAGTAAAGTAAAGTAAAGTAAAGTAAAGTAAAGTAAAGTAAAGTAAAGTAAAGTAAAGTAAAGTAAAGTAAAGTAAAGTAAAGTAAAGTAAAGTAAAGTAAAGTAAAGTAAAGTAAAGTAAAGTAAAGTAAAGTAAAGTAAAGTAAAGTAAAGTAAAGTAAAGTAAAGTAAAGTAAAGTAAAGTAAAGTAAAGTAAAGTAAAGTAAAGTAAAGTAAAGTAAAGTAAAGTAAAGTAAAGTAAAGTAAAGTAAAGTAAAGTAAAGTAAAGTAAAGTAAAGTAAAGTAAAGTAAAGTAAAGTAAAGTAAAGTAAAGTAAAGTAAAGTAAAGTAAAGTAAAGTAAAGTAAAGTAAAGTAAAGTAAAGTAAAGTAAAGTAAAGTAAAGTAAAGTAAAGTAAAGTAAAGTAAAGTAAAGTAAAGTAAAGTAAAGTAAAGTAAAGTAAAGTAAAGTAAAGTAAAGTAAAGTAAAGTAAAGTAAAGTAAAGTAAAGTAAAGTAAAGTAAAGTAAAGTAAAGTAAAGTAAAGTAAAGTAAAGTAAAGTAAAGTAAAGTAAAGTAAAGTAAAGTAAAGTAAAGTAAAGTAAAGTAAAGTAAAGTAAAGTAAAGTAAAGTAAAGTAAAGTAAAGTAAAGTAAAGTAAAGTAAAGTAAAGTAAAGTAAAGTAAAGTAAAGTAAAGTAAAGTAAAGTAAAGTAAAGTAAAGTAAAGTAAAGTAAAGTAAAGTAAAGTAAAGTAAAGTAAAGTAAAGTAAAGTAAAGTAAAGTAAAGTAAAGTAAAGTAAAGTAAAGTAAAGTAAAGTAAAGTAAAGTAAAGTAAAGTAAAGTAAAGTAAAGTAAAGTAAAGTAAAGTAAAGTAAAGTAAAGTAAAGTAAAGTAAAGTAAAGTAAAGTAAAGTAAAGTAAAGTAAAGTAAAGTAAAGTAAAGTAAAGTAAAGTAAAGTAAAGTAAAGTAAAGTAAAGTAAAGTAAAGTAAAGTAAAGTAAAGTAAAGTAAAGTAAAGTAAAGTAAAGTAAAGTAAAGTAAAGTAAAGTAAAGTAAAGTAAAGTAAAGTAAAGTAAAGTAAAGTAAAGTAAAGTAAAGTAAAGTAAAGTAAAGTAAAGTAAAGTAAAGTAAAGTAAAGTAAAGTAAAGTAAAGTAAAGTAAAGTAAAGTAAAGTAAAGTAAAGTAAAGTAAAGTAAAGTAAAGTAAAGTAAAGTAAAGTAAAGTAAAGTAAAGTAAAGTAAAGTAAAGTAAAGTAAAGTAAAGTAAAGTAAAGTAAAGTAAAGTAAAGTAAAGTAAAGTAAAGTAAAGTAAAGTAAAGTAAAGTAAAGTAAAGTAAAGTAAAGTAAAGTAAAGTAAAGTAAAGTAAAGTAAAGTAAAGTAAAGTAAAGTAAAGTAAAGTAAAGTAAAGTAAAGTAAAGTAAAGTAAAGTAAAGTAAAGTAAAGTAAAGTAAAGTAAAGTAAAGTAAAGTAAAGTAAAGTAAAGTAAAGTAAAGTAAAGTAAAGTAAAGTAAAGTAAAGTAAAGTAAAGTAAAGTAAAGTAAAGTAAAGTAAAGTAAAGTAAAGTAAAGTAAAGTAAAGTAAAGTAAAGTAAAGTAAAGTAAAGTAAAGTAAAGTAAAGTAAAGTAAAGTAAAGTAAAGTAAAGTAAAGTAAAGTAAAGTAAAGTAAAGTAAAGTAAAGTAAAGTAAAGTAAAGTAAAGTAAAGTAAAGTAAAGTAAAGTAAAGTAAAGTAAAGTAAAGTAAAGTAAAGTAAAGTAAAGTAAAGTAAAGTAAAGTAAAGTAAAGTAAAGTAAAGTAAAGTAAAGTAAAGTAAAGTAAAGTAAAGTAAAGTAAAGTAAAGTAAAGTAAAGTAAAGTAAAGTAAAGTAAAGTAAAGTAAAGTAAAGTAAAGTAAAGTAAAGTAAAGTAAAGTAAAGTAAAGTAAAGTAAAGTAAAGTAAAGTAAAGTAAAGTAAAGTAAAGTAAAGTAAAGTAAAGTAAAGTAAAGTAAAGTAAAGTAAAGTAAAGTAAAGTAAAGTAAAGTAAAGTAAAGTAAAGTAAAGTAAAGTAAAGTAAAGTAAAGTAAAGTAAAGTAAAGTAAAGTAAAGTAAAGTAAAGTAAAGTAAAGTAAAGTAAA
This sequence comes from Palloptera scutellata, assembly GCA_958295655.1. NCBI lineage: Eukaryota > Metazoa > Arthropoda > Insecta > Diptera > Pallopteridae > Palloptera > Palloptera scutellata. The sequence goes on along the minus strand of OY282453.1, from coordinate 5,752,361 downwards.
GTAAAGTAAAGTAAAGTAAAGTAAAGTAAAGTAAAGTAAAGTAAAGTAAAGTAAAGTAAAGTAAAGTAAAGTAAAGTAAAGTAAAGTAAAGTAAAGTAAAGTAAAGTAAAGTAAAGTAAAGTAAAGTAAAGTAAAGTAAAGTAAAGTAAAGTAAAGTAAAGTAAAGTAAAGTAAAGTAAAGTAAAGTAAAGTAAAGTAAAGTAAAGTAAAGTAAAGTAAAGTAAAGTAAAGTAAAGTAAAGTAAAGTAAAGTAAAGTAAAGTAAAGTAAAGTAAAGTAAAGTAAAGTAAAGTAAAGTAAAGTAAAGTAAAGTAAAGTAAAGTAAAGTAAAGTAAAGTAAAGTAAAGTAAAGTAAAGTAAAGTAAAGTAAAGTAAAGTAAAGTAAAGTAAAGTAAAGTAAAGTAAAGTAAAGTAAAGTAAAGTAAAGTAAAGTAAAGTAAAGTAAAGTAAAGTAAAGTAAAGTAAAGTAAAGTAAAGTAAAGTAAAGTAAAGTAAAGTAAAGTAAAGTAAAGTAAAGTAAAGTAAAGTAAAGTAAAGTAAAGTAAAGTAAAGTAAAGTAAAGTAAAGTAAAGTAAAGTAAAGTAAAGTAAAGTAAAGTAAAGTAAAGTAAAGTAAAGTAAAGTAAAGTAAAGTAAAGTAAAGTAAAGTAAAGTAAAGTAAAGTAAAGTAAAGTAAAGTAAAGTAAAGTAAAGTAAAGTAAAGTAAAGTAAAGTAAAGTAAAGTAAAGTAAAGTAAAGTAAAGTAAAGTAAAGTAAAGTAAAGTAAAGTAAAGTAAAGTAAAGTAAAGTAAAGTAAAGTAAAGTAAAGTAAAGTAAAGTAAAGTAAAGTAAAGTAAAGTAAAGTAAAGTAAAGTAAAGTAAAGTAAAGTAAAGTAAAGTAAAGTAAAGTAAAGTAAAGTAAAGTAAAGTAAAGTAAAGTAAAGTAAAGTAAAGTAAAGTAAAGTAAAGTAAAGTAAAGTAAAGTAAAGTAAAGTAAAGTAAAGTAAAGTAAAGTAAAGTAAAGTAAAGTAAAGTAAAGTAAAGTAAAGTAAAGTAAAGTAAAGTAAAGTAAAGTAAAGTAAAGTAAAGTAAAGTAAAGTAAAGTAAAGTAAAGTAAAGTAAAGTAAAGTAAAGTAAAGTAAAGTAAAGTAAAGTAAAGTAAAGTAAAGTAAAGTAAAGTAAAGTAAAGTAAAGTAAAGTAAAGTAAAGTAAAGTAAAGTAAAGTAAAGTAAAGTAAAGTAAAGTAAAGTAAAGTAAAGTAAAGTAAAGTAAAGTAAAGTAAAGTAAAGTAAAGTAAAGTAAAGTAAAGTAAAGTAAAGTAAAGTAAAGTAAAGTAAAGTAAAGTAAAGTAAAGTAAAGTAAAGTAAAGTAAAGTAAAGTAAAGTAAAGTAAAGTAAAGTAAAGTAAAGTAAAGTAAAGTAAAGTAAAGTAAAGTAAAGTAAAGTAAAGTAAAGTAAAGTAAAGTAAAGTAAAGTAAAGTAAAGTAAAGTAAAGTAAAGTAAAGTAAAGTAAAGTAAAGTAAAGTAAAGTAAAGTAACGTAACGTAACGTAACGTAACGTAACGTAACGTAACGTAACGTAACGTAACGTAACGTAACGTAACGTAACGTAACGTAACGTAACGTAACGTAACGTAACGTAACGTAACGTAACGTAACGTAACGTAACGTAACGTAACGTAACGTAACGTAACGTAACGTAACGTAACGTAACGTAACGTAACGTAACGTAACGTAACGTAACGTAACGTAACGTAACGTAACGTAACGTAACGTAACGTAACGTAACGTAACGTAACGTAACGTAACGTAACGTAACGTAACGTAACGTAACGTAACGTAACGTAACGTAACGTAACGTAACGTAACGTAACGTAACGTAACGTAACGTAACGTAACGTAACGTAACGTAACGTAACGTAACGTAACGTAACGTAACGTAACGTAACGTAACGTAACGTAACGTAACGTAACGTAACGTAACGTAACGTAACGTAACGTAACGTAACGTAACGTAACGTAACGTAACGTAACGTAACGTAACGTAACGTAGAGTAAAGTAGAGTAGAGTAGAGTAGAGTAGAGTAGAGTAGAGTAGAGTAGAGTAGAGTAGAGTAGAGTAGAGTAGAGTAGAGTAGAGTAGAGTAGAGTAGAGTAGAGTAGAGTAGAGTAGAGTAGAGTAGAGTAGAGTAGAGTAGAGTAGAGTAGAGTAGAGTAGAGTAGAGTAGAGTAGAGTAGAGTAGAGTAGAGTAGAGTAGAGTAGAGTAGAGTAGAGTAGAGTAGAGTAGAGTAGAGTAGAGTAGAGTAGAGTAGAGTAGAGTAGAGTAGAGTAGAGTAGAGTAGAGTAGAGTAGAGTAGAGTAGAGTAGAGTAGAGTAGAGTAGAGTAGAGTAGAGTAGAGTAGAGTAGAGTAGAGTAGAGTAGAGTAGAGTAGAGTAGAGTAGAGTAGAGTAGAGTAGAGTAGAGTAGAGTAGAGTAGAGTAGAGTAGAGTAGAGTAGAGTAGAGTAGAGTAGAGTAGAGTAGAGTAGAGTAGAGTAGAGTAGAGTAGAGTAGAGTAGAGTAGAGTAGAGTAGAGTAGAGTAGAGTAGAGTAGAGTAGAGTAGAGTAGAGTAGAGTAGAGTAGAGTAGAGTAGAGTAGAGTAGAGTAGAGTAGAGTAGAGTAGAGTAGAGTAGAGTAGAGTAAAGTAAAGTAAAGTAAAGTAAGAATTTTCCGCACATGATATATATCCATGAATGTCAACAAATTGAAATGTTTAAGCACACGAAAGTTTCTATCTGTTCAAATTAACATAAAAAGAAAAATATTTCAAAAGACTTGGTGCAGGACTCGACTAGTTATACAATTTTCTCTCTGCCTTCTGTGCTTTGGTCTTAATTTTTCAGAATCTAGCAACACTAGCTCCACCCAAGCCGCTAGTAACATCTGAGGCAAAGTTTCTCGTCTTAAAAAATTAAACACTTTTTACTTTTACACCAACCCTCAACCTGTAGACTAGCCACACACAGTGAGCGCAGCTCATCACAACACAGCGTAGTCCAGCATAGCAGAAAATATTGTGACATACAATGTTATACTAAACACAGCACATTGCACGCAGTAGAGGCAGAGCACAAACAGAGAACGCTGTCACTCCTGCTACATACATATGTGAATAAAATACAGTTTTCCTCTATCTGCGATTAAATGAAGTAAGTATAATTATACTTGTGCAATGACTTCAACAACCTTAATAGCTTATTTGACTTATCAGATTCTGAATTAACATTGAAAATACTATTTTAATGTTTTTAAATGAAGTAACCAGCTGATGACGATATAATCTGTTTGAAAACCACGGGGATGGTTACCTCACCTTTCCATGTGTCGTGGCACAAGAACTTTTACATTATATTTATTTTACATTGAATTCTAAAAATCTAGCCTAAAATCCATTTCATTATTTCAGGCATTGTTGATTAGTTTCTTATTCTTGTGTTTTTTATATTTTGTTTGATTAAAAAGATTTTGTTTTCTATATCTGAGATTTACCATTCTTGTCTATTTCGTTCTCGTGGCATTTGCCAATATTTTACAGTGGGCACTATTTGTATTGTTAACTTAAAAAAAATATTTTTTTAACTACTACAACTTAACTTCTGTTTTACTGATTACTGGCTTTAATTTTTAAATTTAAATTTACTTATCCTAATTGCACCGTTAAGGGTGATTACGAACTGTCATCTGTTGGGTACGTAATGGGCTCATATAAAATGTACCGGGTTTGCTGGTAGAACTCTTGATTTAATACATGACCTTCATTGGTCATGCTTAAAATATAGATATCGATCTACATAAAATGTTTAAACACACTAGGATAGGTTTTTACAGAAATCGGGAAGAACCTATCCTCTTCTACATCAAAATTCAAGAATCACGAACACTTTTTCAAAATTTCAAGTGCTTTGATGAACCCTTTGGTTCCAGGAGGAAAACGTGTTCTAGCGCTTCCAAAACTAATAAGCGTGGTAATGAACAGTCTGTGACTGATGCTGTGGTCAATAGCTCCTGCTATTGTAGTCACAGACTCTTCACCGGTTATGTTAAGCACTCCGTTTGTTTTAACAACTAGTCAACCTGCAACTTTCCTTTCACCTGAAGAAAGTTTCCCTAAAAAGCGTAATAAACTACACTGAAGAAGATATTTTTAACTATTTAATATGTCTAACTAACATAAAAATTTAATTGAAACTTAATTTTAATTAAAAAAGATACTCTTGCTCTTTTAAAATTACTTTTCAAGTAACATATATAAGTATTATGCTTTACTTACTTACTTTTATTGGCACAACAGCCCATGGAGGGCCTAGGCCCGAGCGAAAAGCTCGGCCTTTTAAAATTACTTTTCCAGGTAACATATATAAGTATTATGCTATGTATATAAAAACCATATTTTTGGCCGGACAATGATTTTGTGAGAGAGTTTGTTCCTCGGGACAGTACTAGGATGCCTAGAACTACAGCACTGTCAAAACTTTCCAGGAATCAAAAAAAATAATTAAACATACCTGTTGTAGTATATTGTATCAAAATGTTCGTGGCCTTAACACCAAACTAAGAGATTTATTCTTGGCCAACATCGATCTCGGACATGTCGATGTTCTGAAACATGGCTGAGACCATTCATATTAAGATAGAAACTTAATCGTTGGTAATACTGCAATGGGAGATGGCATTCTACTTGCTGTTAGGACTTATTGCTTATCGCTTTTCCGAGGAAGTGACGTTTTCTACTGCTATAAATAACGAATTTCGCTATATCAGTAAATAAAACAACGACATGTTCGAGATCAATGTATGTAAATGGCGTAATCTGGAGGTCAAATTTTCACAGAAGTAAACAAAGATCTTTACGCAAAATTTTCCATAAAGTGTGCACAAGCTTAATTGTTGAGCACGATGATAATCCGCAAGCCATTCCCGAAACACAATTGCATTCAAAAAAAGTGAACGGTGAGCTGTACAGAGACATAATTACCTACTTTTTCGTGCCTCAATTGTAAGGTATTAATGTTGCAGGCATGTGGTTTCAGCAAAACGGCGCCACACACCACGCGATACAATTAATTTACTGAAAGAAACATTTGACTAACGATTAATTTCACGAAATGGATCTGTTAATTGCCCACCTCATTCGTGCGATTTGACGCCATTAGATTAAGAAGAGTGTGTGAAAATTGGAGCTCCAGCCGCGGCGACCACATGCCCGAAATCATATTCAAACATTAATGTAAAAAAATCTTTAAAATAAAGCCAATTTCATGGATATTAAAAACTATTTTCTGTGTTTAATTACATTTCAAAGTTCTCTGTTTAAAAAAAAAAAACTCCGGATAATACATTATACATCAATTTAGGTATGCCCAAAATATTCAAATTTGAAATCAATTAAGCAATTCAAAAATATTTGCGGCGGACGTTTTTAAAATTCGCTCATTGAACAAAGCATTGCATTTATCGTTGTATAAATCCTGGCTTACGGGAGAGAATAATAAATGAAAGAGAGAAGACATAAGCAAAGATATTTTTCAACATTATCTACATATGCATCAATAATTTCGAAACAAAAAAATATCTTCGATTATTAGGGCATTAGGTCATGGTTATGCTGGTGTTCGCTGTTCGGCGAACACATCATATTTTTCTCTCGTGCGTGTTATATTTGTACATTAATGGAAGGGACCTACAGTTTAATGCCGAATCCGAACGGCGAAGTGAAAAGCTTTTCATAGCAATTTTTACTCTTGTAGGTTTGCCATTGCCTGCCAAGAGGTGGTGTCGTGTAGAAAAATTATTTTGTCTTCTTTTTTTTTTTTTTTTGATTTTGCCTGTGCCGAGATTCGAACCCCGAACACTCTGCGTAGCAGTCCAACGCACTACCACTACGCCACAGCGACCAGTTGCTTTTATCCGTTTTTAAATTTTTTTTATTTTTTATTACTATTTTGATCGCAACGGCAACACTAAATTGTATACCAAAAAACTTTAAACGATTTTATTAATATGGTGAGTGAAATTAATATTATAATCGAAAGTTATGCAACTTTTTGAACCGGCAGCTACCTGCTGGTTATAAAAAAAGCGGTTGAGGTAGTGAAGAATATGTGGCAACTTCAAGGCAAGAGTCGTATCAACACCATTTGCATCACATCGTGAATACAGGTAATATGTTGTATAAATACGAGTACTTTTCATGCTGTTTTCTTCAATAGTTTTATAAATAATATATTTAATATTCACTTTCAAAGTAAAAATATATGCAACATCGCTTTTCTGCAAATGAGAATAACGATGCACAGGTTTGCATGTTTTCGTTCCTTTTTTGTAGAATAACTTATTGCCACTCTGAATGCTCGGCGTACATTTCACCTTCGTGTTCGGTGCAACAATTGCTCGCCAAGAGCAATCAGATCATAACCACGACCTTACCGAATAGTCTATATTTGCATTTATTCGTGTAAGTACATCCTTATTATATAAGTACTGCACAATCATATATATCCAATTAAGGAGCCTGACGAGCAGGTTTGGCCAATTAATAAGTGATCAAATTTGAAATCGGTTAAGCTAAGTCTAAGATGTTAGCATCGGAAACTTTTAAAAATTTGTCTATTGAACAAAGCATTGCCTTCATGGTTGTAAAAGTCATTGTTAGGCGGACACGGTTGTCACTTTGATACAATTCTACCAAAACTGGTATATTTTTTTCCAATTTTCTGCGTTTGGTACATTTTGTGGGCAAAGTTAGCATTTGCTTTGTGTTTATGGTCTTTCTTGGTTGTTATTAAAATGAAACAAATTAAATAAAAACACTTTGATTTACAAGTTAGCTTTTATAGTATACATATTTTCCAAATACTTTTTGTTGAAAAGGTAAAATTTAAATGTTTTGGATTTGTTTATGTTTTCTTTTTCTTATTTTGTTTAAATGAATAAATATTGTTTTATACAACAAACTGACAAAAAGATTTTAATAAAGTGGTTTATTCTACATATATAAAAAAATTGGTAAAATTTTTCCCCATTTGGTAATTTTTTTATAAATATTGGTACAAAATAAAATGAGGAAGTAGAAGCGTGGGTAACGGCGTACGAAACGCGTGTTATGGAGTTTTACTTAGAGTGTTACTTTAAAATTTATGGAAAATGGTCATGACTAGGGGAAGCAATTTCATACATTAAAACATGTACAAATATAAAACATAATCTATAATAAGTGCACATAACAAGCACTTAAAATTGAAAAACATGCGGGCTTTAGCGTAGCGGCTGTGCGTTGGACTTTTACGAATCTCGGCATATCCAAAATAAAAATAAAAAAGTAAATAAATAAAAAAACATTTTACTACACGGCACCTCCTCAGGCAATGGGAAAGCTACAAGAGTAGAAATTGCCTATGAAAAGCTTTTCACTTCGCCGTTCGGATTCGTCATAAAACTGTAGGTCATGTACAAATATAATACGACCCACATGAGTGGATGCGAAAAACTCGGCCTTTGGCGCTAATCCGGTCATAGTCGATACTGATAAACTGAAGTTCATTGTGGTAAAGGCATAACACTTGCCACAATGGCTGTTTATCCCTTTATCGGTGGCCTGTGTGATATTTAGGAAAATCAATTTTATATGCAAGAAATTTTTGGAAAATATGCAAAAAAAACATTGCAAAACATGCAAAATGTGCACTAATGATTGAATGCGATTTTAATGGAAATTTCATGATTCGTAAAGATAACTTAACCATTTCACTTTTGATATGCCAAGTAAAACCATGCGTTTGCATGGAATTCCTGGCCCAAGTCATGAGCCATATTGGACAGTGATATTATAAGAAGCAATATATTTGCGCTATGTGCCAGGTATACGCCATCTATGGTATGCACCGTCCGATTTTGCTGAAAGGAGCCAAAGAATACACATTTTTTGTGAAAAAAAATCCGACATCTTGTCGTTATATCCTTTTCTGAAAAATCGATGTAATGATGGGAGTTCCAATTCAGTTGTTAGAAACAATTTGTAGTGGACCTACTCTTATCAATTTATACTTACCGGTTTGCAATGGCCCGCTGTCGTTGCACATATGTTGGATATTCAAAATCCAAGTACTTCCATTCGTAAACTACTTTAAATGGGTTTGGTTTTGGTGGAAATGAATCGGTGAATGATATAAAACGTTGCGCTTTTGTGAAACTATCGTAAATATTGTACCCTGGGCTTAAAGGTGACAACACATTGTTATTGTTGTTACGCTGTTGCTGCTGCTGTTGCACGGCTGCATGTGCATTGTTTGCGTAATAATATAACAATAATGATTTCTGCAACACTAATACAAAAAGCCAATTATAATTTAGTACACTATTCATAATTATCGAAAAACAATTTCATATATATGTATGTATATAAAAATTAAGCAAAATTTACGCACGCGCCACTTCACAGTCAAATATTGACTGATTCAGTTGTAAACTTATTTTGATACATATTTATAACTTTAATTTCATTTAAGCTTTTTAGTTATTGAAAGTATGTACCAATAACACAAATTACCAAGTAATCGCAGTTATGCACAGAACCAATAAATTTACTACAACAACAACAAAAAGAAATCAAATTCAAGTCCAATTTCATGTCTAACACGTTTGCTTTCGGCTTTTGCTGTACTACATATGTTTCGTTAATGGTGTTTTCATGTTCGTACTATTACACAATGTCTACCCACTAATCGAATATAGGTTAATATTGAAAAATAAATAAATATTTTGCAGACATGATTTTGTTGTACCTACCTATGCATGTAAATATAAAACTATGATAACTACCACTGCAGAAGCAACCTTAATACTTGTCTAAAATATTCACAATCATTTCTTTCGAGCCAAATTATTCATATACTAAACACACGGTTTCTTAACGTATGAAAGACTATTTTTGTTTACGCAATTCAATTATTGAACTCAATATTCATATATTGTTAATATCAATGTTTTAAAAAAATATTGTCCATAAAAATTTACTAATAATTTAAACGTTTGACACGTGTTAGTTTTGCTCTAAAACTACTACAATCAAAAAATAAGCACGTGAACTGACAAACTGAAGTGTTTTATAAAAAAAAGATTGTAAATTTTTATAAGTTGAATTTGTCATATGTTTATTCTTTTTTAATTTTATTCCTTGACCTTTTGGTGTACCAGACTGTAACGATGGCCGCTATATGCATAAATATAAATATTTAGGTATCTACCTAATCGTGGCAAACTATTCTAACAAACCCAAGTGTCAACTTTCTTATTTTAGCTTTGGCTGAAACTTGGATATCTTTCTATGTAGATATGCTGTTAGAATAGCTTCTTTTTTTTATTTATTGATACATTCAACACACTACCACAATGAACTTCAGTTTATCAGTGTAAACTATGACCGCATGTAGCGCCAAAGGCCAAGCTTTTCGTATCCACTCATGTTGTACATGTTATATTTGTACATGAATGGAAAGGACCTACAGTTTTATGCCGAATCCGAACGGCGAAGTGAAAAGCTTTTCATAAGCAATTTTTACTCTTGTAGGTTTGCCATTGCCTGCCAAGAGGTGGTGCCGTGTATAAATTTTGTTGTAGTTACTTTATTTTTTTTTCCTGTGCCGATATTCGAACCCCTGACACTCTGCGTAACAGTCCAACGCACTACCGCCACGCTACAGCTGCGTTGAAATGTCAAAATCATTGTTTACAATTGTTTCTTTTTTTAAATTAGAAAATATAAAATAAATTGAAAATATTTCAAATATTGTGGAAAAAAAATTTTCTAACAGGCCCTAAAATTCTTAAAAAAAAATTTTTAAAAAACCAATTTGAAAATCAGTAATGTTTATTTAATTTTTAAAAAGGCATTTGTTTTTAACTTTACGTCAACTGATTTTGACATTTCTGGATCATTGCAACAACAAATCAGTGTGTTGCTTTTGCCTTTTTGTAATATTGCTATGTAATATTACTATTCTGCCATGCATTGACAGTTATGAAATTTGAAAATTAAAAAAAAAATAGAAGGATTGTTTTTCCCGTGATGGACTAGGCTTTAAATGTATGGAAAACGAGTATGTGTATTCTTTGAATATTTAATGGCCTTTTGATTTATAATAGATGAATTTTTAACGAGCTCTAAAGTTTAAAATTTAAGTTCTTGGCCTAGAGCTGGTTAAAAATTCATCTAATTTGTGAAATAGATAGCAGTTTTTAGAGAAATATTTCCAAACAATCCATCAATTCACTCAGGTCTGAAAACACGACTTTAGCCTTGGAACTGAAGAGCTGTAGTAAACAAATTTTAATATTATTATTTTGCATTCACAAAGTATGTTTAAAATAAATTAACTTTGATTTAAAATTTCAAAACAATCAAAGAAGCTTCTCTCACAGAATAAAAAAGATATCCAAGTTTCTACTTACTTAGCTAGCACTGCAACCGATGATCGGTCTTGGCTACCTCGATATAGCTTCTCCAGTCGCCTCTGCTATGTGCGCGCTGGCGCCAGTTGTAAGGGCACCGTGGCTCGAATAAAACGCTCTTCTAGCCGAAGCGCCTTTTTCCATTCATCATGTTGACCCAGCCGGTGAAGCCGCTTGATTTTTATACGCTTGACTATGTCAGTGTCGGAGCACACGCCCAGACATATTGGACCATAAATCTTACGGAGTATCTTCCTCTCAAATGCTCTTAACAGCCTCTGAACATTGGTCAATGTTCACTGCGTTGGTGCCAATGATGTCAATATCACCAGCGTATGCTAGCAGTATGACACTCTTGTAGAAAATGTCGATGTTCGCAGTTCGAATTATTTTCCCCAGCATAAGGTTAAAGAATTGGCACGATAGGGAATCACCTTGTCTGAAACCTCTTTTGGTATCAAATGGCGTGGAGAGATTTTCACTGCGCTGGTGGGGTCGGTCAATGTCATTTTGCAAAGACGAATGAACTTTGCATTGATACCAAAATCAAACATTGCGGCGTACAAGTGATTCCTAATCGTGCTGCCGAAGGCGGCTTTATAATCGACGAATAGATGGTGGGAGTCAAACTGTTTTTCTCGGGTTTTTTTCAGGATTTAGCGTAGTGTGAATAGCTGGTCGATGGTGGATTTACCAGGCCTGAAGCCTTACAATTTGTGGACGATGGGCTTCAGTACGCTTGATAGAACCATTTCAGTTTACAAAATTAACATTGTTTTGAATAGGTGCAACAATTTCTATAACAATGCCATCAATACACCCAGTCAACTGGGGAAATCCGCCTTGTCTCAAAAATATTGTAGCATTATCAAAGCAGTTGGTCGGCCAGCAAACAGTGTCCTGAAATATTACCTCAACTAATGCTTCTGTAATGCGGTGAACGACTCTGCTTACAGTTGCCTTGGTCAATACCAGTTGCCGTAGTATTTGGTTCCGTATCCCATCCAGTGCAAAGTAGTTAGCAGTTTCTCCAAAGGATTTAATGCATAACTGTTTTCGCTTAGCATTTTGCATTTTGCCACCGATTTGTGTTAGAACGTACTCGATTTACACTTTTGTTAATCGGAATTGCTAAATAGTTACATTATTTCCGAATAACTCATAATTTGTTTTAACTCTAACACTCCTACTATGGGTTTCCTCATCACTATCTTCAAATAACATTTCAAAACGGAGAATTTATAAAAACTGAAACTTAAATACAAAGAAAAATTTCTCTTTGCATAATTTACTAAAAATATGGAAAGAATCCAAATAAATGTGCGAGCGGAAAGATCTTGGTGCAACAGAAACAACAAGAAACTGCAAATTTTCAATAATTTCACTTTGCAATTTAAAACTTTGCACTTTGCAAAAACTTGTTTTGTGAAACAGCAATTTGCCGCTTTTCATAATTTTTTCAGTTGGTGAAACAGAATATTCTGACAATTTGAAAGGTTGCATGGCAACTCTTTTTCTTTCAAAATTACGCACACACACAAATTCTAAGCAAATTGACGATATTTGTAGCTTTATTAGCTTATCAGAAAAACAATTTCTGCTTGTGCTCACCAACAAATCAATTCCATTCAATGTAATATTTTGTTGTCCTAGAAAGGCACAACCTAATTTCCGACTCCTTATTTATTTTATCCAGCACAATTTTCGTTTCATTTCCTTTATTAAAATCAAGCATCGTGCGTTGACCAGCGCCATAATTCATACTTTTCCTGGAGCGAGTAGAACTTGATACATGTATGCTCTTGCATAAAGTGCACATAGTCTTCATTAAACTATCTTTCACAGGGCTTAACCACTATTTGAACTCAGTCATGCCTTGCCATAAGTTCCTGAACTTTTGCATTCTGTGTTTATCTTTGCCCAATAACTCACTACCCCCATAATTACCACCATAACATGACATATTCAATGATTCAAACCTGATTGATAGAGGGCGCTGCCCATCAGTTTTTAGTACAATTTTACATTTCAAAAAAATTCGTTAGAAATCAAAAAAAAAAAAAATATATAGATCACTTCCCTTCATGTACAAATAAACTGAAGTTCCTTGTGGTAAAGGCATACCACGTGCCACAATGGCTGTCCACTTGCCAAATGTCGATTGTGTTACGTTAAAGCAAAACTGCAGCTGAGATACAGAGAGAATGTAAGCTTCGTCGAAAAATAGAGGCCCAACAAAATTCAGATTAAGCTACTTGAGTCACAACAGATTTCGAATTTTATCGAAAAAATTTTGTAAAGACTAATACGGAGAGACAGCATGAATGGCAAATTATTGCATCAACACTTATCTCATTGAGTCCCGACGAAGGTCCTCAGATTATACAGCAGCAGGCAATTATTGAGGTAGCCGAATTCCCAGCTTTTCAATGAATAAGAAGGGCAGATGATTTACTGGAAAATTTTACTGAAAATCTTTCCTTCTTGGAAAGAAATCAACTCGCATCAGCACAACAAAACATAGTCGAGATTTGCCAAGTTTCTAGTAAACCTCATAACATTCGCTAGTTTTCAAACCGGCAACCTGAATATTTTGATGATGATGATTATTATAATGATGATAATATTGAAATAAATTCGCATGCTTTGAATATTTTGATAGAGATGATTTTGCAGAGGGCGCAAACGATCAAAATTAAGTTAATCTAGATGTAGCACACCTGGGATCAGAGAATCATCAAACTGAACTTAACAAGGCTTATCGTTCAGCACATATGGTACATAATTTCAAAACATGTTCGTTAAAAATTCTTTCGGCAACGCCTGTAATGTCTGCGATAGAACAAGATTTTACAAGATTTCTAAACCTGACCTGAAAAACCAAAACGCAAACGTTCTAAAAAAGTAAACTACTGGGGGACTTCCCACTGACGGACGCAATTTTTATATTTTTTCTTTATATTCCAGATTCACACGATTTAACTATTCTGTGGTGCCTACGTAATACTTTTATTCCATCAACAAATATGGAAACAAATTCTACAGGAAAGAGTTAGACAACGAGTACACCACCATATCCGATTTACAAAATTCGTTCTTATTTCAAGAAACAAATACTGAAGAACTGGAGGATAAATTACGCCATTTAAAAAGACTATATATAGGTACATACATACGAGTACGTTATAATTTGCAGCACTGTCTACTTTTGATTGGAGAACTGCATGGTGTTAAGGAGCTATTTGTATATTTTGACGGAATTCCTTTTCCAATGCTAAATATCTTACTAAAATCTCCAGAGATTTGCTTTAAAATGTTTTTCATTTTTAATTTGTAATATCCTTCAACATCTAAATCATTTTGGATTTTTATTGAAATTATTTTTTTGCAACTGAAGAATTACCAATTAAACACAAATATATCTGCTTTTTGTATAAATGTACAATGGGCCTTGACGTTCACACATGCTCCTCAAATATAAATGTAAAAGGAGTAGCAGTACTATTTCGAGAAGTAAAACGAGTATGAAAGATAGCAGTACAGAAGTTAAAAACGGGGAATCGTTAGTAGAGGAATACAGTAGTCAGTGGTCAGTAGAATAAACAGAGCGTTGATCGGTAGCTGATATCGTTGCACCCACTCGTCGCTGTCGTATTAAATACCAATTAGAATTTTTTCTTCATTTTTCAATTAACTAATTTTAAAAAATATTCCGTAACCTGAATTAAATTCGATATTTTATTTATAATAAAAGCATCAACAGTGAGTATATGTATATGCATCAATATAATAAAAATATCTACTTAAATACTTACAGTGATTTCAATTAATGGTTTCATAAAACTAATGAAGAGTTAATTTACGAAATTAATTCTTTCATTAGTTGACTTTAAACGACAGAATCATTAAGAGAATATACAAATTCAATACTGTGATGTATTTTATTTTCTGTGTTGAACACGAAAATAGCCCATAAACTCGAGTTTATGGCTTAATGTAAACATACTTACTATAAAACTACAGCCATCGACCATCAAAAAGACATCGTTTTGTTTTTATGTTTATTTTTTTATTTATTCTCTTCGTTTCTAACCGAAGAGTTTTTGATCGTCAATATATCAGTTAAAATAAAATTCTACCATACAAATAAAGTGGAACCCTGATGTCTACTTATATCGTTGATTAGTATATAAAGAAAATAATCCCAATTATAAAAAAAAAGTTTATATCAATACATGAAGTGATTTTAAACCTTCTTCAAGACAAGTAAATATGAAAGCTTTACCTTTCATAATCCACTCCATTTACAATCAATAAAACTCGCAAACGCTGGGCAACGCAAATTGTATATTGCCTGAGAACGGAAGAAAAACCTCAAAGTATATTAAATTTGAAATATCACTCAAGCAATACAGCGAAGTGGGCGATGCACATTATTTTTTCTTCTAAAATTTTTTTTTTCTTTTTTTTTAATATTATTATTAGCTTTACCGAGAAAACGGAAACGGACAACAATATTAAATGTGGTTAGCGTTCGGGGGTTTGACTGTGCATAGTTTGAAGTGATATGATGATATGATGTATTATTCCCAGCACAATTCCATTTTGTCGATTATGTACTTTTGCGAAGGAATGAAGAAGAGAAAAACTAAACTTTTTAGTTTGTTTTGGCTTTCTCTTTTTTATCTTTAATGTTATACTTTATCTCTGAAGCAGAGTGTTAATAATATTGTAGCACAAATATAAACTGAAATTTAAAAATTTGTCTGTAAGTACATTTCAGATTTTATCTTGTATTTGCATACGATTTTCAATAAAATATCAAATATAAACACACACATACAGCTCCAGCCATAGATACCTCCACTACTACTGCTACTAGTAACTACTAAATAAACTAACGCTTATGTCTACATTGCTACTTCAGGCTACGTATACGACACGTGTTCCTGCCTGCTGTTATTTTTAGGGGAGAGGTTTGTAAATTGCCGCACAATTTGGCTAAGTCCGATAACTCGAAGTAGAATAGGAAAACATGTTAGGTATTCCCTTGGAGAGATGGAAAGTCTCAGCTACAATTTTGCTGAAGATACCAAGTGGATTGGATTCATGAGAAAAAAGTTAAAACTCATTTACCGATATATCCCAAAATTTTCGAATTTTGTCTTGTAAGTTGCTGCACCACGAAAAATCAGTGAAATACAGGGTGCGCCATCTTTAATGAACATTGAATAGTTTTAATATTTATCAACCGATTGACTTGAGTAAACATGTTTTTAAATCCAGTACAATTTTAACCATGAATTGCTTCACACCGAAACAATGCGCCGAAATAGTGACGGTGTAAATTGAAAATAGTCATTCAGTTGTGATAACTCAACATGCATATCGTCGAAAATATTGTGGCCAACAAGCACCGTCTGACAACACTAATCGAAATTGGCTGAGCACGGGACAGTGGGAGATCGTCGACAAGCCGTTTATCAACGTCCAAGACGATCCAATGAATTGGTTGATGCGGAAGAGAGAGTGTTGCTGAGAACCCACACGTGTCGTCACCGCGCTCAACATTTTGACATCAGTGGACACCTTGCAGCGCATTTTGAAGGATGATTTGCATTTGTTTCCATATAAAGTGCAATCGACTTGAAGAATATTAGGGAAAGGAGAATCAACACGAGATCCATGAAACACCAATGCATGGCTAACAAAATTTTTATTCACACCGCCCATTATTTGATTCTCGGTGCCCCAGATGCTTAAATGTTTCTTATGTGATTTAGGCGACCAAGTATCCGCGTTCTTGAGGAGTATAATACACCATGAATTGTTGGCATGTATTTCACATCTGTCTTCTTCACAAATGCCAAAATCACGATGACATATGACGCCACTGCTCACCTTATCTTCCAATAAGGTGAGCAGTTTTGCGCCACCTTTTATACTTACACAGGATTCGCTCATCAGCCCATCTTGTATTCGGATATTATACAGCGGATGAGAATGTTTACTACATATATAAACGCTTGTACCCCACATTTCTAAACCTCGGAGTCTTCAAACAATAGTTATAAGCAGAGTCGACATGCACGAAAAACCCCAAAGTATGCGTATTAAATATGCAAGAAATTCCATTAAAATATGCTCGAAAACAAAAAAATTTCCACAGAAAATGTTACATTTATTCATTTTATTTATTTTGAAGAATGTGTCTTTTAGTTGCACCTGAAATTCCGTAAAGAAAAAAAAAGGAATTACCAAAAAAAATTTCAATTCAGATTGTTAGCTTTCTTAATTTTATTTTATTGAAAATTGAGGAAAAAATTCCGAATGCAAAGTTCGGGCGCGGCCAAACTTTTAATACCGTACACACCCATTGATATTAAACACATTTTTGCATTGAACGGTAGGTTAAATTTGTATGGTTTTTGCGTCACATTTTTTTTATCATTGAATCACTTTATAACATATTGTATGGGAAGTAGGCGTTGTTACTGAACATTTTCGCATTAAAGATAAATAAATGAAAAATAATAAATTTTTGATGAAAAAAGAAAAATATCCTTAAATTAAGTGCAATTTTTTTCATAATAGTTTATTTTGAACCTTAATCTATTAGAAAAAAGCAAAAACTTCTCCGATTTGTTCCCATTCTTTTTTATTTTAATTTTTTAAAGTGCCTGAAATAAAACTTTTTTTTTCGTTAGTCAAATATTACATGTTATATACCCTAATTTATATATTATTTCTGAGATTGACATTACAGCAGATAAAAGCTTGATAGAGATCTCATTTTAAATTTCTCACTCATATTAAAATAAGAAATTCAGTGAGACTTATATATAAGATATTATACTTGGTACTACATGCCTAATTCAGTACACAAAGTTTTGATCCACGGATACGATATAATCAAGTTTTTTGATTTACCAATAGGTAAATATTTTCACGCGACTATACATATGTATTTGTATGTATTCATAAATAATAATAAGTACATATAGTTCTTGGTAGGTTGTTTGTCTGAAGAAGCTTTCGCAAATCACAAAAAGGGTGAAGAAATCGTTTAACACATACTCGAAAAATGGGACGAGAGGACACCAACAGAGACTTAATGTCGTATTTACTTCCGATCCACTTCTTCACTTCTTTCTCGAAGAGGAATATAAAAAAAAATAACAGAACTTTATTGCACTATTATTTAGTGCAAGATGAAAATTCTCATATTAATACTTATGATAGTTTTACTACATTGCTAAACTCCTCGTCTGAAAATTCTTCAGCTGAGAATTACGCAACAATAAGAATTACAGAATAAAACAAAAATAATTTTAAATAAAAAAAAAATTTCCAGTTTGAAAGCTGAACATAGTGTTAATGTAGGAATAATGATATGCATCAAGATTCCTTAAAAAAAAATGTGTCTTTTGTTAGAAAATCGTAAATGTTACACTAAAACCGTGGTTTTAGTGGTCGCTGTGGCGTAGTGGTAGTGCGTTGGACTGCTACGCAGAGTGTCCGGGGTTCGAATCTCGGCACAGGCAAAATCAAAAAGAAAAAATATTTTTTCTAGACGGCACCACCTCTTGGCAGGCAATGGCAAACCTACAAGAGTATAAATTGCTATGAAAAGCTTTTCACTTCGCCGTTCGGATTCGGCATTAAACTGTAGGTCCCTTCCATTCATGTACAAATATAACACGCACAACATGAGTGGATGCGAAAAGCTCGGCCTAGGCCCTCCATGGGCTGTTGTGCCATTAAAAGTAAAGTAAAGTACACTAAAACCGATAACATTTTTGGAATCAGCGCATCAAAATCCATCCAAAATATTCATATTATTCTGACAACTCCTTCTATTTTTCTCCAATGCTAGTATGGGAACGTAGCACTGTGCGCCGCCTTGACCTATTTTGCCCATTTCAAAACTTTTCCTGACAAATGTCTGTACGAGTTTGGTTGAGATTGCTTAAGTTTTACTCGAGTTATCGTGTCCACACACAGACAGACCGACGGATACGGCTAAATCGAAGTTGTAACTAAGATGCCAGAATGTGAAAAAGGTAAGTTCGAATTATCGGACTTATCAAGACGCAGACTGGTGAGAGGGTCCGTTTGGATACCTGGACCTTCCAGGAAACCAAACAAACTACTCGCATGTATCCGTGATCAAAACGGATGTCTGGATACGAGTCAATGGCGGGTATACTCATATATGTCTCGGCCTCTACCACAGAAGCTAGTTCACACCTGATAGTAGGTATAGACGTGGACTCGTTGAAGGTACTGAAGTCGAAGTATGGGTACCGTCCTCACCTACACCTGGGGAGAGTGCATTTTCGCATCCAGGACAAGGGAGAGTATAAGGCGTAGAGGTAGTTTCGGTCATTAATAATGACAGAAATTACAATTACGCAGATTAACTTTCAGCACAGCAAATCGGCTACTGCATTACTATGCAGCAGTCATGCGAAACTGCAGACATGTCCTCACATAATACTAATTCAAGAACCATGGGTATGCTACAAACCTATCTGTGGCCTTGGTGCCATTACGTGGGGACAAACCCTTAAATGTGAAGAGAGTAATCGACCGCGTGCTTGTCGAAACTATAATAGTGTCGGCCTACCTGCCGTACGACTCTACACTACCTCCTCCTTCAAAGGAATTAGTGGAAGTTGACCAGTACGCGGAATCCAGTGGTTTGGTAGTTAGAGTGGGCTGTGATGCAAATTCACAGAACATCGTATGGGGTAGCAGTAAATGTAATCCCAGGGGTTCGAGACTACTGGAATTCATTCTGTCAACTGATTTGGTGATCCAGAATGTTGATAACAAACCAACTTTTGTGACCAACAGAAGCCAAGAAGTGATTGATCTTACGCTAACCAATAGGAAGGTGGCAGATCAGATCACCCAATGGCGAGCTCTAGAAGAGGTCTCTCTCACATCATCGCATTATCGAATTCCGGCTGGGTACTGACATTATGCCGATACCTACTGGTCGGAATCCGCGCAAGGCGGACTGGGATTGGTTTGGTGAGCTTATTGAGGAGCGAATACCAACCCTTAATAAACTCCGAACTTCAGCTATGATAGAAGAAGCGACTAATAGAATTGAAGGACTTTAATTGGCTGCTACGAGGTGTGTCCGCTTAGAGCGAGCAGACAAGGCAAGGCAGTCCCGTGGCGGAATGCTGAACTTTCGAAGCTTTGCAAACGATGTAGAAAACTACTGAATAGGGCCTTAAAAACCCGAAAGGAAGTTCACTTGACCAGTTTTTATATTGTTCAGAAGGAGTATAAGAAGAAAGTGAGGTCCGCCAAAACTTGACTCTTATAGAAACTTCTGCAATGAGGTGGAGGGAATGAAGGAATCAGCAATACTGTGAAGGGTTCTGCAGAAAGACCAAACAGTTAAGCTTGATTCTCTTCGCATGCTTGATGGTATTTTTACCACTTCCAGATCAGAGACCTATAACACACTCCTAGCGACCAACTTTCCGGGAAGCAGGATTATACCCACTACGGTGAGTAGTGGTGGGGTCAATGGTACGAGTGGTAGAACCACCAGGTTCAATTGATATTCTGCGTCGGAAGTAGTGACAGAAGAGGCAATAAAGTTCTCTCCTATTTTGAAAACTATAAGTCCCCAGAAC
Source organism: Palloptera scutellata (assembly GCA_958295655.1). Taxonomy (NCBI): domain Eukaryota; kingdom Metazoa; phylum Arthropoda; class Insecta; order Diptera; family Pallopteridae; genus Palloptera; species Palloptera scutellata. The sequence continues at coordinate 5,732,240 of OY282453.1, read as the reverse complement.
ATGACAAAGTTTACCCGATAATGCTAAAAAGAGGTGGAGACAGACTGATAGGGGCCTTGAAAAAGATCTTTAAGGCCTGTCTTGCCCATGGCTTCATACAATCTCTTTGGCGACAAGTCAGAGTAGTCTTTATTCCTAAAACAGGGAAGGATGATTACACACTGGCTAAAAGTTTCAGGCCGATTAGCTTGGCATCTTTCATGCTAAAAAGCCTTGAACGAATGGTAGAGAAGCACATTTGGGCAAAGGTACTGCCATTATGTCCTCTCAGTAATAACCAACATGCCTACCAGGGAGGAAAATCTTGCGAATCAGCGCTGCATGATCTTGTAAGCAAGATAGAAGCAGGACTGGAAGCGGACAAGTACACTCTGGGGGTCTTTGTGGATATTGAGGGGGCTTTTGACAACGCTGCCTTTGACTCTATGTGCTCAGCTGCCAGAAGGCATGGAGTGAGTAAAAACTTAACTAGATGGATCTACTCTATGCTCTCCGAGAGACTGCTGACCGTTGGCGAGGGCGAAGGTTCGGTCACGGCGGAGGTTAGACATGGCTGCGCCCAAGTGGGTGTTCTCTCTCCTCTACTGTGGTGCTTCGCTGTTGACTCATTACTAACGAAAATGCAAGATATCTATGCGGACGACGTCTGTGCACTCACACACTCTGGTAAATCCTTGCGGATGGTCTGTATTAAAATGCAGAAAATCCTGGACAAAATTTATGAGTGGTGCACTGGCCAGGGTCTTTATGTCAATCCTAGTAAAACGACTCTTGTTCTATTTACTAGGAAGCGGAAGCTGGAGTGTTTAAAACTGCCAGTACTGAAAGGTGTGACCCTAAGTCTTGCCATGGAAGTGAAGTATCTGGGTGTAACCCTAGATCGGAAACTAACATGGAAGACGCACGTCTTAACGAAGCTAGATCGCTCATTGAAGGTTTTCCACCAATGTCGCCGAGCCTTTGGTAGGACCTGGGGCTTGAGACCTACTGTGGTCCTTTGGATATACACAGCACTTATCAGACCGATAATCACATATGCTTCGGTGGTTTGGTGGCGCCGAACTATGGTTAAATCCTCAGTCTTGGCGCTGAACAGGCTACAAAGAAGCGTATGCATTAGCATAACGGGCGCCATGAGTATCACCTCTAGTGACGCCCTTAACGCCATGCTTGACTTGCTCCCACTGGACTTACAGATCCAACAAGAAGCGATGAAGGCGACATGTCGGCTATACTCTTATGGGTATTGGCTCGATAACAGAACTTCGGGTCATGGAGAAATCTTCGAGATGTTGTCAGAGCAATATCCATTGCTACTGGCCCCGAAATCATACCTCATACCCGTGGTTACTTTCGGAAGAAAATATGAAGTTAGCTTCCCGAAGCGTGAACAATGGAGCAATCCAGAGGTCGTGCTCGAGACATGTCTAACGGATATCTTTTAGATCCAAGACCGATGAAGGTACAGGAGCTGGATGGCACTTAAACGAAGGTGTCAATTGCTACTATTCCTTGGGTGGGTTGGCAACTGTCTTCCAGACAGAAGTTTTCGACGTCTTTAAAGTAGCGGAATGAATAATTGAAAGAAAATGGCGCGGGAAACGTATAGGTGTCTGTAGTGACAGTCAGGCTGCACATAAGGCTCTGGAGAACGCGAGAATTACTTCAAAGATTGTCCAAGAGTGTAAGAGGAAACTTAGATCAGTCCCAAGACTGAATCAGCTCCATCTTATCTGGGTTCCTGGGCACTGTGGAGTTCCTGGGAATGAGAAAGCCGACGAGATGGCCAACTGTGGATCAAAGAACATGCCTTTGGACCAGAGCCAATAGTCGGGACCAGTTTGGCAGGTGCTATGCATTGGATAAAATCTTATGCTAATGATTTACATAAAAGACGCTGGTCCAGTCTAAACATCTGTCAACGGCTAAGTTTTTTTTCGATTCGTCCAAACAGGAAGGCAGCAGAACTCCTTCTTAAATTAGGAAGAAAGGACCTACGCCGGATGGTGGGACTCATCACAGGACATAATCCATGGGGCCAACATATGACCACCATCGGCATCACCGAGGACCCGACCTGCATATCTTGTCTGGAGGAGGTGGACAGCACAGAGCATTTTCTCTGCACATGTCCCGCCTTTGCCAGAACGAGATGGCGCATTTTGGGTTTCGATGTCACAGGAATGGACAAAGTTCACTCCTTCCCCTTCTGCGATCTTCTGAGATTTGTAAGAGAATCCGGAAAATTTGCGGAAGAGAACATAGTCCCCCTATAACCCCTTTTTCAACTTGTTCCCTCTTTTTCTCTAACCCCTTACTTACTGTCACCCCTTCTTCTTTTCCTAGGCCTTAAGTACAATAGGCTACATAGCCTGAGTGCTTGAGGAACTGTCCTGCACTCGTAAGTCAGGTTCTCGGCCTTCTTCACAGCCAACCATCCATCCATATGTTCATACCTACGACGCCTAATTGTGGGTGTTACAAACAACTGTTACTCGATCAAAACAAATATACACTGTAAACCGTGTGTATAGGGTATACAAATACAAAGAAATGTGCATTTATTTGCAAGAAAAACAATAGTATGTGTTACGGGCTGAAATATGTATTTTCATATGCAATATGCATTTATATTCAGATATCCGCTCTGGATATATATACATATGTAAGTACTTACAATATAAAACTTCACCATTCGATTAAATAAATTCAGTAGAATACAAACCACTTGAAGATACATTTGAATGTAAAAAACTATATTTACAATACAAAATTAATTTATTTTCAAAAAAGTTTTTTTATTTGATTTATGTATTACGCTTTCGTAATTTATCCGCAATTGCAGCTACCAAGGCTGCACCTTTTCCACTACCATCTTCCGCCAACATAAATTTACTCTAAAAACAAACAAACATTTTAATTAATTGTTTATTATTGTTTGAATGACGCTAATAGCGTCAACCAGAATTTTATATAATCTATAAGGTTGCTACTTAAGTTGTGAGATATGGCAGCAGAAGTGTAGACATGTCAAATCTCGCATCAGCATCGAAAGTTTAACGTTTTTTATGGTATACGTGCTCATAGCAGTGTAAAAAAAAATTTTGGCTTATTAACATACCCATTCAACCAGAAATAATCTTCGTCACTGAACGCCATAAAATAGTCAAAGCGCGCAAAAACATTTTTAAAAAATGTAATAATTTTAAAAAAATATTGTAAGCGTTGCTCGGAGGGTAAGTCTTTCCATGATGAAATAGTGTTGGTAGCATGTTTGACTTTAAAAATGTCACAAATCACAAGGGAACTGTCAAAAATTCTACGATACTACAAATTTAAAAATTTTCGATCTATTCTGCTCTTTTTCTCTTTGTTTTTTGTTCACATCTGAAAGAAACGTCAAACATTGTCGACTAATGTAATATGTCAGTAAGTTACCTTGCAAAGGAGAAATTTTAACTGATAAACTGCAGGGACTAAGGAAAAACGTTTTTCTTGCAATTAACCTAAACACATATCTACTGGAAATTTAAATTTTGTCGGTTACAGCGTTATTTTTTCTTACAACTGTCGTTGTGATTTCTGAACGATTTCATTACTAAATTTAAAAAATATATAATTCAAATGGCAAACTTACGTTCTTTGTTGGCGCCCACTTTGAAGTATAGTCAGCAACCCATTTCCTTAAACGTGGATGATGTTTGTAGACGGAACCATCAATAGCAACTGTTATATCGTTTTCCTCATACATACGATTTAACAATATCGATGTATTTATCGATAGTAATTGTGCAGCACGCAAGGATATTAACCCGCAAATATAACGCATTATTTCCAAGTCATCCAAATCGTAATTATTGCATTGAAAATTTTGTTTTAATATAACAATTGAGTTATGAAAATTGTTGTTAAGAGTATCTCTAGAATAAAATATTAGAACTAATTATGGGAATTTTTGAGGAACTTGCGTATGGTGTATGCAATCTACGTATGTATTACTAGTTCCAATCCCAAGGAAATATACAATCCCCAAACCGCCGAATCTGAAATATTTAGTCCCGAGATTTTCGGGATTAGTTTTTACAAATATTCTATAAATTCTTTCAAAGTTAAACCACAAACAATTTTCATAAATTATTTCGCAAGAAATTGACATGTTTGTAAACGGGGGCATAGTGGTGTTACCATTGAGAGGCTTATGACTTATTAAATACTGTACCTCGCACTAGTGTGGAATCAGAGCGATGCTTCTCTTCATAGCGACATTTCTGTAATAAAATTATTTTTAGTCTTGAGGACATTTTCAAGATATTTTTACCAAAATCAGGAATAATCTAAATATTTAAGCAGTTTTGTGACATATTACTTTAAAAAGTAATACGTTTGTATTACGTAGTGTTGAAAATAATATTTTAGTATTACATACTTATTACTTGACAAACAAAGTAGTATTGTATATTACATTAAAACTTTATAAAGGTGTTTTCAATAGAGGCGTAACAATTTTTTAATCAAATAAAATGCAGAATATCTGATATGTTGGTGTAGTACACGTTTGCAGAAATCAATTCTTTTGAGCCAATTTTCAACCACTCTTCCACAAATATCGGCCGAAACGTTGGTCATTTCACGTTCGATATCGTTCCTGAACTCTATAAAAAGAAATCCAATGGCGTTAAATCGTATGAGCCAGGTGGCCATTTGACCGGAACATTTCTCGAGATTATACGATTGCCGAACTTCCCCTTCAATAGATCAATTGTTTGACCAGCTTTGTGTCATGTGGCACCATCTTGTTGGTACCACATATTACTGATGTCAAGTTTATTCAATTCTGGCCAAAAATATGTAGTCTTCCAAGATGGCACTTTGTTTCACTTTCAATAGTGAGCGCTCTTAAAGTTACGACCACCGTCTCAGAATTTCGGTAATAATTTATAATGATTTTCAAACGTTCGATATCTTCACCGCGATAAATTTTTAATTTTTTAATGATGTATTGACATAGCACAAAATTGTTATGTCCATATTGAAAACCCCTTTACGCAAGTAGTAAGATTTTTCCGCTCAATAATGTTTCGTTTATAGTTCAAATAAAATAGGTTAATTCCCTATGTCTAGCATATGCCTTTGAACGGTGCTTGAGTAGTAGAATTACAAAACATTGATATCGCTAGAACGAAGAAAAACGAAGAACTTTCCTATTTCCAACGTGCAACGGCATTTGCTTAGTATATACAAGAGTGGAAACTGAGAATTTTTCACAAATTTAGACAAAGAGATCACTCGCAGCTAATATTACAACATTTCCAGTGACAGTGGTCAATATTAAAAATTTTTAAAAATAACACTTAGTTTCTACTCTTGTATTCTTTGCTGGATACAACAATGAATTGGTTTGGAACACAAATGAAACAGAAGTTAACGCTCACAATAACAGATGTTCCTTTATCTGTAAGATACAATTTTTCGAATTTTATTGATGAATAAAAAGTAAGAAGTAATACAGGATACATCTAATATTTGGAATTTGAACTACTGGTTATTTTGAGTGTAACAACTCTAATGTCATTCGTATTATGACGGAAAATTAGTTTTATATTTGCGGTTAACGAAATGAGTCGCTATACGCTTGAACAACGTTGGGAAATACTACAAATTTATTTGCAACATAGTGAATCTTTTACCGAAAGTGTAAGAAAATTACGTTCAGATTTCGGTAGAAGGAAGCACAAAATTCCTACAGGGCGCACAACAGAAAAATTGCTGTCGTTGCAGTGATTGCGTTAATAAGCTAAATTAACGCATCTGGGCTTCTGAAAATTCATGCGCGATTGTTGAGAAGCCAATGCACCCTCAAGAAGAACCAACCGCATCAGCTCGTCATCGTTCTCAGTAATTGTACATTTCACGCACTTATTTGTTGACAAAGCTCATTTTGATCTCTCTAGTCACGTTAATAAGGAAAATTGTCGCATCTGAAGCTCAGAAAATCAATGCGCGATTGTTGAGAAGCCAACACACCTTCAACGAGTAACTGTTAGGAGTGGTTTATGGGCCGGCGATAAGATTGGGCCATTTTATATTTAAAAATGAGGCAGGAAGATGTGTTACAGTAAATGGTGATATCTGATAATTATAACTGATTATTTGTGGCCTATTTTAGAAGACAAATTAGACAACATGTTGTGCAACAATCAATATTGTGCGTGGGAAGTTTGAAAATCGCGTTATTAGCCATTTTGTTGATGTGCATTGGCCACCACGCAGTTGCGATTTGACTCCGTTGGGGGGAGCCGTTAAAGATAAGTGTTACATTAGCCATCCAGCAACGTTTAAGGCTCTTAAGGACGAAATTGGTGCAGCCATCGGCCAAGAACAGTTGCATACAGTCGAAAATGTACAGAAACATTGGGTTGATCGTATAGGCTACTGCCATACGAGGAAGTTATTTGAATGAAGTAGTGTTCCACAGTTAACCGGAAGGATTGTACTTTCGTACAAAAAGGATTGTACTTTCGAGTTAACTTCTTTATTCTCGTGTTCGCTCGAATTTAAAATAATTGTTCCTTTTTTGGTTTTTATATGTGACCTATTGAATTATTTTTTTAATAAAATATTTAATCCTTTTTTTAAGGTTATCAATGTTTAGTGAAATTAGGATTAAAATAATGCAAAGAAGCAAAAATGAATTAGATCAAAGAGAAATGCCGAAAAATATTCAGTGAAATCAGTAACTGAGCATTTTTCAAGAAGCGAAATGCAGAATGGAAATGCTGTTTGTAATAGCTCCCAATATCAACATTAAAAGATTTTAGATTTAACGAAAGTGTGTCGTCATACATTTACAAAATATACGATACTATACTGTCTTTTGCGTTTAATTTTCCAAAATATTTTCAACGACTGCAGGGTAAAGTACGGTTACCGACTTGGCCAGCAAAGCAAGTATGAAAATAATTATCGTGGACAATTGAGGAACAAAAAAGGGAAAAGGTTTGCATGCTTCATACAGAGTTCGAACCAAAATGAAGTGCAATATAACAAAGAAATTAGTAAAAATAAAATGTAATAGTTTATGTCTTCAAGAAATTGTTCCATTTTGAAGTTAGATCTGAAGAAGAAGTTAGATCTTAAGAAGAAGTTAGATCTGAAGAAGAAGTTAGATCTTAAGAAGAAGTTAGATCTAAAGAAGAAGTTAGATCTGAAGAATACTTACAGCAACCTACAGTTAATTTAATCACGCTTAATTTCGTTTCCCACTTAATATTATATTACGTTTTTAGTTCAAAATATACTAAATTTTTTTTTTTTTAAACGAATTTCACTACAACCTCCCGCTTAGTCGACCGAGGAGCGCACCCAACTACGTGTATGTTACCGTAGTACACTAACATGGCAAAGGTTAAATATATTTATGAAGATTAAAACTAATTTTCGAGCAAATAATTTGTTCAAAAAGTTTGGGAATGGCACTAAGTCTCACACACATTGTAAGGAAAACGTAAATAAAAGTGTAATGGGTAACACATGTTCATGTCAACATTCCTTAAGAATACATTCTGCAATGTTATCAGGACCAGAGTTAACACAGGTTTTAAGGTCCCTCATACATTGTAACACAGCAGCAGATGGGAACGAAATATCCAATGGAGACAACGAATAGGGAATATTTTCACATTAAAAAGTCAGTAGTGTCACCTGCAAAGCGAGATACGGTTAATTGAAGCATAAATTAATATATTTTCGTTGATGAAGTTAAGCGGGAATTACTGAGTATATTGTATTGACATAAAGATATGGCTCCACTTTTTTAAGGATGTCAAAATAAGTGTATACACCAATTATTGTAGTCGCTGCGGCGGAGTTAGTATTGCTTTGGCCTGCTAACCAGAGTCGTGGGTTCAAATCTCGGCACAGACAAAATCAAAAAGTTTAAAAAAAAGTTTCTGCACGGCACCACTTCTTGGCAAGCAATGTCAAACCTACAAGAGTTAAAATTGCCTATAAAAAGGTTTTCACTCCACCGTTCGGATCGGCATAAAACTGTAAGTCCCTTCCATTCATGTAAAAATATACCACGCACAACATGAGTAGATGCGAAAAGTTGGGCCTAGGCCCTCCATGGGCTGTTCTGCCATTAAAATTTCTTGTTTACGATACATGCTGCCGGTACTGCTAATAAGGTTTTAAACTTTGTTGTGCCGGTTTTCGAAAAACAAATAAAAAATAAAAAGAAAAGAAAGAAAACACACAAATTATGCTGGCTGTTACTATGAGAGTTATTATTAACTTTTGAAGTAGGCGTAACAGCCTGCCTATTTTTAATCGTTTAGGAAAAATGTTCGTGGACAACTTGTGAACCAAACTTAATCCATCTACGACTTAAGATAAAAAAAATGTTGTGTATGGGAACTTGGCAATGGCCAACCAACAAGAGTAAAAATTGCTATGAAAAGCTTTTCACTTTGCCGTTCGGATTCGGCATAAAACTGTAGGTCCCTTCCATTCATGTACAAATATAACACACACAACATGAGTGGATGCGAAAAGCTCGGCCTATGCCTTCCATGGGCTGTTGTGCCATTAAAAGTAAATAAGAACTTGGCGTGTTAAAATGGCGATTATTACAAAATTTCGTACTTATTTATTCTTTCTTTAATCAAGATATTATGTGGTACAAATTTTAGTTAAAATTGAACAATGTTTACTATTTTTTGCCATCGCTTGTATGAACTCGTTGCAATGTGGGGTGTCATCATTTTAAGGAAAAGAGAAGGGAACAGTAACATCGTTTTAAATTGTTATAGAAAGTCTTCGATTTAAAATAATCTAGCGCAGTGCTCTTCAACCTTTTTGCCACAGAGCCTCTTTAGCTGGCATTCAACTTTATGGGGCCATTACTAAAAACAAAAGTCGGAAATGAAATAAAAGGTTTGTGTTTAGAACTTTGTGGTCGCTGTGGCGTAGTGGTAATGCGTTCGACTACTACGCAGAGTGTCCAGGGTTCGAATCCCGGCACAGGCAAAATAAAAATAAAAAAAAAGTAGAAAAAATAATTAGTCTACACGGCACCACCTCTTGGCAGGCAATGGCAAACCTTCAAGAGTAAAAATTGCTATGAAAAGCTTTTCACTTCGCCGTTCGGAGTCGGCATAAAACTGTAGGTCCCTTCCATTCATGTGCAAATATAACCCGCACAACATGAGTGGATGCGAAAAGCTCGGCCTAGGCCCTCCATGGGCTGTTGTGCCATTAAAGTAAGTAAGTAAGTAAGTTTAGAACTTTGAACATGTTTCAATTTAGTAGAGAGCAGCAGTAGCTACTTGAAAGGGCTAGTCTCCATGTAGGACAGCTTGAAGACCAATGTACTACACCGACGGAAATGTTTATGTATAGGTGCGTGAGTACTTTTTGACTCACGTCACGCACGCTCTCGGATTTAGAATCGGGCTGAATGACTTCAATCAACAAATAAAGCGGTATGGAATGAAACTTATTTAAATAATTTAAAGTAAGTCTTTGACTCTTAAAGTTTAAATAATGGTACTAGATCCAACATTACTATTAACAACTAGTCAATAATAAGTCAACAAATAAAGCGGTATGGAATGAAACTTATTTTAATTATTTAAAGTAAATCTTTGACTCTTAAAGTTTAAATAATGGTAGTCTGGGTAAATACCAATTTTTTGTACCTATTTACATATCTACCAGCGACTTGGTAGACACCAGCGTTACAGCCAGCTGACTAGCTGATGTATAATGCCCCGAGTTACAGCCAGCTGACTAATTTTATTCTATTATATACAACATAATTAAACTAATAATAAAGTTTCAGCCGATTTGGATCAACAACATTTTTTTTACATGTTTGGGAGGCTGCTGTAGCCAAAAGACCCTATAGCGACGCAGTTGATGTTCCCGAGGCTCTATTGCACCACCATGCGAAGCACATAAATGAAAATAAGTCGATATGAAATCTCTGACGCAAATACGCTGGCTCCCGGGCTATTACAGTAAGTAGCATTTATCGAAGGATTAATACATGTACCTACTAATCAAGAAACGCAGATATATGCCCAGTGGTCGTGAAAGGATTAAGTACGTACTAATTCGTACGAATTTAAAGGTTTGAAATTACAAGAATTGAATAAAGAATTGTAATTACAAGTTTTGACTAAAAGAAAACAAAATTCATATCTAAATTATCCTAAACTGGATTCCTACTATGGGAAAGCTATGGATGCGCCCTTGGGTAATATTAATCGATCCATAACCATTTAATTATACATACCAATTACCAACTCATTTTCTTTAACGAATACTTACTCTTCAACTAATGACACGTTATCTGAACTGAAGCTCCAAGACTTTGGAAAGTTTTTGCTTGGTAAGTTAGTTAGAAAGAGTTTTTGTTCGTACAGTTTCCTGAGTATGACACAGCATAATTCACCTAGATATTTTCCGCTTATGTACTTCTCGAAACTTAAAATATATGAAAATTATTATTACTTAAAATAATTGTTTACCCTATGTGGTATATGTATGGGTAGATGTTTATAAACTCACGTAAATGAATTCTTTAGTAATGATCCATTATCTACAGTGCGATCAAAATCTGTCTTTATGAAATCAATGGCACCATTATCACCGAAAGCGCCCCATTCTACATCGATAATAACATGACGCTCACCGTGACGTTGCTGTTCCCAATGTTTGACACGATTCGCATATTCAATATAGCAACCATTTGAACCCGTACCTAAAACTATACCAATACGTGTATTTTTATCCAATAGTGCACCGTGCATCAAAGTTCCAGTGGTATCATTTAATATCGCTAGTACTTCAATATTAGTACGTTTACATTTTTCCAATGATTCCCGTAGTAATTTCACAGCATCTTGGCCAACAACAGATGGACAATTAAATGATTTGGTCCACGTTACAAGTACGCCGGAATCTAAAGCACTTTGGCGCATCGGAAACGAAAATGTAAAACCCAACGGATACATTTTATTATCGTCAAGTTGATTCTGACCAGCGAATGTATTAACACACTGAGCTAAATAATCAAACAACGCCGTTCCGCAGCCAATACGTAAATAATCCGATATAGGAAAATGCTGCACTATTTCATTGACAATATTTCCATCGGTTAGTTCCAGAAGTATAACGCGTAACTTTGTTCCACCCAAATCCATAGCTAAGAAAATTCCATCTTCTATATTAAGTAAATCAAAATAGGAAATTTTTAAATTCTATCAAGTGGCGATACAAAATTATTAGTTATAATTTTATATTTATTTTTATTCAAATGGCTTTATTACATTTCAATTATTTATATAATACAGGATGGACCATTTATAACTTGGAATTTGATTTTGGTGTAAATAAGAAAAGAATAATTTTTTTCCAATGTGATTAGAAAGCATAACCCTTTCAGTTAATATTGAAACTCTATTTCATTCCAATGACTTCCTCGGATGGCCTTGACGGATGGCTGCACCAATTTCATCCTTAATTTTCCCATGCAAAAGATCGATTGTTGAACGGCTTGTACGGTTCCTGTTGGAACCAAATGTGTTCTAAGTCCATATCTTCTAAAATAGGTCACAAATAATCAGTTATCATTGAGCGTTAGCGCACACCATTCACTATAACGCTTCTTCCTTCCTCATTTACTAAAAAAATAAAAAATAAATGGCCCAATGGCCGGTCCAAAAGCAAAGAACAAAGAAGAAGTGCGTGAAATGTTCAATTCCTGAAGACGATGGCGAGTTGATGTGTTTGGTTCTTCTTGCACATTCTGAGCAACAGCAAGAATTTTTCCGGTTGTGCGCACCGTAGGACTACGATTGTTCCAATCTACACAGTGTTCTGCATTCATAAGTGTACATCCTGTGTGTTGACTTGAACTTAAAAAAAGATTCAGTTTCACTCACACATTTGAAAAATGTATCCACTAATTGCATGGAAGGCGCTTCTATTCCAACGAATTTCGAACGTAATTTTCTTACACTTTCGGCAGAAGATTAACCATTTTGCAAGTAAATGTTTAGTATTTTCCAACGTTGTTCAAGCGTATATCGTTATTATTATTTCGTTAACCGCAAATATAAAAGTAATTTTCCGACACAATACGAATGACACTAGAATTGCCACACACAAAATAACCAGTAGTTCAAATTCCAAATGTTAGATGGACCACCCTATACATACACAGACCATACAGTAATGAAGCAACCACAAGTATACAGCGAAAGGATACACAGAAAAACGGGCACACGCATGAACAACGGGCGAATACACTAAAAAAGCAAAATGGAAAATGGTATAAAAGGTCGAGAGAAAATGTGTGGTTGCCGTGGGGTAGTTGGACTATTTTTCTACACGGCACCACCTCTTGGCAGCCAATAGCAAACCTACAAGAGTAAAAATTGCCTATGAAAAGCTTATCACTTCATCGTTCGGAATCGGCATAAAACTTTAGGTCCCTTCCATTTATGTCCAAATATATAACCATAAATCAAACCTTATTACTTTCTTTCACTTGAACCAAACCAAAAATCGAAAAAATTCGAACAGAAACAACAACATTAGCATCAACAACATCTTTGCATCCCAACTTTGTTATTTTATCTTTATTACGTTTGCCACCCTAAATACTCCACATCATTAAATGAATCTCGAAAAGTGGTAGTGAGCATGAAAATGAAGCGCTGCTAAAACAAATTGATGGAAACAGGTCAGTTGCAAAAAAAGAGATGTAACTTTATTAATTCGTGTGAACAAAGCGATTTTAATCTACATAATAAAAAAAATTGCATACAAAGTATACCTATACAATGCATAAATGCAGTTGACTTTCGTCAACACTTTGTGCACAAATCTACCAAAAAAAAAATTATAATAATCAAAATAAAGAAACCCCAATTTTGACCAAACCATTTTTGTACCGGTTCGAAGGTACGAAAAAAACGGTCCATTAACCAATCCAGTGGAGAGGGGCCGTGAACTGTTAAACCAAACATACTGCAGAATTGTATTGGTTCACATCTTTGGCTGGAAGATAACCTCCAGGTGAAAGTACCTTTGAGCTGTTTCGTTTTGAATTTCAATAGAGATTTCGCAATTTCGTTTTATTCGCATGTTGTTAACTACTTGGCGATTAAAACTAAGTCATTGTTTTATTTATAGCAACCACCTACCTGTTCCATCAAGTAACTCTGGTATATAAGTATTTTCCATCTGCAACGATGATGGTTTGATATTCAAAGCCAATTCCATTTCACTTTTAAATACTTCTTTAATGCGTTCTATAGTAATATCACTCAATTGAAGACAATTCAACATATCAGAGACCTGTAAAAATATAATACGGAAAAGTTACTTCTGAATTAAACATAAATAGAAATTATGCGATTTTTTAAACCACGTATTATGAACTTATATGAAATGCAAATGGTGGTCCTCCTTTGCGTTGCTTGTGCTTTGTATTGCTCACTAAACTACTTATGCAAATATAAAAACCAGAACACAGCCAACATAGACGATTTTAGTTTTACGTAATATTATATAATTTATCAAGAAAAAAATGAAGAAAATTACATGATCAATTAATTGCAATCGATTCAAATACAGCTAAAATTTGTTCACCCTGCAATAAAAAAATTTATTTGTTGTTGGGATTCCTTTTGCTTCGGAGCCGCCTCAGGAATAACTTTTACTCTAAACTGAAGTCCGAAAATCCGTCTCTGGGCTTAAGAAACCTTGGTACACAAAATTTCAACCAAATTGGTCGGAACATATAAGAGGCTCCAGAAATGTTTGCTCCTTGACCATAAAATCTCTGGTACAAATGATCTAATGATCACTCTAACATACGAATTAATTTTAATATAGTCTCTCTATTGTCACCTTTTAACGTGGACGCATGTGGTTTTCTTTTATCGCCTCGGCGCAGTGTATGTTCTCTATTTTCAGCAGCATTATCTGATACGTGCCGTGACCATTTTCCATATACATATTTTATTGCGCGGATTGCGAATCCGATGCCGAGATTTTCCTATGACGTCCGTTTTTTGTGAAAAGTGAGGTAATAGGGCCAAAAACCACGTTTCTCAGTATACATATATGTACGTTTTTCTTGTTAATAACAAAATATGTCAGACATCGTGTATTTACCCAGCAATCCACCCTAATGACCATGAATAACATTGCGCAAGAGAAGAAAAAAGAACTCGACAATAAACTTTGCGTCAAACCATATCAACTATGACACAAAATTATAGAATTCAAAGTTAATTACTAATATTTACTATGTAATTACATAGTCTTAATAAAAATATATGTATGATTTTTTAAAATTTCTTTTATGTTTTAGTGATTTACTCAAATAAATATTTAACTGTTGGTGATAAATAAGTGAAAATTTCATAGATGGTAGAAAAATATCTGTAGTTTTTAGTGAAAAAAACATTTTTTTAAATAATTTTTAATAGCAATTTTATAAACAATTGCTAATTTTTATGCATTCTACATCAGCGGCTGAAATAAAATTAACACACATATGTTATGAACAATCAGCTTTGAGTTTCTCACGCCGCATATTGGGGGCGATTATATAAAGCGTGTTATCAAAACTGTAAATTAAAAAAATTGCGACTAACTGCATGTCGTATTACGTGGAAGCTTTAAATTCTTTAATTTCTTTTGTGATAAAAAATATTTATTGAAAAAAGTTCGATACGGAAAAGTTAATAAAAAATTACGCGTTTTAAACAACGTTTCGCACGAAGATTACAAAAATACAAGCAAAAACACAAAATATGGGATGCAAGAAAGGAGATGACATTTTCTTAATTTTTTGAACAGAAAACAAAAGAAAAAAGTAAAACTTAATATTCATGGAAGCCTGTTTAAAAATATGTCCATGCACAGATATATTCTAACAAATTCAAAAAGTAATTTTTTTTTAAATTTTTTCACACAAAAAGTAAGCAAAATCGCGCCAGTGTGAGGTAACGTGCGATTTCGATGTTTGAGAGTTTGAAGCGCCGAAAACGGTGCGACATCGCTGTAATAAAATCGCGCCCAACGAGTATACCTTTAAGACAACGACTTATGCCTTTGAGTTTCTTTTTTAATTGATACATTCAACACACAGGGTGTACCCCTACGTATGCAGAAAATTTTTTTGAATTTAAGGAAGATTGTTTGGCGGGAGGAAGAAGGAGGGAGAATGAGAGAGGGAATGCAATCAGACAGGACACCGATAAAGAGATAGACAGCCATTTGACCGCATGTCAGGCTTTTCAAGTCAAGCTTTTCGCATCCACTCATGTTGTGCGTGTTATATTTGTACATGAATGGAAGGGAACTACAGTTTTATGCCGAATCCGAACGGTGAAGTGAAAAGCTTTAAATAGGCAATTTTTACTCTTGTAGGTTTGCCATTGCCTACCAAGAGGTGGTGCTGTGTATAAATTTTGATGTTTTTTAAAATTTTTTTTAAATTTAATTTTATTTTATTTATATTTTTTTATTTTGCCTGTCGAACCCCTGACAGTCTGCGTAACAGTCCAACCCACTACCGCTACGATACAGTGACCACAAAGTTAGTGATGGGACTTGAGTAATTTAATTTTTAATTTGCAATTAACAATAGAACAGGTTTCTTTGACATGTTTTTTATTTTACTGAATTAAATTCGATGTAGTAACTTTACTGCCAATGGCTTCCAAATAACGAAATATATCTATTCGATTTGTTTCGATACTGAGAACAATTATCTATTCGATTCTACATATATACTACCTTAAGTACTTTTGAATACTTAAAATCGATACTTTGTAGAATCGCTTACTTACAACTTTAAGAATCGATTCTGCTCAACACTAGTCTTAATAGTTATTGATCCCATAATATTACACCCTCTAAAATTCACTACAAAAATTATGTTAAAAATTGGGTCGCGGCTTTTGGTATTTGAACTGGGTTTACGTCCTGCTACTAAAGATTAGTAGCTTTTTGTGGGATAAAATCTTTGTTTACAGTTAACCCTGGGATACTAACCAAACGTTATTACTAACCTTGAGTAAAATTTACTCACATAAATTTTTTTTTTTTAATAAATCTTTCTTTAATAGAGTGTTTGTTTATTTAAGTTACAAAGGAACAAAAATAAAACAGCTTATTATTATTTTATTTTTAAATTTATTTATTTTATATTTTTATTACATTCTCCACTTCATCTTCTGTTTCATTATCGTTCGTTTTTTTACATCGAATTAGCAAATTTTTTTCAGTTTGGTGTTCCAGGGTTAAGGGTCCGACTATTCGTGATTCGATTAACCAAAACATGATAAAAAGTCTTTTAAGCTGTAGACAGATAAAAGTAAAATGCTAAAGTTACTAAGGAAACGAGTAGATGAACCCCACAGCGAGGCGTCATATTCCATGATCCTTTGGTTGCTAGTTGTCAATAAAATTCTAACTCACTTCTATGGTGAAGCCCCAAAATTAGTAGCAAACTCTCAGCACACTCATGAGTTTCACTTTTAAGAACATTTACATACTTATATGTAGCTGGGCGATCAGTCGCGGTTTAAGCTGGACCTATTTACAAGAAAGTACGTCCCTTCATATACGCCACTGAATTTAAAAAACATTAACCTGACTGTAAAACCGGTCAGGGTGATATGCATTGGGGCTACAAGGCTATAGTTACACCTATACTGCTGTATGGTGCGGTGGTGGACCATAACTGAAAAGAAAACGTATCTCAAGCCTATGGAAAGGGTCAGCGGCTGCCCGCGCTATGTATCACGAGAGCTATGAAAACAACTCCAAATGCAGCTCTCGAAGTTATTCTCAACCTGCCCCAAATTCGCAGAAAATGTATGCCTCATCAGTTAGTTAATAGTAACCTGGAAACACTCATGTGGAAGTAGGCGGAAGCTAGTTGGAAAAATGTATCCACATATATCAAAAGATCGATTGAATATAATTGGAAAGTAATTAAATTTTAACTCAATAATTGATTTCTGGTATTTAATATACTGACTTTTTCGATTATTCTAGCGATAATAATTCGAAAATAATGACTATTATTTGCTCTTAATAAATTAATGTATTATGACAGAGTGTTTTAAATGCAATTGGTCGCCGTGGCATAGTTGGTAGTGCGTCAGCCTGCTACGCAGAGTGTCCGGCGTTCAAATCAAAATGTAGAAAAAAATCAATTTTTCTATACGGCACCACCACTTGCCAGGCAATGGCAAACCGACAAGAGTGAAAATAGCCTAAGAAAATCGTTTCACTTCACCATTCAGATTCGGCATAAAACTATAGGTATCTTCCATTCATGTACAAATATAACACGCACAACATGAGTGGATGCGAAAAGCTCGGCCTAGGCTCTCCATGGGCTGTTGTGCCATTAAGAAAAAGAATAGAAGAATAATTGTAAATTAAGAACAATACAAATTAAGCAATACGTACTTAACTGGCACTACAGCCGATGATCGGTCTTGGCCGCCTCTACAAAGCTTCGCCAGCCGCCTCTGCTATGCGCGCGCTGGCGCCAGTTGACAAGGCCAAGTGCAGTAAGGTTGCCCTGCACCTGATCTTTCCAACGGAGATTAGGACGTCCTCTTCTGCGTGTTCCTCCACCGTGGTTCGAATAAAACACCCTTCTAGCCGGAGCGCTTTCTTCCATTCGCTCAACATGACCCAGCCAGCGAAGTCGTAACACCTGTTGGCAAGAGTTAGTCTCCGCTTGATCTCAAGGCTGACATTATTGTTGATGTTTATGCTGGATCCTAGATATACGAAATCCTTGACGACTTCAAAAGTATAGTTGTCAACAGTGACATTTTCTCCAAGACGCCGTGACTCTTTGTTTGTTGACACAAGGTATTTCGTTTTGTCCTCGTTCACCAATAGACCCACTCGACGAGACTCCCTTTCCAGGTTGGAGAATGCTGCACTGACTGCTTCATCGTTTTTGCAATGATGTCAACATCATCAGCGTATGCTAGCAGCATGACACTCTTGTAGAAGATAGTGCCAGAGATGTCGATGTTCGCAGCTCGAATTATTTTCTCCAGCATAAGGTTAAAGAAGTCGCACGATAGGGAGTCAACTTTTCTGAAAACTCTTTTGGTATCAAATGGTGCGGAGAGGTCTGTCCCAATTTTCACTGCGCTGGTGGTGTTGGTCAGTGTCATTTTGCAAAGACGAATGAACTTTGCAGGGATACCAAAATCAGACATTGCGGCGTACAAGTGATCCCTAATCGTTCTGTCGAAGGCGGCTTTATAATCGACGAATAGATGATGGGTGTCGATATGTTTTTCTCGGGTCTTTTCCAGGATTTGGCCCAGTGTGAATATCTGGTCGATGGTAAATTTACCAGGTCTGAAGTCACACTGATAAGGTCCAATCAGTTTGTTGACGATGGGCTTCAGTCTTTTCGCACAGTACGCTCGATAGAACGTTTTATGCAATATTAAGAAGGCTTATCCCACGGTAGTGGGCGCAGATCGTGGAATCACCTTTCTTATGGATTGGGCAGTACGCTGAGGTTCCAATCACTTGGCATGCTTTCATCCGACCATATTCTGCATAGAAGCTCATGCATGCGTTTTTGCGCTCTTCGCCTCCGGTCTTAAACAACTCAGTAGGCAGGTTATCTGCACCTGCAGCCTTATTGTTTTTCAGCCGAAATTGACCAATAGGGGATTGATATTAGGCCGATCCCACATTATTTTAAGTATAAATAAGGAAAAAAAAGATTGGAATAAACTCAGATTTGAACAAAACATATTTTGCAGAATATTCAGCTCTGTATTTTATTCAAAATAAGTATTAGAAATAATAAAGGGTGATTGTTATAAGTGTTTAGTTTTTGAAAATGAAAAAAACTAAACACAGAAATTTTACAAAAGTGAAGAAAATTTTTATTTTGATCGATAAATCAATTCCTGCCATTTCATTTTTAATGATAATTTCACTTAAATGTTGTCCGCTACGCTTCAATTGAACCATTCTAAAGGTCCAATTTTTGTACATTTTTCACACATTTCGGCCGGAATCTCACAAATGACGCGTTCAATGTTGGCTTAAAAAGTAGCAATTGTGTTTGGATTGTCCCTATAGACAAGGGACTTAACATAGCTCCACAAAAAATAGTCTAACAGGGTCAAATCACACAATCTTGGAAGCCAATTGACTACACAAAAACGTAAGATTAACTGCTCACCAACTTCGCCTCTCAATTGATGCATGGCATGTGCCATGTGGCACCGTCCTGTTGGAACCACATGTCGGCCGAGTCCAATTCTTGCATTTTCGGCAAAAAAAAGTCTGGTTTCATCAAACGGTACCTTTCTCCATTGACCTTAACGTTGCGGCCTTCATCGTATTTGAAGAAGTACGTCCCAATGATGCCGCCTTCTCATAAACCGCACCAAACAGTGCATTTTTCGGGATGCATTGGTAGCTGCTGAATGGATCTGACTGGTCTTCACTCCAAATACGGCCATTCTGCTTATTCACGAATCCATTGAGCCAAAAATAAACATCATCGCTGAAGGCACGAATTTTGATAATAAATTTCAATAATTTGCAAACATTGTTCAGGCGTAAGTCTATTTATTATGAAATGGCAATCTAAACTGAGCAAAAATCAAGTGACAGCTGTCAAAAAGACCAACTCCGAAAAAAGTATTGCCAGATTGAAAACCACACTTTTAGAAAAAAACACCTTTATAATAATATAAATTCAGTTCAGTAGCACGGGAAAGCAGTCTGACTTTCGTATTTCGTGATCATCTTGGCCTGGTGGTTATATCTCAAAAAACTTATTTTACTCCTACTCCGATATGAAGTGAATGAGAATTATGAGACCCTCTCAATGTTAACAAATTACTTAAGAGAAATTTCATATATATAAATAGTAAAACAACAAATCGATGACTAAATGAAAACGCCACCTGTTAACCGTAAAAAGCAAGTTGATGGTAGAAAATTGTGTCATCTTCAGTTGCAATCCTGCTCGAGAATATCTTCTGAAATTTTATGATAATCGTAGCACTACAACAAAAATTATATATGTACAAATAATCTACTTATGTAAGTCTGAAAGAATATATTTTATACGTAAAAAACATAGGCGTGAAACTTTAAACGCAATTATCTCGGAATTGTAATTTTTTAAAAGTACCGTTGCGATTTTTCAAATACCACATTGCTAATTGATCCAAACTTTTAGATGAAATTTATACTTGGACAAACAAATTTTTTTTTAACCCCAGAAATCGATTTATTTGGTAAAATCGTCAATTGCAGAAAATTCTAATTTTCAAAACCCAGCGTTCTCATACAAGGTAACATAATACACTAACGTATTTTTTTACAATATTGGTACTTTTAGATTAGTTCTACATAAGTAGGTGAAGCCCACGCCGGTTCGCCTACAGGGCCAAGGCTCGCTCATTCATAACTCAGTGCAAAATCACTTCTATTTTTTAACTCGTGTTGGGTGATTCTTATAGATTTTATAATATAGGATACGTATCCGAATGCCGAAAAACGGATTTTTGACCTCAAGTTCTAAAAACTGTTAGTTATACCAAATTCTGTTTTCAGATTAATATTTAGCATTGAAAAATCTATGAAGTGATCTCCAATAAGAAATAAAAGTCATGTTGTACAGTGTCAACTCCAACCAATAAGTATGATGAGACCCGACCTGTATTTAAATATCACTTTTCAGTTACATATGTGAAATATTTTTGCATAAACTGCATAGGTTTAAATATAAACTATTAAAATTAATCATTGATAACCGATTTTGAACCAAACCATTTTTGAACCGAACCATCCGCTGTTTGAGCTACATGATTCAACCCGTTTTTGTTTTTTTTTTTCACTCAAAGGAAAACAAACGCATTTTTGTTTGAAAAAATGGTTCCATCATATCTCTTTGCATAACTTTTTTTTTTTAATTCTACTGTATACATGAAAACTACATTTCATCAAGTGAATCTATAAATTACAAAATTTGTAATGAGAATGAAGACGAAGCGCTCTTACGCTGTGGCGTAGTGGTAATGCTACAAGATTCAACTAAATAAAATTCTGGCTGTTACGCAGATTGTCCGTGGTTCAAATCTCGGCACAGGCAAAATCAAAAATTAGACAAAAAATAAAAAAAATGGCAAACCTACAAGAAAAAAAATTTGCTTTGAAAAGCTTTTCACTTCGACGTTCGGATTCGGCATAGAACTGTAGGTCCCTTCTACTCATGCACAAATATAACAGGCACGACATGAGTGGATATGAAAAATCTCGGCCTAAGCCCTCCATGGGCTGCCGTGCCATTAAAAGAAGAAGAAGCGTCAGTTCCCAAAAAAGGTATGTGTGACTTTATGAATTCATTCGATAGAACAAAGCGATTATCATCGAATACTTATATATGGTGGTCGCTGTGGTGTAGTTGGTAGTACGTTGGCCGCCTGGCATGCAGAGTAGATTGTCCGCGGGTCAAATCTCGGCACAGGTGAAATATGAAACTAGAAAAACAATTTTTCTACACGAAACCACCTCTTGGCAGGCAATGGCAAACCAAAAAGTGTAAAAATTTCATCTTTTCACTTCGCTGTTCGGATTCGGCATAAAACTGTAGGCTCCATTCATGTACAAATATAACACGCACAACATGAGTGAATGCGAAAAGCTCGACGTACACCCTCTATAAACTGTTGAGCCATTAAAGGAAGAAGGAGAAGACTTATATATTTAAATATGTACTATCAAAACTATCACGTAAACGAACTTAAAGACTTAGCACTAATAATTTCTGATGTTGCTAGGACGTAAGTTACCGTAAGCAATTTCTACACATAAGCTTGTTTTATCTGATTTGCGTGCAATTATTGAAAGAAAAATCTATTAGTACAAAGTTATTTCATTAATTGATTTGAATTAATTGTTATATCTTTACACGTTATACACGTTATAAATATAGACACATATAACATATACATATCGTCACTTTAATTTAGAAAGCCTTATCCCAAATTTGTAAAATGTTTCAGCAGGAACACAAATCTTTTTAAAACTGGCATTACATGACGAATATATGCGTGTGTGTGTGTACGTGTGTGTGAGAATATAACCATAGTTATTTATCTTAAATAGTATATATATTATATTTGTCTTAGTTATTAGCATATGGCTTTCAAATTTCCGGTAGAAATACAAATCGGCATGTTTCCTTATAATCCATTAAAAACACGATTTGAGGGAAGAGTTTACCCAAAAATCAATTTTATGAAATAATACTTTTGGAGATTTTTTAACCAACCCATTTTTGAACCGCTGAACCAAACCATACTACACATACATAAGTTTTAAAGTTAGCAAATTTTTTAATACGTGAATGCTCTAAAATTTTATTAATTTGAATTAGATAACTGATATGCCAGTTTTTTGATTAATATTTCATATCAGTGGGGTAAAATTTTTGTTTAGAGGTAACTTTTATCGACGGAATTGCTTAAAATTCCAATTGCTGTAGCTCATAACCGATATAGGAATCAAAGTTTGCCCACCCAATGTAAATATAATACAGTAATTTATCAATACAACATACATAAATATATACCTACAAGCGCACAAATATTATTTATTACCTTCTTACACTTTTCCTCACTGGTTAACTGCAGTTTGATCATAGTATTCATAGTATTTGTTTGATTAACTTGCTATGTTTAAGTTATAAGCAGAGTAATTTACTTTAAAATGCCGAGATTTAATGCGTCTCTAATGCTGTTTATTTAGAAACTGGTATCAATGCTTTTAGAAATTTCCAACACACACTAGAAACAAAAATATTTGACTTATTTTAAAATGTACATGTACATACATATGTATGTATATAGTTCGTATGTTCTTTTTATAACACAAAAATAGTTTAAATTATTACATTTTGAATATATAATTAAGCTGGATGTTGATTCAGTACCTACCCGTATAAAGTGTGGTTTATATGTTTTGAACAGATGTCTTTTTTTTCTAATTAACAATTGAACAAGAAAAAACTTTTCGGAAAATTCTAAAATAATTATACCTACTTATATTTGTATCGTATCCAAACTGCGAACTGGAAATTAGTTTCAGTTTTTTTTTTTTTTTGTTCGGCAATGCAAAAGCTTCTTACAAATAATATTAAAATTGTCACAAATTCACTAATCTAAATCTTAAAGCTGTGATCGCTGCGGCGTAGTGGTAGTGCGTTGGACTGCTACGCAGAGTGTCCGGGGTTCGAATCTCGACACATGTAAAATCAAAAAGTAGAAAAAATAATTGTTCTACACGGCACCACCTCTTAGCAGACAATACCAAACCTACAAGAGTAAAAATTGCTATGAAAAGCTTTTCACTTCGCCATTCGGATTCGGCTTTAAACTGTAGGTCCCTTCCATTCATGCACAAATATAACACGCACAACATGAGTGAATGCGAAAAGCTTTGCCTAGGCCCTCCATGGGCTGTTGTGCCATTAAAAGTAAAGTAAAATCTTAAAGCTTTCGAAACATTGGAAAACTACTTTCTATTCAGGGAGATGTGTTTGAATTCTCAGTTCAAACTACAAAACTATGACAATGTAGTACATATTATGTGCTTCCATGACCGATTGATTCCCTATAGTTTTTATTTTCCTACACATTCTAATAGGTATGAATTTCCACGTTATACATAGGTACATATCTATGTATGTATATACAAGCAAGTTCACTCAATCACACTATTAAAATGATTTTTATCAGATACACTATAAAAATATCATTATAGTTATGTACATATACGTCACATCTGGTTTTAGATAATGAGATTAGTCTCATAAATTTGGTAAAAATGTGGGAAAGAGGATGCCAAAAAGCTCGGCCTGGAATGTCCATGCGATGTTGTGCCATTGAAAGAAGAAGAAGTAGGAAATAGGAGCGAATACTAGAGGGAATAGACAAAATCTCTAGGGCAGCCTTTTGATGAAACTTTTTAATGTTTCTCTTTGTACATGTTCGCAGCTTTTACCATATTTTTTTATTTATAAATTCTCAGATCGCATCGAATTATAATTATTTATTGTTTGAAACAAAAGTGGTAGAATATTTTAATTCTTTGGTAAAAAATATGAAACAAGTCTCATCGTATGACGATGAAAGAACGGGAAGCTTCAAAAGGAAATGTCAAATAGTTTCAAGAGACTATTACCATCGTCTTACCAGAATATGAAAATTTTCCAGATTTGTCGCCCGTGTTTTATTTCAGAGGATGTACTAATAACTGGTCCACCCTGAGAAAATTTGATGTTTAACTGTGCGACAGAATATACAGAATATATATATAAATGCTCGTAGAAAACTATATGCAACAGAAATATAACTATGACATAATAATGGCTAAATGTTTGTATAAAGTATTCCGTGCAATTGACTACTCATTAACACAATAAATGCTTATAACTCAAAATATTTATTTTCCATAGATAGTAGTAATACTTACTACGCCTTTTCCTTTATTTTTTGGACTAAAACTGGTAAAAGTGTCAAATTTGAGTGAGTAAGAAAAATTTTCTCTCAAAATGTGGCAATAATTTAGGCCCAGTTTTTCGCATCCACTCATGTTGTGCATGAATGGAAGAGACCTACAGCTTTAAAGCGAATCCGAACGGCAATCTCTACTCTCCTAGGTTTGCAGTTGCCTGCCAAGAGGTGGTGACGCGTAGAACATTTTTTTTCTACTTCTTGATTTTAACTGTGTCGAGATTCGAACCCCGGACACTCTGCGTAGCCGTCCAACTAAAGAAATGTTAAAAGTAAGACATTATCTAAAAAATATTTTTGCATATTTGACATAGCAACGTCTTTCGAAAGAAGTTATTTTCTCAAATTGGAAGAACTCCTTGCTTCACTCGACATACATAATCTGGTTTTTTCAATTATTTAACCACGAGAGTTCATTCTGACAGAACGACTTGTATTGAATAAGCTGATTTTTTTTAATAAAAATCAATTTGACAGAACATCCTATTATTTATTTCCAATTTTATAAAAAACAACATTGCTCTTAAAATAAATGAAATTGGAAAATGTTTGTTTAATATTCGTGTATAATCCCAAACTACTTATAACATTTCTTTAAATTTCTATAAAAAAAGTTGTCAAGTTAACTGTTTTTTTATATCTATTTTCGCTGTCTTGAAAAGTTGATTATTTGGAAAGAGGTTGTGTAAAGGTAAAACTTACAGTTTTTGAACTTGTATCTAAGAAACTGCAGAATATTATTACTGAGCCAAAAATTTTGTTTGAATATACTCATAATTTATTAAAGTTGGATAAACAAGAAGGAAGTTATAGTCAAATTACTAACAAAAAAAGGGTTTCTACATTTCTAACTGGTAAATTAGAGCTAATGACGAAAAATGATCTTCAGCTTTGAAATAAGCCCACTAAAGTCAATTACGATGTAAATATCAAACGAAATTAAAAAGTATTTTTTGTTGGCCATGTAATTTATCAAAGTCGTATATAGCGTGTATTATTAAAACAAACAAAATTTAACTGGAATTCCACTTGCATTCGCATGCGGCTAGGGCAACTGCGGTAATTGCAGTCTATGCGTACATGGGTTGTTCTGTCACATTTTTGTGACAAATTATAAGCAACGGTCAAAATTTATCCCACCGCATTTCCCGCATTAAAAATATGAAAATTGCCTAAATTTTTACGGTTTTACATATGTGGAACGTTAAGGAGTTCACTACATACAAAATTTTCTGATTCAACTTATCTGTCAAACGCATTTAAACGCAGCAAACGCGTGGAGTTCCAACTAAAGGGTTTTTAGAATATTCCGCTTTGTACCGATACTTTCAGTATCGAGTACTTTGACTTCGATATTTATGAGTATCCGATAATTCAAATAAGTACTACAACGATACTTTATATTCCCTATTGACAATGCAATGATTAAAAAATTTTATAATTATTTGAAACAAGTGTTTCAAATATAACACACTGATTCTGCGACATGGGAACCTATTTTGGTCTGCTGAATAAGAAAATAATAATATTTTTGTTGAATTGACTTTACTGTTTGGGATAAAAACAATTCATTTATACTGGAAATTAAATTTTAAGAAAGAGGATATTATTTTTTAAGACTTTTATTTAAGAATTCTGTGTCTGTCCATGTCATCAGTATTCCAAACAAACCCACTTTTCGTCCTTCTTGACTTCAATACCGAAGTGAATACACGCAAGATTTACAAACTTTATGTAGGGGCTAACATTTGTGCGATTAACTTTGTTTTACAAAATCATTTATATTCCCTCTCTCATTCTTCCTTCTTCTTCCTCCCACCTATCAATCTTCCTTCCAATCAACAAAATACTCTGCATTCATAGGGGTACACCCTATGTGTAGAATGTATCAACAACAAAAAATATATATTGGGTCAAAAAAAAAAGTTTTCGGTGTTGGTACCCACAAATCTATCAACACTAGTCCGATTATGTCAACATGCTTGAAAGGTGACATTTCAGGCTACATTTTGAGTGAAGACAGTTGTGTAATTCTTCGCTAGTGTAAAAAGTTACATTAATTTGAAAATGAGTGAAATATCTCAAGAAATACTCTATATTATGCTTTATTACTATAAAAAAGGTAAAACCACTGCAAAAACATGCAAAAAAATTTGTGCGGGGTACGATGAGGAGATAGCGGAGGCACTAAACATCAACCACATGACATATTTGTACCAGCCGCGGATACATTTTATATGACCCAATATTCCTTCGTAGTTTTTCTTGACAAAATTTACACATATGTAGCAAAAATGGTAGGCGTTATTAACACAAGATTTGCGTGAAGAACTCATACTTTTTGTAACAATAAGTCCCAATAAATTAAATAATATAATCAACTGGGATTTTTTAACACTCCTAAATTATGAACAAGGAACTATTCGTTAAAATCTTGGTAAAATCACAACGGTAAGTATTTCCCACATTATACTTCGAAAAAGACACTTTAATGAGGGTAGATTAGTAAAAAAAAACCGTGTATTTTATTACAGTTTATCATGAGAACCATAGTCAATTCTAACAAAATAATTTAAAGGCTGAGTACTTCATAATTGTATGTATTTAAATTGATTACATTAACTTATACCGGAGAAAAAAATTTTTTTTTTGTTTCTTTGTTAATTTTTACTAAATTATTAATATTAATAATAAAAATTATTTTTTATTTAAAATAAAAATTGGAAAATAAATAAAAAAATTTAATATATATTTAAAACAAAATTTATTTAATTTGTTATTATAAAACATATTTGTGCTGAAAGAATTTTTGTTAAATTAACTTTACTCTTATATGACTTCAAATAAAAACTAACCAATCTATGTATTTTTTCAGCAATTAGTATGTTTACTATGCTTACTTGGTAACGAAGATCTGGAAGCATGTGAATCAAGCTTGGAGCTCGTGGCAAAGTATCGTAATGAGATAACAAAATAGTATTTTTGTATTTGTGTGAATTGAATAAATATATTAATTAGGTGATTCACAAGACCTCATAAACTGTTGTATAAGTCATATGTCCTATAATTTTATAATAGTTTTAAAAACTACAGCTGTTTCTTGTTGCTTTGATTCGTCTTCTTCTTCAATTTCACTACATTTGTTTTTGTTTTATTTTTCATGTAATCAGCTGATTCAGTGATGCAAAATCACATTGAAATATGATAGGGTGCTCACAAGTTTCGTATTTTCCCAAATAGCACTTAGAATTTGTCACTGTAAGCCTTTGTGAATTACCTTTTAATAGACTTTATGACTAAAAAGTTGTAGTTATGGACGTATACGCTGTGGTAAAAACAATAACAAACTGTGGAAATAGTTAGTTAGAGTTAAGATCAAAAATATTTGTCCTTATATTGTTGACTATAAATAGCATACAGGTAAGAAATTTTAATATAATTTTCAGAGTTATATTATATATAATTTCAGGTATTTGACCTGAGTATAGATTTTTATGAAATTTTATTTAGTTTCTGCATTTTCCCATTCAAAGCTATCACTGAAAATAGATACAGCAGATATTAGTTTTATATTTGTATACATACGTAAACATGTTAATTTTTTTTTTTTTTATAAGTGACCTTGACTTTTCAAAATTAGCCAACTGTGTTCATTCACTAATATCTGATCGTGCGAACGCTAGAAACAGCATTGTCGACCAATTTTCAGTATTGCAAGGAAGCAGTAAAATAAATATCTTCTTCACTTTTAGATGAAAATGGAAGCATAAATTATCTCAAAAAGAGGAATTTCCCTCAAACTGGCATCAATCTTTGTTTACATTTGGACACCAGAATTTTTTGTTCTTATTTCTCTCCGTCAAGTGAAAACGCAATATAGCCAAGCAGATCACAGATCTATTCAGTTTCTACTCACGTACTCACTGTCCTAAACAGAATAAGGGTAGTTTTCTCACTTTTAGGTTAAGCCCTAATAAGAGCTTTAACCTAAGATTCTGTTCTTTTAATCGTCGACTACAGTAGATATTTATGCTAAACTGGACATTGAAAAACGGCCCTAACATTCAAAATGTTTAGTTTATAAAAGTTACCAAATTTCAGTATAATTAATTTTTTAAGTTCAAGAGTGTAGAATATTTATTTCCCTTAAAAAGTAAATTTGTTAAAGTTTGCAAACCGTCTATCGCTTAATTAATTATTGAAACAGTTTCGATAAAATTTTTCAATTCCAAGACTGAAAAAATTAATTTGATTACTTTGTTTGCATTTATTTATTTCCATTTGTAAAACGATAATCAAATTTTTGCTTTAATCAATATGGATTTGAATTACACGTACACGCCGATTGAAGCAAACTCAAAAACCGTAAAAACATTATTATAATTTTTTAAGTGTAATTCACAATAATTGTAGTGAGCTTGGTCTGGGCTGATAACACAGATTAATAAAAATGATATGTGCTTGCAGGGCCTCTTAAAGGGGTTTCTGCGCTCGGGGAAAAACTGCAGCTTACTGCCCTTTTGTAAATAGAATTTTTTAAAACAAATAATTCACTTTCCACTCGATATTAACATGTTTTACAGTTACCTAAATATTTTAAAGGTTTTTATATCAGAGTTTAATCAATTGAATTTCATTTACATACACTTTGATATACCATAGATGAAGTGCACTAGTTGTCACAAAATTTTAATAAACCTAACGTTTTAATGTAATATTTGTAGTTTTTTCTAAAACAAAAATAGGAACAGGGGAAATATTTTCTGGACTGTAACGCTAGACCGACCGAACGAACGACCGGTCGGAATGATCGGACTGAGTTCGATCTATTTTGGCAAACCCACTGTTGCTGCTGTTGGGTAATTGTGAAAATTAAGTAAAAAAGGAAAAAACAACTGGAAAAGAAGTAAAAGCATAGTTCAGTTGCGTAGCCAGGTCAGGTGACATCCGGGGCGGCCCTAAATCGTGTCACCTATAATGCACCTCCCCCCTCTTCTTTTGAAATAATTATACTATGTGTTGGTATGTACGATTATTTTTTATTTAAAAGTAAGTAGATAATATAGGAATTCATAAAGATGAGAGAACTTAGATTAATACGTACTTAATTTAAGTCACAAAATAGTTAAAACCTCTACGAGTATGAGACCAATAAGGGAAATTTTTATTTACAGCATGTTCTTCTTAAAGATCTTGGAAGATATTTGTTTACATACAACTTTTTTTTAAATTAATATTTAATTGCTATTGTAGGAAATTGATGTACGACTTAGTGGTCGCTGTGGCGTAGTGGTAGTGCGTTGGACTGCTACGCAGAGTGTCCGGGGTTCGAATCTCGGCACAGGCAAAATCAAAAAAAAAAAAAAAGTAGAAAAAATAATTTTTCTACACGGCACCACCTCTTGTCAGGCAATGGCAAACCTACAAGAGTAAAAATTGCTATGAAAAACTTTTCCTTCGCCGTTCGGATTCGGCTTTAAACTGTAGGTCCCTTCCATTCATGTACAAATATAACACGCACAACATGAGTGGATGCGAAAAGCTCGGCCTAGGCCCTCCATGGGCTGTTGTGCCATCAAAAGTAAAGTAAAGTATAATGCACCTCCCCCCTCTTCTTTTGAAATAATTATACTATGTGTTGGTATGTACGATTATTTTTTATTTAAAAGTAAGTAGATAATATAGGAATTCATAAAGATGAGAGAACTTAGATTAATACGTACTTAATTTAAGTCACAAAATAGTTAAAACCTCTACGAGTATGAGACCAATAAGGGAAATTTTTATTTACAGCATGTTCTTCTTAAAGATCTTGGAAGATATTTGTTTACATACAACTTTTTTTTAAATTAATATTTAATTGCTATTGTAGGAAATTGATGTATGTACCTATGTGAGTACATATTTAAAGTACCAAATTTACATTGCGATACATGAAGCTTTAAAAAAAATTTTAAAAATTTTGCATTTTTTCTCAGCAAATTCTGAAATAACATGGCCGAAATTAGTTTTCTATTGATAAAATGGCTAGGTAGCATATCCTAGATTGATACATAGTTAAGCGTAAATATAATTTAATTAGATTTAACTTTGAAAAACTTCTTTCATATGAAGCCACAGAGGCACAAACTGTTAAGAACAATTGAAGAGCTAAAGATACGTTTGAAACAGACTCTGTAAAGTCCCATTCTATTTTGCTTGTGACTTTAAATTCAATGTTTGCTGCCTTGATTTGTCTACGAAGTCTTTGTACTTCTACTTTAAGTTCTTCTTCTACATTTATATTCAGTTCTTCATCCGAGCAAAACAGCAAGTGTTTTCACAATTTGAAAGATATCGGCTATATCATTGAATTCCATTGTTCGAGACTTTAATTCTGTCGAGAAACGATCGATGCATTCAAGCATCGTCCTCTTGTTTTCTTCTTTAGCAGTTAAACCAATATCTCGTTCCGTTTCACCCGGCATATTTTTCTTGTACCTTATGCGCCGGCTGATGCTTATTCCGAGCTTTGGTGTAATAATGTGCGTAATCGATTAAAGAAAATAAATCTTATCGCTCATAGTAAACAAAATTAAATCGCCATATCTCAAGTTTAATATGAAATAAAGCAACAAAATTTTATATTTGAGTAATTTAATTCAACACAAACAATGTGGACATGATTAAACTTACATAATATGGCAATAAAAATTTAATGTCTCCGTAAATTTTCAATATATTTGCAAAATTCACTGAAGTGTATTGAAGTTGATACGTATCAAAAGTGCCTAAGTCCAGTCGCAATAACTTTTTTATTTTTTCATGTAATAGTCACTGACAAGAAAAGCGAGAACCTGAATTTCGCAAAATTGGATTATGGTAAACTTAAGAGGTTTTGATATGTATTGACTTACCACATAGCACCATAACTAATCAGAATTATTTTAAATTGTTGCTTGTTCTTCCTTATTAAAAGTATTCACTTTCAATGTGCAAGTTTTACTTTTTGAGTTTTTGCCTTTCATTTTTAGATTTTCGTTCAACGTCGCACCCCTAACAGAATCATTAGAAAATGTTCCATTTTATAATCTAAACTCTACTATGACAAGTTGGCTCATATCTGAAATAGGTTGTCCTGCTCCATAGTCCTACTTGTTATAAGTGGTCGTAATCATAAGTGTTGGGTTTTGATGCGTAATTTTGACAACAAGAGAAAAGTACATATTTTCCGGCATATTTTACATGAGACCATTACAACCTACGCTTTTCGACATTTCCCATTGCTTTTCAAGACTTCCGTTTTTTCGTGGGATTTGCTTATAACGTACGAAATAAAACGAACTACCCCAAAAAATTGTATAAAACAACAATTTTGGTTTAACCATACTGGAAAAAATTGTGGTGGTTAACCACCACAGAAGAGACTGCGTCATCTAGTCTCGAGGTTCACGGCTGTGAACGAACTCCGAGCTACTATCCACATCCACGATGAAGCCGCCAACAACGGTATGAGACTGATCAACTTCGCCGCCACACGAAACATGACAGTTAGTAGCACGAGATTTCAACATAAAAATATCCATAAGGCCACTTGGCTCTCGCCTGATCAAAACGCACGAAACCAGAGTGATCACGTTGTGATCGACGGAAGGCACGCTTCCAGTGTACTAGACGTAGGCACAATACGTGGTGCAAACATTTACTCAGACCACTACTTGGTGGCAGCCAAGGTCTGCACACGTATATGTGTAGCAAATCGCGTACGGATAGGTACAAAGAGAAAGCTGGATGTCAAAAAGCTGCAATCTTCGCCAACCAACTCGCACTCCTCCTATCGCAAAACACCCCTCAACTTGATGATATATGCGCGCAGTGGACCCACATGTCTCGCTCTATGCGTACGGCTGCCGAAGAGGTGCTAGGCTACCACCGTCGACGGAGAAATATGTGGTACGACCAAGAGTGTCGCGATGCTACTGAAGCAAAAAACGCTGTTTACAGAGCCACCCTGCAGCCAGTTGCAACGCGAGCTGCTAAGGAGCGATACAGAAAGTTGAGGAGGGAGGAGAAACGTTTTTTCAGGCGCAAGAAAAGAGATGAAGAAAGACGCGACTGACTGATGGTTTGAAGACAGGGCCTCTTCCTGCAAGAATGAAGACGGAAATCTGGTGACAGATGTTCAGGGCATAATGAGATTACGGAAAGAGCACTTTTCGCAGCTGCTTAATGGCGATGACGACAATAATACCGCCACTGCGGAATCTGCTCCTGAAATCCCAATCAGTGACGGCGTTGAAGTACCGCCGCCCGACTATGAGGAAGTCTTAACAGCCAGATGGCCTGCGTGCTGCGTTGTTTACGAATGGAAGCGAAGAGCTCAAAAAACGCATGCATGAGCTTTTATGCAGAATATAGTCGGATGTAAGCATGCCAAGAGATTGGAACCTCAGCGTACTCTGCCAATCAATAAGAAAGGTGATTCCACGATCTGCGCCAACTACCGTGGGATAAGCCTTTTTAATATTGCATATAAGGTTTTATCGAGCGTACTGTGCGAAAGACTGAAACCCATCGTCAACAAACTGATTGGACCTTATCAGTGTGGCTTCAGGCCTGGTAAATACACCATCGACAAGATATTCACACTACGGCAAATCCTGGAAAAAACCCGAGAAAAACATATCGACAAAAGCCGCCTTCGGCAGCACGATTAGGGATCACTTGTACGCCGCAATGTCTGTTTTTGGTATCCCTGCAAAGCTCATTCGTCTTAGAAAAATTACACTGACCGACACCACCAGCGCAGTTAAAATTGGGACAGACTTCGCAGCGCCATTTGATACCAAAAGAGTTTTCAGACAAGGTGACTCCCTATCTTGCGACTTCTTTTACCTTATGCTGGAGAAAATAATTCGAACTGCGAACATCGACATCTCTGGCACTATCTTCTACAAGAGTGTCATGCTGCTAGCATACGCTGATCATATTGACATCATTGCAAAAACGATGAAGCAGTCAGTGCAGTATTCTCCAACCTGGAATGGGGTGTCGTCGAGTGGGTCTAGTGGTGAACGAGGACAAAACTAAATACCTTGTGTCAACAAACAAAGAGTCACGGCGTCTTGAACAAAATGTCTCTGTTGACAATTATACTTTTGAAGTCGTTAAGAATTTCTTTTACCTAGGATCTAGCATAAACACCAACAATAATGTCAGCCTTGAGATCAAGCGGAGATTAAATCTTGCCAACAGGTGTTACTACGGGCTTAATAGGCAATTGAGAAGTAGAGTCCTCTCTCGACCGACGAAAATAACGCTCTACAAGTCCCACATCATTCCCGTCCTAATGTATGGCGCAGAGACGTGGACATTGACCATCAATGATGAGAGGCTGTTGGGAGCGTTCGAGCGGAAGATACTCCATAAGATCTATGGTCCAGTATGCGTGGACGACGTATATCGAATAAGATGGAACGATGAGTTGTACGCCGACACTGACTTAGTCAAGCTTATAAAAATCCAGCCGCATTGCTGGCTGGGTCATGTTGAGCGGATGGAAGAAAGCTCTCCGGCTAGAATGGTGTTTTATTCGAGCCACGGTGGAGGAACACGAAGAGGACGTCCTAATCTCCGTTGGAAAGACCAGGTACAGCGCGACTTGACTGCGCTTGGCCTTATCAACTGGTGCCAGCACGCGTATAGCAGCTTTATAGAGGCGGCCAAGACCGATCATCGGTTGTAATACCAGCTAAATAAGTAAGTAATACATAGAAGTTCACCGCACAAAGTAAGACTTAGACTTACTCTACGAATACCCTTAATTTAACTTTATAACTCCACTTGTCAATAAAAATACTGAATCGAGGATTATATATCCGTATCCAAAAAGGATGATCTACGATTGAATTGAAGACGAACAAGCCGCTTTCACTTTTCACGAAAATACGTAGCGAATACCGTCAGCAAACCGAAAGGCGTCAAAAGTCTGGACGCTATATCGGTCGTAATGCTGAAAAAAACGTTATGACCTAGACTTCGAGTATCTCACTCGTGTACTTAACCTCTCGATGCATACATGTATCACTCTTGATATATGGAAAGTTGGTCGTATCATTTTGCTCCCTTAACCAGGTAGACCATCTGACCAAGAAAAGTCCTGCCGACCTTAGCGAAAACACGCGAAGGCCACTTGCAACCCACGCTCACTGAAACTCTTGAACTCTTCAAAAGCCGAACCCTGCAACTTTCGGCAAAAAAGTCTTCAGCAACCCTGTTCACCCCATTGACAAAAGAAGATCTAAGGATGTCTATCTGAAAAAACATTGAGGTTTTTTCGATGTTGAAACATCGAAAGAAAATCATTGATGGCTTTGATGCATCATCAATATTTTCTGAATTTTCAATAATTTTTAAAAAGTTAAGATTGAGATAAGTATGTAAATAGCAAATATTTAATTAAATACATAAATTATTTATTGTAATAAATAATATATAAAAAAAGCAGTTAAAGTCATGTACACGTACGATACAAAAATTAAAATAATAAAAATCAAAATAATATTTTAAGATAATAATAGTTTAAAACGAAAGTAAGACAAGGTATGTGTACATATTATCAGTGGCGTAGCCAGGTCCCCCTTCTTTTGAAATAATTATACTAAGCATTTGTAGGTATGTACGATTATTTTTTATTTAAAAGTAAGTAGATAATACAGGAATTCATAAAGCTGAGAGAACTTAGATTAATACGTACTTAATTTAAGTCACAAAATAGTTAAAACCTCTACGAGTATGAGACCAATAAGGGAAATTTTTATTAACAGCATGTTCTTAAAGATCTTGGAAGATATTTGTTTACATACAACTTTTTTTTTAAATGAATATTTAATTGCTGTTGTAGGAAATTGATGTATGTACCTATGTGAGTACATATTTAAAGTACCAAATTTACATTGCGATATATGAAGCTTTAAAAAAATATTTTAAAAATTTTGCATTTTTTCTCAGCAAATTCTGAAATAACATAACCGAAATCTAATTTGAGCGTAAATATGATTTAATTAGATTTAACTTTGAAAAACTTCTTTCACATGAAGCCACAGAGACACAAACTGTTAAGAACAATTGAAGAGCTAAAGATACGTTTGAAACAGACTCTGTAAAGTCCCATTCTACAATAAAAGTTAGAATATCAAGCGTAATCCATTTACTTGCTGCCTTGATTTGTCTACGAAGTCTTTGTACTTCTACTTTAAGTTCTTCTTCTACATTTATATTCAGTTCTTCATCCATGCAAAACAGCAAGTCACCGCCCCTCTCTCCCCCTCCCTCCTGGCTACGCAACTGCATATTATACATTAGCATTTATTTAAATAAAATACATTCGTAAAGTATACGTACAAATACTTTCCAAGTATGAGTACTAGTATCCGTACCGGAAATTGTACTTAGTACTATGTACAGTATAAGTAATATTCATTCTTCAAAAGTATCTGTGCTCAGTATTTAATTTTCGAGTGTTTCAAAGCATTTATTAATGCCTAAAACCATACATCATTGGAAAGATTTTATAGTGCATAGTAGAAAATTGCAGAAACAAAATTGCAATAATATTTAAAAAACCTATTTTCTAATTTTTTTTCCAAAAAATCAACAACAACATGGTCAGAAGCAATAACATCAAATGAACAAAAACAGCTGAGCGATTTAAACAAGACCCATCA
Source organism: Palloptera scutellata (assembly GCA_958295655.1). Classification (NCBI taxonomy): domain Eukaryota; kingdom Metazoa; phylum Arthropoda; class Insecta; order Diptera; family Pallopteridae; genus Palloptera; species Palloptera scutellata. The sequence continues at coordinate 5,695,915 of OY282453.1, read as the reverse complement.
AAAACTGAAAACAATAGAGAGAAAACGAAGCTCCTCACTAAGTGAACTTTTACCAAGCCAGCAAAACATTGAAAAGGCAAGTAACATAGTTTCATTCATGTACAAATATAACACGCACAACATGAGTGGATGCGAAAAGCTCGGCCTAGGCACTGCATGGGCTGTTGTACTATTAAAAAAAAAAAAAAAAAAAAATTGTCAACAGAAAAATGTGGTCTTAACGAGGGTTGGATTGAGGTATCGCGCCCAAAAAAATACGAAACAAACAAAGCTAAGCTCTTACTGGCTTAGTAACCCTGAACGTACACCTACTAGATACGAAATTCTTGAAGTAGAAGAAGAACAGAACCAAAGTAGCTCTGCAGCTAAGGAAAAGATATACAAACCACCTTCGATATTTGATGATAAGGTCGCTAATATCTAGCCTCTTTATAAGCCACTACATGACCATATAAATGGGCAGTACGATATAAAAATAATAAGTGGTGATCGGGTGAAAATACAAACAAACATGTCTGAAGCATATACCGCCAAGTCAAAGAATTGGAACTAAAAGATACCGAATTCTATACTGATAAGCCAAAACAACAAAGGTCCTTCAAAGTTGTACTAAACAACATACATTCATCCACTGCAGTGGAAGATATTAAAAATGAACTTTTAGATTTCGGCCATCTAGTCTCCAATATTTGGAATATAAAACAAAGAACTACTAACCGGCCACTTCCTATATTTTCAGTCGAGCTAGAACCCAAAAGTAACAACAAACAAATATACGAAGTTAAAAACTTATTACATAGCAGAATTTTATTTGAGCCTAGCGCGAGTTACCACAATGCGCAAACTGCCAGTAATATGGTCACACAAGGGCATATTGTAGACGTAAGCCTAGGTGAATTAAATGTGCTGAAAGTCACTCCTCCGCCAACTGTCCAAGAAAAAATTTATCTGAAGATGTAAAATGTGCTCTCTGTGATGGAAATCATCCTGCAAATTATAAAGGATGTGCTGTATATAAAAACTTATAACAACTAAAATATCCTCCCTTAAGAAAACAGATGAAAACCCCCACAGACTGAAACGACAAATAATCTACAGCATCAAAACGTACAAAAAACAGTATCGTACGCACAGGTTGTCAGAGACACCCCAAATCAAAATGAAACTGCAACAAATATTGTTCAACTTCCAAACAATTCACCTGATATGCGTGAAATGATGTAATTGCTATAACAGATAATGCTGCATTACCACCACTTACCACCATAACAAACTTATTAGTAAATCTAACATCAAACTCTTCTCAAAATCGGTAAATTAAAAATAGTTATCTGGAATGCAAAGGGTCTGTCACACCACATCCTTGAGATTAAATCGTTCTTAGACATAAATGATGTCGACAAACTTCTGATATCCGAAACACAATTCACTCACACCAGCCATTTTAAAATCAACAACTATAACTTTTACCACACAATGCATCCAGATGGAAAAGCATACGGCGGAAGTGCAATACTGGTAAAACGTAATATAAAACATAACGAAACAACATCCTTTTGTACACAACATATTCAAGCTACAAATATTGTAATAGAAGATTGAATAGGGCCAATTACAATAAGTATCTGCTATATACAGCCCCCCAAAACATAATATAAAAAAAGAAGAGTATGAAATATTCTTTAAGACACTTGGCAACAGATTTATGAGTGGTAGATATTACAATGTAGTATTTGCCCCAAGCAAAGCACATTGCATGGGGCTCGCGACTAATAACTACAAACGGGCGACAGCTCCTGTCTGTTATTCACAGTTTAAATCTAAGCACCATCTCAACAGGAAAACCAACGTATTGGCCTACGGATCCTAAAAAAATCCTCTGATCTTATTGACTTTTGTGTAACTAGAGGTATTGCTCTTACAAGTTTTAAATTTCACTCAAATTTTGACCTATCATCAGACCATTCCCCTGTGATAATTATTCTTAGCAAAACGCCAAAGGAAGTAAGCAAGCCATGTGTGCTCCATAATTATAAAACCAATTGGCATTTCTTTAGAGAGTTAGTTGCCACAACGATTAATCTGAAACTGCTAATAAAAACACCCAACGACATTACAGAAGCAGTAGAACACTTTAATGACTGTATTCAACAATCCGCTTGGGCTTCTAATCCAGTACTTACAAGTTCCTAGACAAACAAGTATTTCATTTCAATCATGGACAAGATAAAAGAAAAAATTTTAGCAAGGAAAATTTGGCAAAAAACACAGTTCCCAGGCGATAAAAAGCACTTCAATGCTAAAAAAGAGTTAAAACTACTGTTAGCTGAGGACAAAAACATTATATTCTAAAATTATATTGAAAAACTAGAGGCAACTTTTGCAACTTATTATTCTCTTTGGAAGGCAGCAAATAAATTGAAAAGAGCAATGCAATTACAACCCCCAATACGAAAACCCGAAAACAACTGATGGAATTGTTATTGGAACCTTCGCAGACGACACTGCTGCCTTGCCAATTGATGATGATCCTGTCACTGCCTCACCCAAACTCCAAGAATGTTTAAATAAAATATCCATGTGGCTTAAAAACTGGAAAATTGTGGCGAACGAAACCAAGTCTGTGCAAGTAACATTCACAACACGGCGCAATAATTGCCCACCTGTGCAATTAAACGCAACACAAATCCCTCAAGCAAACAATGCAAAGTACCTAGGAATGCATCTGGATAGACGTATAGGATAGACCTATGGCATACAACTGTGTGGTGCAGCAGCCAATTCAAATTCCGAAATATTGCAACGCTATCAGTCCAAAATGCTTCGTATGATTGTGAACGCACCTTGGTATGTTACCAACTTGCAACTACATCGTGATTTACAAGTTCCTTTCGTCACAGATGAAATTAAGACCAAATCTAATTCGTACAAAATACGAATGTTGAACCATCCAAATCAACTAGCATCTAAGTTCATGAATTCGCAGTGGACTTTCTCCAGACTAAAACGAAAAAACCCTCAATATCTCATAATTTAAAGTGAAAATTGCTAAACATAAATATGTAAATGTAATACTGTAAAATATGGGTGTATCGCTGGACACTCACCATGCATGTTTGTTTTTATTTTTTCAAATGTTCTTATTTAATTTTTAAAATTCAATTTATCTATAAATCTATTGTTAAATGTCTCAAAGACAGCTTTCTTTATATAATAAAAAAAATGTTAAGTCTCTTGTCTATAGGAGCAAGCCAACCACGATTACTGCTTTGGAAACCAACATTGAACGCGTCATTGATGAGATTCCGGTCGAAATTTGTGCAAAAATTGGGCAACATTTAAGTGAAATTGATTAATCGATCCAAATAAAATTTTCATTCTCTTTTGTAAAATTTCTGTGTTTTTTGAATTTTCAAAAACCAACATCTTAAAAAATCAAAAAATTCATAAGCTCACACATTGAAATAAATTCGCTCAGCGGCGGATTTACCTCCAATTAAATAGGACCTCCAAAATTAAAAAAAAAAATTATAAAAACAATAAAATAATCGTAGAATTTGAGATTTTAATTTTTGGAGAGTTTAAAACCTCCAATTCAAATTTAATTCCATTAATTGAACTATATTTATTTGGGATTGAAGTAGGCCGTTACAAAATAAAATATATGATACACAAAACACGAGATATAAATATAAAAATTTTAACATTTTCAAAAGCAAGTAGGAAAAAAAAAGAACCAAGCATGAGCAAGCTTTGCGTTTCTTTATTTCGTTTGAAAAATGCAATTTCATTTCATTGTTTGTTTGAATTTGCGTTGCGTTAACATCAAATTTTCGTTGCATGATTTTGAATATTGAGAACAATTATTTGTGTTTATTGAGTATTTCTATTAGCATAATTTAAATTTTGATTTGAGACTGATATTTTCTTTAGATTGATTTTTTTTTAAACTACCAAGACCAACGTTGTTGCTTTCATCATTTAATAATTCTTAATTCACTCAACAATTATACCATTTTATGTTTAAAAAAAATATTGAAAAATATATTTTAAAATGAAAAGAACTATCGAGTCTTTCATTGTTGAGCTGTTCCAGTATGGAGTTCATTTTTTCAAGTACGTCTTGCGTAACGGCGGATTTTTTTATTTTGGTGGTTGTTGTTGTTGATGATACGTTGCTGACTTTGAAGGATCTCGTCCCAATCAACTGCGTCTGGACTGCGTGCTAACCATTTCCATGCAGAACCGATCCAGTTGACCGACCGTGCTGTCCTTGATTTTCTCTTTAATAAATTAATACGATCGCAAATTCGTTGTGCGTGGTACTCGATAACTATCTTCATGTCGTGATTTTGTATAGCACCCTCCACAGTACTCATTGTTTCGTTCAGGAGATGTTCGAACCTGCCCAAATCGATGATGTGTGCCCATCTATGATCCATCCTTTGCCGTCCTTGCACTCGAGGATATGCATGCCTTGCACCGTTGCTAATAGGATAAGTCTGAAACTAAAATTTTAAGTCTACCTCTAAAAGGAAAGTGTGTATTATATCATAATTATAATTATATTTCTCTAAAGTACCTGCCTATGCTCGTACAAGGCTAAGTTTTATTACATCATTTTTTTTATTAATTTCCGGTTTTTAATTCATGTAATTTTTAATTTTTATATATTTTTAATTTTTCTCGCTGCAAGCGATATTTTTTCAAAGCCAATTCTGTTTTTTATGTCATGATTTTTATGATTGAATATTTTGGTATTAGCGTGGTATTTGCGCAATTTTTTGCCAGTCTCGGTTTTGAGAGTCACCTCACTATCTATAGCCACCAGCTCTTTTTTATAAAACCGCTTGTGCTTCCCATTAATTTGCTTGTCGACCGTTTCCCTACTTCATATTTTTTGTGTCAGTTCTATTTTTACTCTGGCTAAGGTTTCTTGACTCTTCGTTTAATTAAGGCACTTATATCGTTGTTCAAATTGCCCCTGAGATTTAGCAGATTCTGATAATTTATACGTTATGACCTGTTAAAAAAATGTCGCTAGGCTTCCTGTTAGGTACAAAATGAATGAATGAATTATTGTAACGGTCTATGTACAATAACTCTTTCACCCCAAATTGAGGCATCTGTACATTTCAATCAGCGTAGAATGAAATCTTTCTATTTTGCCGTTGACTTCGCTTCTTTGCGTTGACGTTTTATAAAGTTGGATACTCATTGACGTAAGGAAATTCAAAATTGTTGGGCTTAAAAATTCCTTTCACTATCTGTAACAAGCATTCTTGGAATAGTAAAGTAAGTAATGGATGACTTTCGTTAGCTTAGCTCGCAGATGCAATGCCGACTTAGTTTTAACGTGAAACGATTTAGCAAATTTGAAAATTTGCCGATACAGCTAAGGAATATAGACGTGGACAATTTCCCTTGGGTACTTTAGAACGGGAGTTGATTGCAGCTTCGGCTTGTTGAATTTACATGTTTGGCAGCTGAATGTATAATTTCTTATCAGGCTATTCATAAGATGGAAATAGTACCTTTCTAGAATTTGGCCCACATTTTCACATGGATTTCTATGGACTCTACGATGCTCGTCTTCTATTCTCTGGCAAATTCTTTCTTCATTTGCCACATCCTCCACAAGTCTTTGAGTGACATGAATTTTATACCGCGTAAAATATTTAATAATACATTTTGCAAGAGCTGCAGGTGAGACTACGGGACTTTAATACCATTACTCACTGAAGGCTTGATTGTGGTCATGGGTTATACCTCGGATGTGGCTGCTCTGAGCAATTTAAGTCTTTGCCTAACTTAAATACTGATTCCTGAAAAAAATGAGCGGTGCCTGCACGTGTGGGATTAAGTCCGTGGCATCTTGTTCAACACTATGCATGGTACCTACATAGTTACCTGTTTCTGTATGAGAGTCTGAGCCTCCCCAACTTTCCATTGAAATTTTTATTTACCAATACAAAAGTGAGCGGATGATGGTCTGTATAAATCCGTATCGTTTTGGATCCCCCCTGTGTAAGCTGGCTTAGCTGGTGTTCCAGCATTCTTATAACCCTCTTATCGGCATAATGAAGCGATAAACCTTTCTTAGAAGGCCAATCGTCGTCAAAAATATTATAGGAGATCAGGGCGGTATCGGCACCGTCCCAAATTTTTGCCCGAACACTTTGTAAGATGGTCCTATAAATCGGTTTACGCCGAAAAATTTAATAATCCTTAAGGATACCCAGGATACATATTGTGCTGAGTTAACAATAAAAGAATTTTTACACTCAGAGCCCTTCTATTCTTTTCAAATTTTTTCCTTTTAAATATGTGTTGTTTCACTCTGATTACACATAAAATTATGTCATCCAGGACGTGTACATAATATGTTTATTTTTATTTTAATTTTATTTTTCTTATAATTATATTTTTACTTACAAATAAATTGCATTGCATTGAATCTTATACGAGCTTCAATATAACAAATTCCGACAAGGGTATATTCAAAATTAATTTTTTCCACTGTATAGTGTTCTGTAACCTTTCACTTTTATCCAAATAGCTTTACAAAAATTATACCGCAAATGTTTTTTTTTTACTTTTTTCCTGAAACACAAAGGATTTAGGAGAAAAAATTTTTATGTTTTTTGGAACTGGTCACGGAAGAGTTGTGTTATCCTTTTTTGTTGTCCACATTTATTCTTGTGGACAACCTACAAAGGCACAGATTATCTTCACTGGCTTTAGGTAAACCTTTTGCGATCTCCTGTGTGTTCTCATGGGTACATAGGAATTTTCACTTTCGCATCAACACTTCACTGTGTTCTCATGGAGACAGTGTTCTTGGTGAATATCGCCAGGAATTATCTTTAGACCGGTTCCTGCTCGGGCGCCAGTTAAAGAGGACGAGTACCTTGTCCTTAAAAAATAATTTACCGAGCGAACACTTGCTCGGATTGAAACGCGGAGTTTAAAATCAAACTTATTTATTAATTCACAAATATGAAGATGTTTTAGCTTTTATAGTTAACTTTCAATTGCCTTACTCGCTAACAAATTGGGGGTTCTTATACTAATTTAATGCTGTGGTCAGCGGCGCATGGAATGGTGCGAGCGTCGATGGTTCCATATAGTCACTTGATCCATTTATAGTTCGGTCGCACGGTGAGGTTTGACACCCTTCGCCAGGTATGCGCTGCACATTAGTTGTTTGCTGGATGGAATATTCCTGATCGTTATAATTGGTCGCACGTCTAATATGACACCTCCGATATGCAGCGTATGCACTTGAAGGTTGCACGCGCATACGGCTTGCATGAATTGTTGTTGGCTGGGAGGTTGCCGGTGGTTGTAACTTGCAAGAGTTGTCGTTGGATGGGAGGTTGTAACTTATATGTATTATACAACTTTACTTAAAATTGCTATTCATATATTAATGTATATCTGTTAACGATAATAAATAAAATATAGCAACTTGATTCAGTACTTCATGAAATCAGCCATTACACTACTCAGTTGAAACAACTTACTGAACATTCAATTAAACGTCAAGAAGAGCTAGATTTGCCTACACAGATACAAACAATCAACTAAAGGGTGATTTTTTAAGAGCTTGAATTTTGGTAATTAATAAAAACACAGAAATTTTACACAAGTGAATGAAATTTTTATTTAAATCGATTAATCAGTTGACTGCACCAAAACGTGAGATTAACTGCTCACCAAATGCGCCTCTCAATTGATGCAAGGTTTTGCGTACAGTGTAGCATGTAGCACCGTATTGTTGGAACCACACGTCGGCCGAGTCCAATTCTTGCATTTTCGGCCAAAAAAAGTGCGTTGTCATCGAACTGTACCTTTCTCCATTGCCGTAACGTTGCGGCCTTCATCGTCTTTGAAGAAGTACGGCCCAATGATGCCGCCTGCCTATAAACAGCACCAAACAGCGCATTTTTCGGGATGCATTGGTAGCCAAATATGGCAATTCTGCTTATTAACGTATCCTTTACTTACTTTACTTTTAATGGCACAACAGCCCATGGAGGGCCTAGGCCGAGCTTTTCGCATCCACTCATGTTGTGCGTGTTATATTTGTACATGAATGGAAGGGACCTACAGTTTAATGCCGAATCCGAACGGCGAAGTGAAAAGCTTTTCATAGCAATTTATACTCTTGTAGGTTTGCCATTGCCTGCCAAGAGGTGGTGCCGTCTAGAAAAAATATTTTTTCTTTTTGATTTTGCCTGTGCCGAGATTCGAACCCCGGACACTCTGCGTAGCAGTCCAACGCACTACCACTACGCCACAGCGACCACACCACACGTATCCATTGAGTCAAAATTGAGCCTCGTCGCCGAAAACAATTTTGAGATAAAAAAACGGATCCTCATCCAGCTTTTCTAAGGCTCATTCACCGAAAATTCGATGTTGTGGTAGCCTGGGGCGTAGGACACAAGGTAAAGTTCGTGACAGTCGCAGGTGCGTCCATGGTCGATCCTTGCGCTTCTACGTTTCAAGTCGACACACAGCCTCCTCGTGGCGTCCCCTGGATAGCGATCTGACAACCGTCAGTGAGTTAACTAATGTGTGCGTCGGGCTTAGAACCCACCACATTAAAATACCCTCCAATGAAACCTCCAAACAAGCCTCGGATAATGAACCCCTCTAATGTTGACGAGTCCCGCAATCGCCCAAAGGACAACGATTTACGGATATGCACCTGGAATGTCCGAACCCTCTACAGGGAAGGTGCCTCTATCCAGCTGGTGGATGTCCTCCAAAAATATAGAGCTGACATCACCGCTGTACAGGAAATGCGATGGACGGGACAGGGTTGCTCCAAAAGAGCATCCTGTGATATCTACTACAGCTGTCATGCGTCGAGACACGAATTTGGTGTTGGATTTGTGGTTGGGAAGAGACTGCGTCATCTAGTCTCGAGGTTCACGGCGGTGAACGAGCGCCTAGCCACTATCCGCATCAAGGCAAAATTCTTCAACATCAGCCTAATTTGTGTCCATGCCCCGACGGATGAGAAGGATGAAACGACCAAAGATGACTTCTACGAGCTCCTCGACAAAGCTTATGAGCATTGCCCCCGCCACGATGTTAAAAACGTGTTAGGCGACTTTAATGCCAAGGTGGGCAAGGAGAGTCTCTTTGGTCCGACGATCGGAAAATTCAGTCTCCACGACGAAGCCACCGATAACGGTATGAGACTGATCGACTTCGCCGCGGCACGAAACATGACAGTTAGTAGCACCAGATTCCAACATAAGGATATCCATAAGGCCACTTGGCTGTCCCCTGATCAAAACACACGAAACCAAATTGATCACGTTGTGATCGACGGAAGGCACGCTTCCAATGTACTAGACGTACGCACAATACGTGGTGCAAACATCGACTCAGACCACTACTTGGTTGCAGCCAAGGTCTGCACACGTATATGTGTAGCAAATCGCGTACGGATAGGTACAAAGAGAAAGCTGGATGTCGAAAAGCTGCAATCACAACAGACAGCCAAAGTCTTTGCCAACCAACTTGCACTTCTCCTTTCGCAAAACACCCCTCAACTTGATGATATATGCGCACAGTGGACGCACATTTCCCGCTCTATGCGTACGGCTGCCGAAGAGGTGCTAGGCTACCACCGTCGACGGAAAAATATGTGGTACGACCAAGAGTGTCGCGATGCTACTGAAGCAAAAAAAGCAGTCTACAGAGCCACCCTGCAGTCAGTTGCAACGCGAGCTGCTAAGGAGCGATACAGAAAGTTGAGGAGGGAGGAGAAACGTCTTTTCAGGCGCAAGAAAAGAGATGAAGAAAGACGCGAGTTCAATGATATCGAAATGTTGCGGGACAGGAACGAGGTCCGAAAATTCTTTGAAAGAATAACACGCCTGACTCCTGGTTTGAAAACCGGGGCCTCTTCCTGCAAGGATGAAGATGGAAATCTGGTGACAGATATCCAGGGCATAATGAGATTATGGAGGGAGCACTTTTCGCAGCTGCTTAATGGCGAAGACGGCAATAATCCCGCCACTGCGGAACCCACTCCGGAAACCCCAATCACTGACGGCGTTGAAGTACCGCCGCCTGACTATGAGGAGGTCTTAACAGCCATTGCTCGGCTGAAAAACAATAAGGCTGCAGGTGCAGATGGCCTGCCTGCTGAGTTGTTTAAGACCGGAGGCGAAGAGCTCAAAAAACGCATGCATGAGCTTCTATGCAGAATATGGTCAGATGAAAGCATGCCAAGTGATTGGAATCTCAGCGTACTCTGCCCAATCCATAAGAAGGGTGATTCCACGATCTGCGCCAACTACCGTGGGATCAGCCTTCTTAATATTGCATATAAGGTTCTATCGAGCGTACTATGCGAAAGACTGAAGCCCATCGTCAACAAACTGATTGGACCTTATCAGTGTGGCTTCAGGCCTGGTAAATCCACCATCGACCAGATATTCACACTACGCCAAATCCTGGAAAAGACCCGAGAAAAACAGATCGACACCCATCATCTATTTGTCGATTATAAAGCCGCCTTCGACAGCACGATTAGGGATCACTTGTACGCCGCAATGTCTGATTTTGGTATCCCTGCAAAGCTCATTCGTCTTTGCAAAATGACACTGACCAACACCACCAGCGCAGTGAAAATTGGGACAGACCTCTCCGCACCATTTGATACCAAAAGAGGTTTCAGACAAGGTGACTCCCTATCGTGCGACTTCTTTAACCTAATGCTGGAGAAAATAATTCGAGCTGCGAACATCGACATCTCTGGCACTATCTTCTACAAGAGTGTCATGCTGCTAGCATACGCTGATGATATTGGCATCATTGGCAAAAACGCTCGAGCAGTTAGTGCAGCATTCTCCAACCTGGAAAGGGAGTCTCGTCGTGTGGGTCTAGTGATGAACGAGGACAAAACGAAATACCTTGTGTCAACAAACAAAGAGTCACGGCGTCTTGGACAAAATGTCACTGTTGACAACTACACTTTTGAAGTCGTCAAGGATTTCGTGTATCTAGGATCCAGCATAAACACCAACAATAATGTCAGCCTTGAGATCAAGCGGAGACTAACTCTTGCCAACAGGTGTTACTACGGGCTCAGTAGGCAATTGAGAAGTAGAGCCCTCTCTCGACCGACGAAAATAACGCTCTATAAGTCCCTCATCCTTCCCGTCCTAATGTATGGCGCAGAGACGTGGACATTGACCATCAATGATGAGAGGCTGTTGGCTGTTAGGAGCGTTCGAGAGGAAGATACTCCGTAAGATCTACGGTCCAGTATGCGTGGACGACGTGTATCGAATAAGATGGAACGATGAGCTGTATGAGCTGTACGCCGACACTGACATAGTCAAGCGTATAAAACTCCAGCGGCTTCGCTGGCTGGGTCATGTTGAGCGAATGGAAGAAAGCGCTCCGGCTAGAAAGGTGTTTTATTCGAACCACGGTGGAGGATCACGCAGAAGGTGACGTCCTAATCTCCGTTGGAAAGACCAGGTGCAGGGCAACCTGACTGCACTTGGCCTTATCAACTGGCGCCAGCGCGCGCATAGCAGAAGTGACTGGCGAAGCTTTGTGGAGGCGGCCAAGACCGATCATCGGTTGTAGCGCCAGCTAAGTAAGTAAGTAAGGTAGCCTGGCTTCAGTTCTTGCACCAGCTGTATTTTGTATTGCATTAATCCGAGATCTTTGCGTAAAATCTTCCAGGTGGTCGAATAACACAAACCCAATTGTTGAGATCGGCGCCGGATGGACAAATAGCGATCTTCTTCAGCACTGGCGGACACAGCTACAATATTCTCTTCGGTACGCACTCTATAGATACGATTTGGTGGACTGATGTCCAATAAAGTGAAACTGGTGCGAAATTTGGTCACAATGAGCTTTATAGCCTACTCTGTGGGTCGATTATGACGACCATGAAATGACGTAGCTTGCGAAACACATTTTTCGCAGATCACGAATTTTAATAATAAATTTCAATAATTTGCAAATGTTGTTCAGGTATAAGTCTATTAATGATGAAATGGCAAACCAAACTGAGCATTTTTTACTTTGACACATGTCAAGAAACACGCGTGAACTATCAGAAATATAAACGTCAAAAGCCAAGTAGCAAAAAAATCACCCTTTACCATTACTCTACAGTAAGCTACACAGCGCTGATAGTGTCGATTATCATCACCATTAACATCATTTGGAAGACCAGATCAAATCAGATCAACCACCTCAAAACGACAGCAAAAACTACTCCACAACCAGTTCCACGCCAGAAATCAACATAGTTTGAAGTTACCGTAACTTAGCTAATTTCAGACCTTTTCGGGAGGAGAATGTTCGTACCCTAATGGCAAAGTACGAATTCGAGGCCATGATTACAAAAAGGCATTATCAGCATATAGCATTTTCGACACAATTGCACCTTTCTTTTTATTGAAATATGATCCTTTTGTTTTTAACTAACAACGCATGCCGGGCAAATATGCTACCGTAGGAATGCAATTCCAATGCTCTTTCTACAATTCAATATACATACTTACATAGCTGGCACTACAACCGATGATCGGTCTCTATAAATCTTCGCGAGTCGCCTCTGCTATGCGGGCCCCGACGCCAGTTGATAAGGCCAAGTGCAGTCAGGTCTTTCCAACGGAGATTAGGACGTCCTCTTCTGCGCGTTCCTCCGCCGTGGCGCCGGATTTTTATACGCTTGACTAAGTCAGGGTCGGCGTACAGCTCATCGTTCCATCTTATTCGATATACGTTGTCCACGCATATTGGACCGTAGAGATATTACGGAGTATCTCCCTCTCGAATGTCCCTATATAGCCTATTTTGCACCAATCTTCCACAATGCAATATGTCTTCTGTATGATTAACGTACTCGTATGTAGTTATGGCCTCGGATTCGTACTTTGCCATTGTACGAACACTAACAGCATTGCTGACCGTCTTAAAATATTGACATTGTGTTGTTTTTTTATTGTAATGATTAATTCTTCAGCAGTTAGCGATCATTTAGATTTTTTCCATTCATGAATAGACAGAAGAGAAAAGGGGAAAAAAGAAACTGGTTTATTTTGTTTAGCAAATATTACTTATGAACGATTAGGAAGTCGAAGATTCTGCTGCTTGTGGTTATTTTGCATTTGAAGTATCTTTTTAATAAGTTTTTTAGAATTTGATTGTAGTGTAAGGTAAGGTATCAGTATTTACAGAATTAGTTGTCTAATTTCCGCAATTAATTAAATATTTCAAATATACGTACTGCTAGCCTGACGATACTCAATACTGACAGTATTAAAACTGTCAGTAGTACTGATCGCGTAAGTCCAGCTAAAGAGTCAAAGGGTTCAAGAAAGGGTTCTATACATACTACTTTTTTGTTTTGATTGATTTTACTCTTCCTCCTTTACTTCGCCCGCCAACAATACTAGTATTGTCATTATTAATGTACCTGCAAGAGCCGCTTATGTATTGTATTAATTGTCCATACTTTAAATCCAAATCATCGTCTTAATTTGGAAATTATGGAAAATTTTAATTTTAAAAATATAATATATAAATAAATTGAAATTTACATCTAAAGTAGCCTAAATGATGATAACGATAATAGAGCGTTGATAAAGAAATATTTATCAAGACGAGCAAACGTAAGTCATTTACAGCGCGCGCAAAATCGAGTTAATTTTTTTGCCTGGGCAAAAACGAATCGGGTTTTCTGGCAGACAAAAATTACTCTAGTTTTATTTTCGGATTATGTAGTAATTTTAGTAGTAGTTTTGCTCGCAGATATTCTCAATTCATTTTTGCACGCAAGCATTTGTAACCCGCTTTTGCTCACAGCTTATGGATCCATCCGTTTGTGCTCAGCCTATCAATTGTGAGTAGAATTCGCAACAAAACCGATAATACATTATGCAAAAGAAATTATTAAGAAGAATAGCTAGCTTTTGTTCTGCACCAAAGTAAAAATAGTGCGATCGCTGCATAGGCAGTATTGGATAATGAAACTCGATATTTTTGTCACCTTATGCAAGTAATATAGCGTTTCTTGGTTGATGTGTTTCAACGATTCAGCAAATTTCTCAAATTTATGTCCTCAACATGAATTATTTTCCAGAGAAATATTCCATTGGCTACGAGTCGACGATCAGAAATCTCAATAAATTGAATTTCATCAGCCGCTTGATGCTCTTCTTTAGGTAATCCTAATTTATAATAAAGCACACAAGTTAATTTACGTTCAACTTTCTCAATTTGATCTACATATATAAATGTCATAATATGGACACCAAATAGCAGAACAGTACTCCAAATTAGACCCCTTAACCTAACATAACGTAATGTACAATAATGAGTATTATGGGTTGCAGAGAGTAGTGTGTAAAATAATGGGGTTTGTTATATCTATGAAATTAAATTACACTAGAACACACTTTTCACAGTTGGATGCTAATCGAAATATTAAAATAAATTTAATAATTTACTAAGGTTTCTTTAAAAAATTCCCCTCCTTAGCGAGAGCATATCGTATATAAATAATGATTAACAGTCCGTTCGCCCAGCCCTTTACACAAAAAGAAAAACAATATATGTTTTACTGGACACAAATTTTATTAAAACATTTTTAATTTCATCAGTAAATACAAACTTTTCATTTCAAATAAATATAATTTAGAGTGAATTCAATCCATTAATTAATCCAATAGTTCATTATATATTGCCATCTTTGAAGTATTTATTGGCCGTTTCCATATTTTGAGAGATAATCAATAACTTATCAATTATGTTATTCAGATCTTTCAACTCTACAACCTTTTGTTTATCTTGCACATAATAAATGTGGAAATTCAATCCATAAATACCAAAGAGTAGTTCTATCTCCTTTCGTAATTCTTCCAGTGATATTAAGGTTTCAGTTTTTGGTTTTTTTATTAACAAAAAAGCCTTATTCCCACATTTATAACGTGGCATTATATCATTAGCCAACGATATATTCACCAATTGTTTTGTTTGTAACTTCGTTTCTTCTGTGGAGCAAATTGTGAGCTTGATTTCAATACCTTTCAAGTCGACACAATCACTTATGATTACGCGTTTGTTGCCGACTTCTTCTACTGAATATTTTTTAAATTCTGATTTAATTGTTGTCTTTATCATGTTCAAATATGTGTTTAATGATTTTATAATTTGTTCATTTACTCTACCAGTTTTGACAAATTCATAGTAAATCAAAACGAGATCTGTTGGAATCAGTTTAGCCTTCTTCTTGAGCTTTTGTATACGATTTATTATTTCCCTCGCCAAACCTTCTTCTAGTAATTCAGCATTCGGAGTCATATCCATTAATACAAGAACTTCGTTATCACTATGAGTGTCAAAATTGGAACCAACTTGGCCAGATGTATAGTAAATAATACGTACTTCATCTAATTCAATACGACGATTAAGTATTTCGAAAAAGCCATTACTTAAATGTTCCTGTATTTCGTAATCTTTCAGCAATTTTATAGCAGACATTACCGACTTGAAATCTCCCTTTAATCGCTGACCAAGTAACTAAAACCAAAAATTTTAAAAGATTATAAATTTAATAATTAAATATATATGTAGTATAGGGTGTCCCAATAAGAGTGCACGATTTATATTTTTTTGCCATTTTTTTCTGTGCAAGTGGCAGCTCTGCAATTTAACAGCTGTTGTCTACTATTGTTCCCATTATTAAAAATGGAGCGCTCCATAAAGGGACAACTCGTTATCTTTATGAAAATGAGGCCGGAAATTCAGTGACTGCGAATGGCATTCCTTACAGGACCATGATAACGGAGTTATGGTGGCATGGATCTGGACGAGATTTGATTTCAGGAAGACGGCGCTACCAGCCACACCGCGCATAAAACAACCGATTTATTGGAGCAACGATTTAAAGACCGAATCACCTACAGAAATTCCGATGTCAACTGGCCACGAAGATCGTATGCGAATAAACCACAAATAATTCCTGAGCTCAAGTCCGAGATCCAACGCGTCTGCGGAGAGATAGAGCTACATCTTTCTCAAAATGTAATTGAAAATTTATTTTAAAGAGCAAGGGTCTGTGATCAGAGTCTCGAGGCCATTTGCCGGATATTTTATTCCATGCTTAATTGGAACATGTCTACTTTACAATGCCAAAAAATTTCCCGACTTGCTTAAAAAAACGGAATATGTAACACTATTCGACATTTTTAAACTTCTTTCTTGGGCATGGGGTTTTTCACATGGAATGAGAAGTGTACATACCCAGTATTAAAATTCCAAGAAAAATTTTGATCCAGGTTATGTATCTTCTCTGTCGAAATTCCATATGAAAAACCCGAAAAGTAGTGTTGCGCTGTTCCAATCCCATATGAAAAACCCGAAAGGTAGTGTTGCGCTGTGTAATATTAGTGATAAATAATTAATAGATATAAATACCTTATGATCTGGTTCAGCACGTACAGTAACTCCATATTTCTTCTTATCTGAACTAAGTGTTAATTTGCGAACGTTTAATTCGCTGAGTACAAAATTTTCAAGGCTTTTAATAGCATCTAAGCACTGTATATCTTTGTGTATTACAATTACTTCCGAAACAGGATATTTGACCGGCAATGTACGTCGATCGCGTATTACACGGCCTAATTCAACAACCGATTGCATAAGAGCTACAGATTCTTCAATATCAGTGCGTATGAATTTGCTATTACAAATTGGCATCATTTGATAATGAACCGATGCACAATTTTCAACAGAGTTTTTTGGTTGGAATAAAATTAAACGTTTGTAAATGTACTCAGATAAGAACGGAGTAAAGGGAGCCATCATTTTTACCATTGAGTAAAGAATATCGTATAGTGTATCCAGGGATTGAATACACTCAGTTTTACCAAGTTCACCTTTAATACGACGACGATTAAGTCGTACATACCTTTAAAATAAATATGTCATTAAATTATTAAATTTGTTAATATAAAAACTAAATCACATACCAATTTGTCAACTGATCAATGAATTTAGTTAATCGTGGAACCACAGTATATAAACGATATTTTTTCATTTCGGTTGCAAAGAATTGCACTAACGATTCTTTGAATGATAGAACCCATATATCAATCACGGAAGCATTATTTATATTTGCCAAATGACGTTTTGCATCATATGTATACAATTCACAGCCCTTTAAGTCTTCCTTCTCATATCGTGCAATATTTTGTAAAAGAAAACGATAGGCATTATACCATGGTAGAAAAACATCTTTGATAATATCCCGTACACCTTCCTCCTTAAAGCGTAAATTTTCCGCACGAACAACTGGTGAATTAATTAAATACAGCCGTAAAGCATCTGCTCCATACTTATGCACTACATCCATTGGATCAGGATAATTTTTTTTTCTTTTAGACATTTTCTGACCATCAGAAGCCAACACTAAGCCATTAGCAATAAGATTTTTAAAAGGAGCTTTATCCAAAAGAGCAGTTGAAACTACTAACAAAGTATAGAACCAGCCGCGTGTCTGATCGATACCCTCAGCAATAAAGTCAGCCGGAAAATCATTCATGAAGTCCTTTTCATTTTCAAATGGAAAATGCTGCTGAGCGAATGGCATAGATCCAGACTCAAACCAACAATCGAACACAGCATTTATACGCCGTAATGGTGGTCGACCTGGTATGACCGATGGAATTTCGATGTCATCAACAGTTTCTCTATGCAAATCAGTGACCCGTTTACCAGATAACTCTTCCAGTTGTTTAATACTTCCAATACACACGATTTCATCGCCAGTTGGAGATACCCAAATAGGTATAGGTGTGCCCCAATACCGATTACGGCTTATCTAAAAATATAAATTCAAAAGTAATTTATAAAATTAAAATATTTAAAAAAAACAATTATTAATTACAGCCCAATCTCGTGCTTGTTTCAGCCAGTTTCCAAAACGTTTATCTCTTACGAACTCTGGTACCCAATATGTTTGCGAGCTACAAGATAACAGATTTTTCGACATATGCTCAACACGCACAAACCATGAGGGAACAGCCTTATAAATCAAAGGTGTATCTGAACGCCAACAAAATGGATAACTATGCTTCACTTGACCCAATGAAACTAGACTTCCATTTGCTTTAAGCATATTAATAATGTTCTTGTCGGCATCTTTGACATATTGTCCTGCAAAATCGGCTACTTCGTGGGTAAAGCGTCCAGTGTCATCCAGAGGACATATGACAGCGCTCGATTTCGTTATAATTCCTGAAGAAAGGCAAACGCGATAATCGTCCTCGCCAAAATAAGGTGCATTATGTACAATACCAGTTCCGGATTCTCCCGTTACATAATCATCAACAAGTACGCGAAATGCTTTAGCATCAATTCCTCGTTTTTCAAAATAGGGAAAAACCGGTTTATAGTGTTGCCCTTTTAAATTCTGCCCAGGAAATTTTTCAATGACTTCATATTCATCTTCGTTTTTGTAGACATAACTTAAACGACTTTCAGCCAATATAAAAAAGCGGCCGCTTTTTAAATCGTTAACCTAAATTGATGTATAAACATAAAATGAGTTTTCTAAATAAATAACTACAGGATGACAATAAATAAGTGTACACAACTTTCTTCGCGCTATAGAAAAAGTATTGTAATTTTTCTGCAATTTTCTTCATTCTTGTATTGTTCTAATCGAGAGTACATCTGATATAATTTTTGTGTGGTCATTTAGTTATTTTATGATGTCAAATAATCGGTCAGTTATTATAACATTGTAGCAGTTAGGCAAACGCAACTGTGAGATTGCGCGGCAGCTTCGCATTGCTCGTTTGTACGTTTTAAGGAGCTGGGTCATAAATCGTGCAAAATCGGGTTTCCATGAAACTGGCATCAATCGTAAATCAGTGAATCAGTTTGACTCATATCAAAAACGAACTTGGAATAAGCTCCAAAAAGGCCTATTACTTACGGATGAAAATAAGCGCGAACGTCTCCAAAGATGTCGCCTACTACAATGTCGGGCCGCAGGAATAGTATA
Organism: Palloptera scutellata; assembly: GCA_958295655.1. Lineage (NCBI taxonomy): Eukaryota > Metazoa > Arthropoda > Insecta > Diptera > Pallopteridae > Palloptera > Palloptera scutellata. Next base: position 5,676,846 of record OY282453.1, on the reverse strand, counting down.
CAAGGTATATGGGAATTTTCATGAAGATCATCTTCACAGATGAAAAGCTGTTTAATGTTGAGCAAGCGCAGTCAAAATGACAGAAGCTGGGCAACAATGGTTCATAGCCCATCTTTACTCATTCAACATCGCCGAAACCCGCGACCTGTCATGTTATGGGGTGGGATTTGCGCAAATGCCAAGATACCCTTGATTTTTGTGGAACAAAGAGCCTAATTAACCAAGAAATGTACCGCTGTTAAATGTTGGAGGCTGTGGTGCTCCCCTGGGCCCGGCAGCACTTTTGCGATAATAATTGGTCGTTCCAGCAAAACTCTGCGCCAGCTCATAGAACCAAAACGGCACAAGAATTGTGCAGGGCTGATTTTATCGCATCTCAAGAATGGCAAATATATACGCCGGATCTCAATTCGATGGATTACAGCGTATGCTCAATGGCCAGTGATTTTATGGGCCAGGGTCTGTGCTAAACATCATACAAATTTACGGTCCGTGAAACAATCGTTACGTCGTGAATTGGACCGAATAACGGTCTGTTTATTCGTGCCAAGGATGGCCACTTCGAAGCCGGGTGTTATATTTTTCTTCGGTCTGTTTTTCGTTTTTAATTACAATATTTTTTTCAGGTCCAAACTTTTGTATACACTTATTGTCACACTGGCGGTCTAGTGATTAGTGCTAGACTGGAGTTTCAGTAGCCTAAGGATCGATCCTCAAACAAATAACTTAAAGAAAAAGCAACGAAAGCATAAAATAATGGTCTTCATGAAAATTCGCATATGCCTTGTATACCATAAAACTCGAAAGTTTGCGCTGCGTAATTCAGCCGTTTCGATTTTCGATAAAAGAAAAGTTTGCGAGATACACACAAACGTATAAATCGATTTCAGACCTACCAATTTTAAAGCTACCAAAATCTGCTGATGACACAGCAATACTTGCGTCATCCGATTCCCCTTCTAAGGCATCAGAGAATATGCAGAGAGAACTACTTTGTAGGGGCATAAATACTGTTACAACATTGAACACACCCAATAATAGAATTGAACATACCCTGTTATTACCACATGGTTTATGAAAACTAAGCTCTATAGCGTTAGTCTGTCACGGGAATTAGAAATTGTGTCAGCTTTCACCATGAAGTGGTCAGATAATGAGAACCGTATCGCTGTTATAGCACTTTTAAAGTGTGAAATGTGATATTTTCAAGTGTACGATATATATATAATGTGATATATAAGTGTGAAATGCAATATTTTCAAAACGCTTCGCCCACTCGGGATTAGTCGCATCTTCGTCTACCGGTGCTTAAAACTGTTTGAAGGGACTGGAGACATCCAATACCGCCACCGGTCGGGCGCACGCCATAAGACAACAAAGCAAGAATTCAGCGAAATCCGCTCCGAAAACAGAAAATCATGGCCCGTGCGATGAACTTGGGACATGGTGCCTTCAAACGTCGCACCGGACATTTGTTGACTGCAGCTTTGGAAAAAATAGGATAGAAAAATCCAAACGTCGTTTCGTGAAGTAAGGTGATAACTTGCACAGAAAAAGCTTGTTTACGGATGAAAAAATTTGTACCGTACAGGAAAATTTAACAAGCAAAATCATAGGGTGTATGCACGGTTATCTAACCAAGCATCTGAACTTATCCCACGGGTCGAAAAGGGTCATCACCCAGCTTCAGTCATGGTTTGGTGGGGTTTCTCTTACGATGGGGTCACTGACTTGCATTTCTGCGAACAAGGGGTAAAAAATTCGGCCAAAGTTTACCAAGAAACTGTTTTGAAAGCTGTTGTGAAGCCACTTAACAATTCCCTGTTCTAGCCGTGGACAATCCAGCAGGATTCTGCGCCAGCCCATAAGGTTAAGACGACCCAGAGCGTGCTTCAAAACAATTTGCCAGCTTTCATTTGCTCTGAACAATGGCCGTCTGGCAGCCCTGATCTGAACCCACTGGATTACTAATTATGGACAGTTTTAGAGGACATGGTTTGCCACAAAAGATACCCCAACATTGATTCTCTGAAGACTGCTTTGGTTCGTGCTGTCAGAACTTTTCCAAAGCAAGAGGTGCATGCAGCTATTGATGATTGGCCAGTGCGACTTAAGGCGTGCGTGAAGGCCAAAGGCGGGCATTTCGAATAAGTAATTGCTTTTTGTATACAATATATATCAATAAATATATTTTGAAATTGGTCCAAAAAAATTAATTATTTTTAATTTTATAACATCAAATGTGTGTAACAGTATTTATGTCCGTACTAAGTACTATGTGTTGAAAATTGGTTAAAAAGTGGTTTATAAAAGTTAATTCTAACAAATCAAACAATATGACGATTACGTTAAGAAGAGACAACTGCGCCCCTGTTAAACAACTAAACGTTGTCGTACTAGTGATCATGTTAAATACTTGGGCCTTGTTAACTTATTATAATTGTTATTTATTTGAACGATAATAAAGTAGTAATAAAAAGAAGTGGGTTGGTAATTCCATTAATCAATAGCTGATAGCTTTCAACGCAACAGTGATACAGAAATCAACTACATATTTATAATTTTGTCCAGACTAAAAATTCGATAGCGCTGTAGAGTAGGGCATTGCTTTAACACCTTGATAAACTAGTCCCTTATCATACAGTTGTTTGAAGACCCACCATATACTTGCCATATATGACGTATCAATTGATTGAGATATTCTCTGATTTTTGGCAAGCTTATCTTATCAAATTGATATTTTGGTTCTGGAGGTGATTAATTTAACGCTTTAGTGCATATGTCATGCAGTAAAGTATATAATATGCTTATTTGATTTCATAATTTTGTTTTGAGAAGAAATTTTCTAATTTCTCATATCTCCTTATATTGACAATTATTTTTTAGAAAATTTAGGCATAAACTTTATAAGTGTCTATTAGGTATATATAGCAACTACTAAATTGGTTCTTGATAACATTGTCGTATTTAAAATAACAATATTACTAATATTTTAAATTTCACATCTTTTAAAAACTTGTGTCATAAGGAAAAAATTTACTGTTATTTTCGGGATTAACTCATCGAAAATACCCTAAAAAAACCTACTATAAATTTTACGACAAAGCGGCTGTTTACCAGTGTAATGATTTACAAAAAGATATTGCATCTACGTTGAAAAGTGAAAATCGGCCTTCCGCAAGGTTTCTGGCGACAGGAAACTAGGAAAGACAAAATCCTCGACGAATTTTTAGTATTAGTCGATGTTTGAATGAATTTATTATTTAGTTTGTACCACGTAGCTAAACATACCTTCAACAACAAGAGACGTTTTAGATTATTGATATGTAGTCACACTCTCATCCAACCAACACTCTCGTCTAATGACAGTTATCGAAAAAAAAATATTAATTTTACCCAAAAAAAGTTTAAAAAACCCAAAGTCAAACTAAAAACAACTGCAAAAAACTATCACAGCGACATCGATGACTCTTCAAAATAAATGTCTACAGAGCCAAGAACATAATATACAACACAAACTCGACCCATACCATCGCGGAAGCTAATGAGCGAACGACTGAACGGGTGTATGTGTCTTCATTTCGATGAAGATAAACTGTATTATATCTATCTAGGCTTAATGAAAGTTATGTTTGCCATAGAAAGAATAACAAGAACAAAATAGGTAAATCACACGAACCAGCCATGGTTCCTCATCAGTAATCTTTGTTTCAATAATCCATATAAGCTACTCAATATTATTAAGAACGCTTACACCAATACCAAAAAAACATTTTTCAATGTAATTCTGACTGTTATGTGCTGAGTAGTGAAAAGAGAATAAAATAAATATAATTATATAGAAGTGTGGAACGTCTTTCAATAATACCATTCAGCGAAAATATTTGAAATTCTTGTAACGGTAATTCTCGGTTACAATTTCAAATATGAGTAGCTTATATGGATTATTGAAACACAACGATTTACCATTAAGATCACTGGTGAGAAACCAAGCTGGTTGCGAAACGATCTGTTTTACATTGTTGTAATTTTCTCTATGGCAAACCTAACGTCCATTTAGCCTGTACACTAGATAGACATAATCTAACGAGATGGACTTGCTAATTTCGGAAAAATAATTTTCCAAATTAAAAACTTGAAACAAACTGAATATTACTTTTCCACTTTTTCTTTTAATTATTGTTGTATTATGATGTAAATAAATTAAGTCTATACCTTTACATAATCCATAACCGGGTTTACGCAGCATGCAAAATTTGAAGGCAATGTCCAAGGTGTTGTAGTCCATACCAAAAAGTAAGTGTTGTCATAGCTGATAGCTTTCAACGCAACAGTGACACAGGAATCCACTACATCTTTATAATTTTGCCCAGACTCAAAATTCGATAGCGCTGTAGTGCACGCTGTAGAGTAGGGCATTACTTTAACACCTTGATAAACTAGTCCCTTATCATACAGTTGTTTGAAGACCCACCATATACTTTCCATATATGACGGATAAAGAGTTTTGTAATCATTCTTAAAATCAATCCAACGCCCCATGCGTGTAATAATATTTTCCCAATCATTTGCATAGCGCATTACTATTTTCCGGCATTCAGCATTGTAGATAGCAATACCCATTTTAGCAACATCGTCCGGGCCACGTATATTCAACAATTTATCAATTTCAAATTCAACCGGGAGTCCATGGCAATCCCAACCAAAACGGCGATCAACATGGTAACCTTGTTGGTATGCATATCGTGTAACAATGTCTTTAATTGTACCAGCAAGTATGTGACCATAATGTGGCAAGCCAGTAGCAAATGGGGGGCCATCGTAAAAAGTGTACCTGAAAGAGATTATATTATAACTCAATTTAAAATATGAAATACATATACCGTTATAAGAATGTATGGACGGGAATTTTAAAGGAAGTAGGTGGCAGGGGAAAAGTCCTTTGTAACAGAGATCTGGAAAGTATCTCTACTAAATTCCATAGAGGTGATATGATCAAAAAAGATAAAAGATATTATAAATATAAAAATATATTTGGTTTCTTATAATTTTTGACAAGTTCATCTTTTCAAGGTTATACTTAGAAAGAGTGGGACATCAAGATGTTCCACAACTCATGAGATCACACACTAAAGTGGTACACTGACGGGTAAAGGAATATATGGTCTAGAAATCAAGCACTTGGAGCATAAAAATATAAGTTAGTAAATTGATTGGAATTTAACATTTAATACAAAAATGCGAACCAAATAAAGTAAATGTTCGTGATGTGAAACGCATATTGAAAGAATCAAATATTAACAAACTAGCTTCGTTGGTCGGATGCTTGGGTAAAATCAAAATTAAAAAAGTTCAAATGTTTTTTAAGGCTTTTCTATCTATTGTACAAACAAATAAAAAAAACCTAACAACACCAAATATGTTTACATTTATATTTGCTTTGTTTTTTGAGAAATAAAGTAAATTCAAGCAAATATATGTATATGGTACCCTGTATCCGTTCACAGTTATCCAAAGTAAAAAAGCTTACTTTGCAGTTTCACCGTTTATATTTTTAAAAGGCATTGCAGCAAAGATACGATCATTAGCGTTTCAACTGCGGACGGTGCAGCACACAAATAATTTAGTTAAAACCTACTAAGGTGAACATTAAGTAAACCAAAGTGGTGACCCCGAACTCGTAGCAGAGGTAGCGGTATCGATAACGGTTCTCTGGAGCCGTTAATATTAGCCGTTACTTAGAAAGAACATTTCACCTTTTACTCGCGGTTTTAAATAACAATAAATTGCACCTATCCAAAATGAACGATAGCGCACTGATGCCACTGATGTGCAGAATATTCGCACACCAACTACGACAAACAACGTTGCGGTAGCCTACGCCAGGTTGCCGTTGCCAATCATGGCCAGCTCCAACATTGAAGCGTGGTTCACAACAATGCATTTTTGTTTTGCAGCATCAGGCATTTCTACTGATAAGCAGGAAACTGCAACAGTGTTAACGGCATTAGACCGAAACGTTATAGCGCAGTTGACTGACGTCATCGCATCACAATGACGGGTTTGATTATGTAAAAGCTAAAGTTATCGAATATTTTGCTGACAGCGAGCTACGACGTCTAAATCGCCTTCTATCGGAGTTGCCTCTTGGTGATAAGAAACCCTCAGAGTTATGCTATGAAATGTAGCCGGCAATACTATCTGAGAAGGTGCACTAAAAGGATTGTGGACGAAACGCTTACCAGAACTAGTCCAACATGTCGTTGCCGCTTCATCCGGGCCTGCTACTGAATTCACAAAGATTGCAGTCCATGCCGTCAGAAACGACACGAGGTCAAGCTAGTTAAATCAACTACCTATACAACGTCAGCCTGATATACGCAGTTCGTGGCGGATGGTAGCGACAATTCGAACACAGAGTGCAAACTAAATCGCCTATAGGTACGCGACCAGTTGTCCAAAAAAAAAATTCCTTGTCGACACATACGACGTTCGACCAACACCAACACTACAATATGCTGCGAATGGTTCTCCCATTAAAATCATTGGAGAAATCATTGGTCTTTCGTAATTATAGACGTTACGAGCCCAATCATCGGCGTATACTTTATTTGCTTCTACGGCATACTTATCGATAATGTCACTCGACTGAAATCACGACTTACTATACCCGCTAGATGCACCGTCGCAGATATCAAAACATTTGATGCCACCGATTCGTTTGCCGACAAACTAATGGAATTTCCTCATATCACAAAACTAGCGCGAAATGGTTCTACAACAAAATCTACAATATTTCACAGACTCGAGACAACGGGGCAACCAGTGTTTTCCCGATCACGGCGTTTTTCGCCCGAAAAATTAACAGCAGCACGAAAGGAAACAAGTTTGAGTTTTTGATGAAAGCAAGCATCTGTCGCCCGTCAAGCAGCAATTGCTCTAGCCCATTGCATATGGTAAAAAAATCTGATGGAACCTGAAAACCCTGTGGCGATTATTGTGCGTTAAATGCACAGACGCTACCTGATCGCTATCCTCTACCTTACCTAACTGATTTTACTAGTAATTTGCAGGGTAAGACGATTTTTTCTAAGATCGACTTGCAAAAGGCATTCCATCAGATGCCAATTCATGATGATGATATTGCAAAAACAGCGATTACGACACCGTGCGGTCTATTTGAATCCTGCTTTATGACATTTGGCCTCTGCAACGCCGCACAAACCTTCCAGAGGTTGATAAACGAAGTTTTGAGGGGTTTGGATTTCGTCTTCCCATGCATAGACGGTATTTGCGTCGCTTCATTATCAGTAGAGCAACACCGAGAAGACCTGCGCACTGTTTTTCAAAGATTGCAACAAAATAATCTCGCAATTAACTTGGAGAAATGCGAATTCGGCAAAAGCTATTAAAATTTCTAGGCCATTTTGTCAACTCGAAAGGAATTCGCCTTTTGCCCGAAAAAATTGCTACTATTCAAGATTTTCCGAAACCAAAAATGGCTAAAGAATTAAAATTTTATCGCCATGATTCGTTTCTATATAAAGTTCTTGCCACTTGCTATTTCGTATCAGTCACACATGCAGAAATTGATAACCGGTAACAGAAAAATCGACCGCACGCTGCTTGTCTGGACGCCTGAGGCTGAAGCCGCGATGCAAACACGAACTAATCAACGTAACATTGCTGGCAAATACCGCACCTAATGCCGAATTAGCACTGTACGTAGCTCAAGTGCTCTATCTACTTAACTCGTTTTAAAAAAGTTTTTAATTCCAGACAGTAACACACACCCAATATGTGACGCTTCTACTTCCCGAATTCGACCATACGTAAGTTTCGAAAGGAGATAATGGCGAAACTACATAGTTTATCACATCCAGGTGCACGTGCCACGGTTAAACTAACGACCACTAGGTTCGTTTGGCGAGGTATCAAAAAGGACGCAGCTCTGTTCGCAATTGTGAAGCGTGCCAAAGAAGTAAAATCCATCGTCAGACCATTTTGACTCCAGCAAAGTATGAGCCAACAAGAGAATGCTTATCACACATAAAAATCGACATCGTTGGTCCATTTCCACTGTGCGAGAGACAACGATATTGTTGCAAAGGAGCTTTTAGCACATTGGATTTCAAGATTTGGAGTCCCGCCGCGTATTACATCGGATCGCAGTAGACAATTTGAGTCCGCCATATTTGCCGAATTGATCACTGCAATCGGCGCAAGACATCTCCGAACCAAGCAATAAGACTGCAGGTGCAGATGGCGTGCCTGCTGAGTTGTTTAAGACCGGAGGCGAAGAGCTCAAAAAACGCATGCATGAGCTTCTATGCAGAAAATGGTCGGATGAAAGCATGCCAAGTGATTGGAACCTCAGCGTACTCTGCCCAATCCATAAGAAAGGTGATTCCACGATCTGCGCCAACTACCGTGGGATAAGCCTTCTTAATATTGCATAAAACGTTCTATCGAGCGTACTGTGCGAAAAGACTGAAGCCCATCGTCAACAAACTGATTGGACCTTATCAGTGTGACTTCAGACCTGGTAAATTTACCATCGACCAGATATTGACACTGGGCCAAATCCTGGAAAAGACCCGAGAAAAACATATCGACACCCATCATCTATTCGTCGATTATAAAGCCGCCTTCGACAGAACGATTAGGGATCACTTGTACGCCGCAATGTCTGATTTTGGTATCCCTGCAAAGTTCATTCGTCTTTGCAAAATGACACTGACCAACACCACCAGCGCAGTGAAAATTGGGACAGACCTCTCCGCACCATTTGATACCAAAAGAGTTTTCAGAAAAGTTGACTCCCTATCGTGCGACTTCTTTAACCTTATGCTGGAGAAAATAATTCGAGCTGCGAACATCGACATCTCTGGCACTATCTTCTACAAGAGTGTCATGCTGCTAGCATACGCTGATGATATTGACATCATTGCAAAAACGATCAAGCAGTCAGTGCAGCATTCTCCAACCTGGAAAGGGAGTCTCGTCGTGTGGGTCTAGTGGTGAACGAGGACAAAACGAAATACCTTGTGTCAACAAACAAAGAGTCTCGGCGTCTTGGAGAAAATGTCACTGTTGACAACTATACTTTTGAAGTCGTCAAGGATTTCGTATATCTAGGTTCCAGCATAAACAACAAAAATAATGTCAACCTTGAGATCAAGCGGAGACTAACTCTTGCCAACAGGTATTACTACGGGCTCAGTAGGCAATTGAGAAGTAGAGCCGACGAAATCTCGACCGACGAAAATAATGCTCTATAAGTCTCTCATCCTTCCCGTCCTAATGTATGGCGCAGAGACGTGGACATTGACCATCAATGATGAGAGGCTGTTGGCTGTTAGGAGCGTTCGAGAGGAAGATACTCCGTAAGATCTACGGTCCAGTATGCGTGGACGACGTGTATCGAATAAGATGGAACGATGAGCTGTATGAGCTGTACGCCGACACTGACATAGTCAAGCGTATAAAACTCCAGCGGCTTCGCTGGCTGGGTCATGTTGAGCGAATGGAAGAAAGCGCTCCGGCTAGAAGGGTGTTTTATTCGAACCAAGGTGGAGGAACTCGCAGAAGGGGATGTCCTAATCTCCGTGGGAAAGACCAGGTGCAGGGCAACCTGACTGCGCTTGGCCTTATCAAGTGGCGCCAGCGCGCGCATAGCAGAAGTGACTGGCGAAGCTTTGTGGAGGCGGCCAAGACCGATCATCGGTTGTAGTGCCAGCTAAGTAAGTAAGTAAGACTCTGTGCGCCCAACACTCACGCATCCGTACGATGGACCGTATCCCGTACTCTATCGGACTACGAAGTTCTTCACAGTGCCTAAACGAGGACGAAAAACGAACATCAGCATCAATCGACTCAAACCTGCTTTCTCAGCAAACACTGAGTTAGAAGACAACACCAAATCGCAAAATTCAGTGCAGCCACAGTCATCAAGAATACCAATACAAGCTACCAGAAGTCACCAACATGTCAAGTTTCCTCGACGATATCCATAGCTTTCGTCTAGCTGGGGAACACTGTGGTACCCTGTATCCGTTCACAGTTATCCAAAGTAAAAAAGTTCACTCAAATGGAAGATTGCCATTTGTTTGCAGTTTTACCGTTTTAGAAATTCCATGTTTTTGAAAGGCATTGCAGCAAAGATACGATCATTAGCGTTTCAACTGCGGACGGTGCAGCACACAAATAATTACACTGGCGGTCATGAAAACCGCGCCACTGGCAAAATTATATTAATATGTAAAAATTTGGGTAATTTACTTATTTTTTCTTGCTACAATAAATAATACGTTTTTGAACTCCAGTAATATTTTTCCGTTCTTAAACTTTGCATAATTTTAAAATCATAATAATATTCCAGAACATAAAAATCATTATTTTCGTATTTTCATGTTATTTTGAGGTGGTGCGGTTTTCGTGAACACCAGTGTAAGTTTAAACCAACTAAAGTGAACATTAATTATATAATGTATATAAATATACGTTTTTATAGTTATACTTGCAAATAAAATTGAAACTAATTATTATAATAGTTGTCATGAATTATTATAATTTTATTCAGAAATTATTTGTTTGGAATGCCGGCACAGTGGAGCCGCATAAATACTGAAAAGCTAATCACACAGTTCCAGGAACATGAATCTCTCTGGAATATAAGAAATGAAGAATAAGTACGAAGTGCAAATAAAAAGTCGTAAAAAAGTACTAAAATTATACAAAAACGTAATAGTGACAAGCTGAAAAAACAAAAAGAGAGCGTAAAATGTGACATGACCGACAATCATTTGACCATCTGCATAACATTTACCTAAGTGTTTTTATAATTTGCCAGTTGTGGTCGTATAACTGGTGTCATCAATGTGTATGGAACATTAGAATCTTTTTTTTTAATTTGACAGCGGCAAAACAGAAAAAGAGAGAAGCACGAGCAGAAATATAGAACTGAGGAAGGATGAAGAAATTGAAATGTGATTTTATTTAAAAATTTTACGAATGTCGTTTATAGTTGCAGTTGCTTATTAATTCTGCAATTTCAATCAATTTTTTTTTTAACTTTTTTTTTAAGCCTTCTAGTGTGTGAGCGAATTTAAACGTTAATAAATTTGGTTGAAATAACCGACGGCTGATTTTTAGCCTACTTAAAACAGACAATTTTGAGGCGGCTAACCGGTAGATCCGGGCCTTAAAACATATGTGAGCTGAGAGCACTATAGCGAATCTTGATCGACTCGATTGTAGTCGATCAGACCGACTTATTTTTATTTTGTTATTGTCCAACTTAACCGAGGTAAGTAAGTACTGTCGAGCGGAGTGAAATATTAGGAAAAGTGCAGTGCTTTGGAGTAATATGCAAAATTTACATTTATTTATCACATGTATAAACAAATACAGTAATAAAATATATGGATGTATTTTTATACATCTCAGTTGTTATAAACATAAAAAACAGCCAAAAAACTTGAACAAAGTGTAGCGTAGCTACGCGTAAATACATATCAATGGTCATAAGTTGGCTCCTCGCAACACACTTTGAAAAATATGAATAAAAATTACATATATTAGATTGTAGAACACAATCAACTTCGTTCACAGCTTAATTCAAATATATTATATATACACAGGCGCAAGCATAAAAAAATGAGAGGGAGAGACAGGCCTTTTTGTTACTATCTTACTTTTCTTCCTGTTTCACAGGAAGTGTAGTTGTAGAACTAGTTGCGATAATTTTATGGGAAAACAACAACAAAAACCGCAAAGATATCACATATAACTACCATATAGCTGCTATGTATGGCTCCATATTATGTTGCTTAACATCCCCGGGTTACACAAAAACCCTACCGCGAACTGTCAACAACGAAAAAAAGAACAATTTGAAATTAAATATAAAACACATACATATGAAAATGTCGAACAGAGAAAAAAAGTTAGTAAAAATTTAAATAAACAAAAAAATAGACATTTATTTTCTATTTAATAACAAAACTGTCGTAACATACCTGGTTTGCACAGAAACCCTACCGTGAACGGTAGAACAAAAAAAGGCGGAAAACTTTAAATTGAAATAAAACACTGAAAAATATTTCTAATATCCATGAAATTGGCTTTATTATATGTAAATGTTCCGCAAATTAACACATTCAAACAGTTGTCGGTGTGTGAATCGCTAAGTGACATTCTGCTCGCGTTGCGGTCAGATGTCGAATGATATGCTCTTTGGTTTTGCATTTCCACATGCGTGTGAATATTTCGGCAGCCATCGTGTATGCTCGTGCGACCTCGGCTACTTATTTTTCTGAGACACCGCTCCGCGAGCTGAGTGGTGCCGAACACTGATTTACACCAAAGAGTGAATGCCGAAAATATAATTGCTATTTTGTCTTATATTGTTCCATTTTTACTATATTTTAGCTCATGCCATACAATTGATACAAATTAAAACCTAAACGTATGACGTGGAATAATGTACATTGTGATTTATTATTTTAAAACATGAATATCTTTCTAAATGTCCACTAAATATAGAATATCAGATTAGTAGAAAAATATATTGAGAGTTGTTCAAATAAGTTTTTTCAATAAAAAATATTATATATATGGTTCGGCTGGTTTCTGATATTTTACTAAAATTTTTAAATTTTCAAATTTAATTTACTCGAAACTAACCAAATGGCGTTTGGACTGATATTGTATAATTCTCAAGCAACAAAATGTCAAAATAATGATAAATCAAACAGATTTGTCAATCGCCGTAAAAACGCAAAGAATCATGGGTAAAATTGTTCTCTTTTTTTATTAAAGCATTAAATACAATATCCTTTTTTAATACTTATGTAAAAATTTGTAATTTGTTTTTTCTTCTAGCAGGAAAGCATTTTCTTTTGTGGTAACACTGGTCGACTGCTGATCGAGATTCGCAACAAGGCCCTTTACTATCGATATGTATTATCAGGGTTGTTCCGCATGTGGAAAATGTGGAAAAGTCAGATATTTTGTTTGATGCTGGGAAAGGTATACCTAGAAAATTTACTTCTTTGTTGTAGCATTGGCAACATTTTTTCGATTTAGTTTATATATCTAATTCTATTTTGATTGCATTCCCTCACTCATTCTCCCTCCTTGTTCCTTCCACCATCAATCTTCCTTACAATCAACACAACGCTTTTTTTTATAAATATATTAATGAAGTGTTTTATTTAATATGTGGTCGCTGTGGTGTAGTGGTAGTGCGTTGGACTGCTACGCAGAGTGTCCGGGGTTCGAATCTCGGCACAGGCAAAATCAAAAAGTAGAAAAAATAATTTTTCTACACGGCACCACCTCTTGGCAGGCAATGGCAAACCTACAAGAGTAAAAATTGCTATGAAGAAAAGCTTTTCACTTCGCCGTTCGGATTCGGCATTAAACTGTAGGTCCCTTCCATTCATGTACAAATATAACACGAACAACATGAGTGGATGCGAAAAGTTCGGCCTAGGCCCTCCATAGGCTGTTGTGCCATTAAAAGTAAAGTAAGTTATATGTAATGTTGGCTGGCAGCCGTGTCGAAGTAAAGTTCGAAGTAGAACAGATAGTAACGTTAACTGGCAACTGTTTATTTCTAAGATAAAAATTCATTACAATTCATTACTTATACATAATTTACAAAGAAGAGAAAAGAAATTGTCTTACCGTAGTCAACACTTCACTTCAACTTACTGTTCAAATGTCTCAGAATCAAATTTAACAGAATTTTCATGTGCAAATCTAACGGGATTTTCATGTGGTTGAGTTTGAACGAAAGTTATTTGCTGACTACGTTAAGATCACACGGTTGCATTTAATTTCAATATTTTACACCCCCACCCCCGTGAATCGACCTCGATTCACCATCATCAATGTCCAATACCGCCAATCTCGATACCGGGCGACAGAATACGCCGGAGCCAGTTCTAACGTCTGCTCGTCTTGCTTCACCATCCTTGCCAGTGTAGATATTTTCTACAACCCCTCTGCACCAACATCGACGTGGCATGTTTTCGTCACATATAAACACTAGGCTACCTATCTTAATTTTATCGGTCCTTTCACACCACTTTGCTCTTCGGGTTAACGTTGGGTGGTATTCGAGGATCCATCGCTTCCAGAAGTGATCCCGCATCTGCTTAGCTATGCGCCACTGCTTTCGAAAAGCGTATACTGTATGAATATCGTTGGCTGCTGCTGCTGACTGTGTGATGTTTGTTGACCCCAAAAGAAAATGATTCGGCGTAAGTGGCTCTTCTTCTTCAGCCGACACTGGCAGGTGTGTCAAAGGGCGCGAGTTGACGATGTTTTCGGCTTCAATTATAAAGCTTTGCAGCGTGTGCTCACGAGGAGCCAGGTCCTTTAGCGTTTGTCGTAAAACCTTCTTTACGCATCGAACCATTCTTTCCCATATTCCCCCTTCGGATAGGTTTCGCGGACAGTTAAAAATCCAATCTATCCCCTTCATAGTCGCTTCATCCAGAACGCGTTCGCAATCAAAAACGTCAGTGAAACCCTTCGCTTCCTCGTTGGCACCAACGAAGTTTTTCCCATTGTCACTGCGAATACGGATGGGCACGCCACGTCGATTAATATAATTTCGTAAAACCAGAATAAATGCATCTGTAGATAAATCTGATGCAACTTCTAGATGTATTGCCCTCACGGTAAGGCAGGTGAAAATAGCGACCCAGCGTTTCTCATGGCGACGTCCAACAGTAATAGTTAAGGGCCCGAAATAATCGACACCAGTGTATGTGAACGGGCGTATGGAAGGCGTCAGTCGATCCTCGGGAAGATCTCCCATTAGCGGAGTAACTGGTACTGATCGAGCTAATTTGCATTGCTGACACTTCGAAATCACATGACGCATTACCTTACGTAGCTGTGGAATCCAGTAGGTTTCCCGGATTTCACCGATCGTGGCTTCAGTATTATGGTGTTTCATCAAGCCATGAAAATGTGCAACGATAAGTATAGTGAGTTTGTGATTTTGCGGCAATATTATTGGATGTCTCACTTCGTATGGCAACCAGCTTGCCTTTTCTATACGACCTCCAACACGCATGACATCACGTGCATCCAACTGCGGCAGCATATTGTATAATGCACTAGCCTTATTTACGCCCCTTCCGGCCTTCAGCTCCTTAATTTCAAGGAAGTATGATTCGTTTTGAGCCAAACGACAGAGTAGTATTTCGGCGTCATTTACTTCAATTATAGTCAACCCATATTCGTGGTTATCAGAGGATATTTTGCGGCTACGTTTAATAAAGCGATTTACCCAAGCCACTGTGCGCTTCAAGCGATTAAAATTAGAAAATCTTGCGATGTCAAAAGTACTGGAACTTTCGGTAAAAAACACAAATTTAGCACATACTTCGTCGTTATCGTTTGGCAAAACATGAGTGTTATAGTTAATGGGCCAGCCTTCTGAACCTTTAAGCAAAAAATCTGGACCCTTAAACCAGCGCGACGTGGGTTAGAAATCAAAATCTGATTTCCACCTTGTAGCTTCATCGGCAACGTTCTCCTTGGTGGGTACCCATCCCCAAGTCTTGGCTTGTGCAGGCGAGGATCTCAGCTACCCGGTGGGCGACAAACGGTTTGTACCGGCAGTGTTCTGATCGTAGCCATCCTAGCACCATTGTTGAATCGCTCCACAAAACACAGTGAGAATTTTTCAAATTATGCTCCTGAACCAGTGTTTGCATAAGACGTGTTCCTAAAACTGCCGCTTGGAGTTCCAATCGTGGTACTGTCAAAGGCTTCAGCGGCGCACACTTCGTCTTTGCACAAACAAAGGACACCCCCACTTCATTTTATGCATTGATGTACCTCCAGTATGATACGGCGGCAAACGCGTGTTCACTTGCATCTACGAATACATGTAACTGAATTTCTACCGGTATGCCTTTAATGAAATAATAACGTGGGATTTTTACAGCAGCCGTTCCACTTAACGCCTTTCGCCAATTTTGCCATAAGTTACTTATTTTATCGGGGATAAGCTCATCCCATGATATATTAAGTCGCCATACTTGTTGTAATAAAATCTTCGCAGCAACCATAAAATGTGCGAGAAATCCCAAAGGGTCGAACACCGACATGACGGTACTTAATAATTCTCTCTTTGTAGGCCGTCTCTCACCACTAATAATCGACTTATCAACTCTATTAAAACTTAATTGATACCTAAAGGTATCGTCATGCGGCTGCCATACAGTTCCTAGGACTTTTTATGATGCACTCTGGCTCTTAAATTTTCTGCAGACATTCAAGAGTTTATTTTAGCCATTCAGCGCTTTAGCCACTTCCACCGAATTAGAGACAAATCCTCGTAACTCAAATCCTGCTTTGCTGTGGATATCTCGTACTTTCGTCGCTGTTTCAATTGCCTCACTTACAGAATTAAAACTGTCCACGAAGTCATCCACGTAGTGATGATCGATGATTGATTTTACCGCTCTAGGACTTCTTTCGCTAAACTCTAGAGCGTTTACGGTTTTAATGTAATGAGCGGTGCAAGGTGAACATGCAGCTCCAAAGGTCATTACCTGCATCTCATGTTCGCGTTTGTAAAACGTTGTTCGTGCGGCCATACACTACCCACCCGAGCACTGTGTTAACGACATAAGGTCCCTTTTCCCACAGAGATATTGTCTTCGTTGGTATGCCCAGGTGACAATGATCAAGACCAATAAGTATTTTTGGCTTGGCATTAGTATACACGAGTTGGTCTCTACTGACCCCAGAAATACCACTTAAATCAGATTCGTTTATACTTTGAATCGGCATCTCGAAATTTGGTATTGCATGAACTTTATTCTGGGGGGCCTGGGGCGTAGGACACAAGGTAAAGTTCGTGACAGTCGCAGGTGCGTCCATGGTCGATCCTTGCGCTTCTACGTTTCAAGTCGACACACAGCCTCCTCGTGGCGTCCCCTGGATAGCGATCTGACAACCGTCAGTGAGTTAACTAATGTGTGCGGCGGGCTTCTCCATGGCCTTGAATGAATGGTTGTGCGTCGGGCTTGGAACCCACCACATTAAAATACCCTCCAATGAAACCTCCAAACAAGCCTCGGATAATGAACCCCTCTAATGTTGACGACTCCCGCAAACGCCCAAAGGACAACGATTTACGGATATGCACCTGGAATGTCCGAACCCTCTACAGGGAAGGTGCCTCTATCCAGCTGGTGGATGTCCTCCAAAAATATAGAGCTGACATCACCGCTGTACAGGAAATGCGATGGACGGGACAGGGTTGCTCCAAAAGAGAATCCTGTGATATCTACTACAGCTGTCATGCGTCGAGACACGAATTTGGTGTTGGATTTGTGGTTGGGAAGAGACTGCGTCATCTAGTCTCGAGGTTCACGGCGGTGAACGAGCGCCTAGCCACTATCCGCATCAAGGCAAAATTCTTCAACATCAGCCTAATTTGTGTCCATGCCCCGACGGATGAGAAGGATGAAACGACCAAAGATGACTTCTACGAGCTCCTCGACAAAGCTTATGAGCATTGCCCCCGCCACGATGTTAAAAACGTGTTAGGCGACTTTAATGCCAAGGTGGGCAAGGAGAGTCTCTTTGGTCCGACGATCGGAAAATTCAGTCTCCACGACGAAGCCACCGATAACGGTATGAGACTGATCGACTTCGCCGCGGCACGAAACATGACAGTTAGTAGCACCAGATTCCAACATAAGGATATCCATAAGGCCACTTGGCTGTCCCCTGATCAAAACACACAACCAAATTGATTACGTTGTGATCGACGGAAGGCACGCTTCCAATGTACTAGACGTACGCACAATACGTGGTGCAAACATCGACTCAGACCACTACTTGGTTGCAGCCAAGGTCTGCACACGTATATGTGTAGCAAATCGCGTACGGATAGGTACAAAGAGAAAGCTGGATGTCGAAAAGCTGCAATCACAACAGACAGCCAAAGTCTTTGCCAACCAACTTGCACTTCTCCTTTCGGAAAACACCCCTCAACTTGATGATATATGCGCACAGTGGACGCACATTTCCCGCTCTATGCGTACGGCTGCCGAAGAGGTGCTAGGCTACCACCGTCGACGGAGAAATATGTGGTACGACCAAGAGTGTCGCGATGCTACTGAAGCAAAAAACGCAGTCTACAGAGCCACCCTGCAGTCAGTTGCAACGCGAGCTGCTAAGGAGCGATACAGAAAGTTGAGAAGGGAGGAGAAACGTCTTTTCAGGCGCAAGAAAAGAGATGAAGAAAGACGCGAGTTCAATGATATCGAAATGTTGCGGGACAGGAACGAGGTCCGAAAATTCTTTGAAAGAATAAGACGCCTGACTCTTGGTTTGAAGACCGGGGCCTCTTCCTGCAAGGATGAAGACGGAAATCTGGTGACAGATATCCAGGGCATAATGAGATTATGGAGGGAGCACTTTTCGCAGCTGCTTAATGGCGTAGACGGCAATAATCCCGCCACTGCGGAACCCACTCCGGAAACCCCAATCACTGACGGCGTTGAAGTACCGCCGCCTGACTATGAGGAGGTCTTAACAGCCATTGCTCGGCTGAAAAACAATAAGGCTGCAGGTGCAGATGGCCTGCCTGCTGAGTTGTTTAAGACCGGAGGCGAAGAGCTCAAAAAACGCATGCATGAGCTTCTATGCAGAATATGGTCAGATGAAAGCATGCCAAGTGATTGGAATCTCAGCGTACTCTGCCCAATCCATAAGAAGGGTGATTCCACGATCTGCGCCAACTACCGTGGGATCAGCCTTCTTAATATTGCATATAAGGTTCTATCGAGCGTACTGTGCGAAAGACTGAAGCCCATCGTCAACAAACTGATTGGACCTTATCAGTGTGGCTTCAGGCCTGGTAAATCCACCATCGACCAGATATTCACACTACGCCAAATCCTGGAAAAGACCCGAGAAAAACAGATCGACACCCATCATCTATTTGCCGATTATAAAGCCGCCTTCGACAGCACGATTAGGGATCACTTATACGCCGCAATGTCTGATTTTGGTATCCCTGCAAAGCTCATTCGTCTTTGCAAAATGACACTGACCAACACCACCAGCGCAGTGAAAATTGGGACAGACCTCTCCGCACCATTTGATACCAAAAGAGGTTTCAGACAAGGTGACTCCCTATCGTGCGACTTCTTTAACCTTATGCTGGAGAAAATAATTCGGGCTGCGAACATCGACATCTCTGGCACTATCTTCTACAAGAGTGTCATGCTGCAAGCATACGCTGATGATATTGACATCATTGGAAAAAACGCTCGTTTGAAGTCGTCAAGGATTTCGTTTATCTAGGATCCAGCATAAACACCAACAATAATGTCAGCCTTGAGATCAAGCGGAGACTAACTCTTGCCAACAGGTGTTACTACGGGCTCAGTAGGCAATTGAGAAGTAGAGCCCTCTCTCGACCGACGAAAATAACGCTCCCTCATCCTTCCCGTCCTAATGTATGGCGCAGAGACGTTGACATTGACCATCAATGATGAGAGACTGTTAGGAGCGTTCGAGAGGAAGATACTCCGTAAGATCTACGGTCCAGTATGCGTGGACGACGTGTATCGAATAAGATGGAACGATGAGCTGTATGAGCTGTACGCCGACACTGACATAGTCAAGCGCATAAAACTCCAGCGGCTTCGCTGGCTGGGTCATGTTGAGCGAATGGAAGAAAGCGCTCCGGCTAGAAGGGTGTTTTATTCGAACCACGGTGGAGGATCACGCAGAAGGGGACGTCCTAATCTCCGTTGGAAAGACCAGGTGCAGGGCAACCTGACTGCACTTGGCCTTATCAACTGGCGCCAGCGCGCGCATAGCAGAAGTGACTGGCGAAGCTTTGTGGAGGCGGCCAAGACCGATCAATCATACTGATTGTAGCGCCAGCTAAGTAAGTAAGTATGTATGAAAATTATTCAATCTGTGACGTTTTTCCACACCCTTACCACTTATCTGAAGATTTACCATGGTCGCGTTAACTTTGCTTTTCTTATCGTCAAACCACTGCAATTGCACGGACTGACTTGCACCTTGGAGATCCAATTCGCATGCAAGGCTTCTGTCCATCATTGTTATTGAAGACCCGTCATCCAGCAAGGCGTATGTATCTATTTGCTTATTAGGCCCAAACAGTGTGATAGGCACTACACGGAACAAGATCTGTTTATGCGTAGCTATGTCTTCATGACAACTTAAAACAGCCTCACGCTTGTTGTTTGTCGAAAACACACTATTATCGTCATGCAACAGCTTATTGTGCCAACGTTTACAGTCGTCGATAGCGCACTCTGCACGACGACGACATTCGCGCACAGAATGCCCAAAACCTAGGCATGAAAAACACTAGCGTTGTTTTTTGACGATTGACCATCTGTCAGTGATAGAAGCTTGCTTAAATATTTCACAAACGTGAATTTTATACGGCCCCTGACAGGCATTGCATTTGATGACAGGTGTGGCACGACTATCGTCAGTTTTTTGTACAGCGTGTAGTACGACTCGTTGACCGTCATATCCCTGAACCATGCAAACAAGCCTCGCAACATCTTCCAACCAAATTGCAAAATTTTCTATAGTTGGATAGGGCTTTATTGTCAATGAATGCTTTGCCCAATCCAACCTTTTACTCATAGGTAATTTGCTTACGAGTTCTTCGAGCAGTGTTGGATTTGCCAGGTGCTGTTGACCATCAACCGATTGCATGAACGTGGCGAAATTTCTTACCTTCGTCGCATATGGCACTAGTTTATCAACTGCATTTTCAGATACAGCCGATATTTCCTTAACCTGACGTAATTGGCTTTGAATCAATAGCTCTGGCCTTCCGAATCGAAATTTAAGCTGTTCAATAACAGCATTTACATTATTTGGGTGAATTAATAATGATTTTACCACGTCTCTTGCTTCTCCTTTGAGACACCTTTGCAGGCGTTGGTTATTCTCTAAATTACCATAACCGTACGCAGTCGTAGAATGTAAAAATGTGTTATAAAATAATGGCCAATCTTCAGCGACGCCTCTAAATTCTGGCAAATCATATAGTTTTCGCATAGACATACTAGTTGGCGGCGAAGAAATGAAGGTTGCAGGCGTAGGCAATGACGATTGACGACAATGGGAAGTATAATCAAAAATGCCGTTCGCAGTAGCAAATGTAACATTTTGACTTGGCGCAGCCTCCGCGGCAGAAGCGACAACAATTTGGCTTGATCGATATTCGGGTGTTGGCATTTCGTTGAAAAATATACGCTCTTTATTAGGGCGATTTTCCGTTGACGACGGTGTATCATTTTGCGTGCTACTTGTATTAAATTGTGATCGCATTTCGTGTATCTGACTCGTAAGTGCGGTTAATGGTTCTTGCATGGCGTTGAACAACTTCATTTGCTGATTAATTACATCCGCATAGGACCCTAAATGTTGAGCAGGTAAATTATCGGCAGTAGCGCCGACGTTGGCAGAGGGAGCAGCAGAAGCACCAACGACAGCAGCAGAAGACATGGTGGCAGAATTCATGACATCGGTGTAATTAAATAGCGTGGAAGTATTAGCACTGGCAGCGTTGGCTGTGGCGGCAGAATTAGTTGGTGCAAAAACATTTAATGTGGCGGCAGATTCGCACGCGGCGGCAGAATTGCTGGCGGCGGAAGAATTGTAAGTGTCGGCAGAACTGTACGTGGCGGTAGAACTGTACGTGGCGGCAGAATCGCACGTGGCGGCGGAATTGGTGGCAATCCGAGCAGAGGATGAACCGATGTTCATAATATCCTTTGTGTCTGTATCCATTGTTTGCAGAAGCTCCGCTTGTTGCAAACGGGGGCTTCTTCTTGGCGGCGTTCTACGCATGTGCGTACGAAAAAAGATGTTGGCTGGCAGCCGTGTCGAAGTAAAGTTCGAAGTAGAACAGATAGTAACGTTAACTGGCAACTGTTTATTTCTAAGATAAAAATTCATTACAATTCATTACTTATACATAATTTACAAAGAAGAGAAAAGAAATTGTCTTACCGTAGTCAGCACTTCACTTCAACTTACTGTTCAAATGTCTCAGAATCAAATCTAACAGAATTTTCATGTGCAAATCTAACGGGATTTTCATGCGGTTGAGTTTGAACGAAAGTTATTTGCTGACTACGTTAAGATCACACGGTTGCATTTAATTTCAATATTTTACATGTAATATTGTTTTATAATCTATGGAAATTGTGAATATAATTACATATATGTACATATATATATGTCATTTTAAATGTTTGATTTTTAAGTTGGTGGGAGACAGATTTTGTTCACCACTCTGCCACGCTTTACTTTTCTTTTCTCAATGATTAAATATCTTATTGACCGCCGTCAGCAGAGTGTGTTCAAACTCTGTCGATTCTTGCAAGCACTCTCTCGAGTCTCGATGAATCATTGCCAACACAACATAACCATCATATGATCATGTCAAGCGTTGCCACCATAAACTATTTAAATTGAATGACACATATGCCCATATCAAGCTCTGCCACCATAAATTACATATATATGGTATTCATTGTGTCCCAGTCGCAGACATTTTTTGACGCTGTTGCAGCCGTTGTGTTTGTATCTTATCCCTACGTCTGCCCTTGCACATACGTATTATCTTCGAAATATTTTCTAAAATTTTGAAAAGAACTGCAAGTGGCCTGAGTGTCCACACCAGCAAGTACAAGTTCAATAATAAAAACAATTAAAGCAAAAGGTTGCCAATCCGTAGTATGTTTTTGTCTGCACCGTACAATTACAAATTATTAATTGTTGCCATACTCAATATTTTTAGAGTAAAAAATTTTCTTTTTATTAAATTTAATAATAAAATGATGTTAAAGCCAAAGATTCTTGCTACCATAGCAACTTTGTTTTAAAGGAAAATTAGAATGTAAAAGCGACGAGTGTAGGTAGTGTTATGCTTTATGTCGTTGTGCCTACATTAAGAGATTTTCATATTCCATAAAATCTCGTGCGACCGATAGAGAAAAATAAGTTTAAAAATAACCTCTATGGATAATTTTATCCCCATTCTATTACTTTTAAATTAATTTACAAAATTGAACTGAATTTGCAGCTCGAAATTATATACATTTATTATTCAATGTTGCCATAATTAAGCTAAAGACAATAATCATAATTGGGAAGAGTTAACGTAACAAAATTTGGTCGTAAATACTTATTTAACTTTAAATCACCATTAAGTACAACAATGCTAAAAATAAAAATATTCCATATTAGTGAAAATGAATGACTTACTAAAATGTGAATATAAATTAGAAACAAAAACACATAATAAAAACACCACAATACTTTTCTTCCATTTGGACATTTCACTTGGAGCAAGTGCCAAAAATTTAATGCCTATCAAATATCATTTGTTACTTGCAAGCTACTTGTATCTAACAAATGTTTCCGAACTTGCACTTGCACATGTGGACATCTCAAAACACAGACCATTATGTGGGAGATCCAGAAATAAGATTTATATCTATGATGCAAGCTTTTCAACAACTTACTTTACTTTACTTACTTTTAATGGCACAATAGCCCATGGAGTGCCTAGGCCGAGCTTTTCGCATCCACACATGTTGTGCGTGTTATATTTGTACATGAATGGAAGAGACCTACAGTTTAATGCCGAATCCGAACGGCGAAGTGAAAAGCTTTTCATAGCAATTTTTACTCTTGTAGGTTTGCCATTGCCTGCCAAGAGGTTTGACCTGCCGTGTGGAAAAATTATTTTTTGATTTTGCCTGTGCCGAGATTCGAACCCCGGACACTCTGCGTAGCAGTCCAAAGCATTACCACTACGCCACAGCGACCACGCTTTTCAACAAGCCATCATATATTCAAGAGAAAATTTAAAATTTGTCGCACTGTGCTATTCTACCTACAGAAAAGTTTAATATTTTAAGTTATGTCTGAATTTAAAAATTTAAAGCAATTAGAATTTTGAAATTAAATGCAATCATTATTAGGCATTAAAAAAGAAGAAAAGATTTAGGAAAGAAAACAAACTCAAGCTGTATAAATTTATCAATAACAATGACATATGCTAAAAAAATGTTATATATACAAAAACGAACTAAAGATCAGGAATGAGATCATCAGTTCATAAACAACGATTCCAAGACTTTGGAAGAGATTGGTAGCAGACTAATGGGGCGGTATGACTTTGCATCTCCATTCGTTTTTTGTGAATCGAGATATCGGTAAATCTAGTTGATATGGCTGAGCTAAGAGCTCGGATACTTCATCTAATATTTCCACTGGTGGTTCGTCAGGATTAGGAATAAATACATTTTTAAGATGTTGCGCGAAAATTTACGCCTTTTCGTTCACTTTTCGCCCACGTTCCATCGGGTTTTCGTATTAGGGGTTGTAATTGTGTTGGTCTTTTCAATTTATTTGCTGCCTTCCAAAGAGAACAATCAGTTGCAAAAGTTGCCTCGAGTTTTTCAATATAATTTTTGAATATAATGTTTTTGTCCACAGCTAACAGTAGTTTTAACTCTTTGGTTTTAGCATTGAAGTGCTTCTTATCGCCTGGGAACCGTGTCTTTTGACAAATTTTCCTTGCTAAAATTTTTCTTTTATCTTTTCCATGATTGAAATGGAATACTTGTTTGTCTTAGGATTGTTGAATACAGTCATTAAAGTGTTCTACTGCTTCTGTAATGTCGTTGGGTGTTTTTAGTAGCAGTTTCAGATTAATCGTTGTTGCAACTAACTCTCTAAAGAAAGGCCAATTGGTTTTATAATTATGGAGCACACATGGCTTGCTTACTTCCTTTGGCGTTTTGCTAAGAATAATTATCACAGGGGAATGGTCTGATGATAGGTCAAAATTTGAGTGAAATTTAAAACTTGTAAGAGCAATACCTCTAGTTACACAAAAGTCAATAAGATCAGAGGATTTTTTTAGGATCCGTAGGCCAATACGTTGGTTTTCCTGTTGAGATGGCGCTTAGATTTAAACTTTGAATAGCAGACAGGAGCCGTCGCCCTTTTGTAGTTATTAGTCGCGAGCCCCAAGCAATGTGCTTTGCTTGGGGCAAATACTACATTGTAATATCTACCACTCATAAATCTGTTGCCAAGTGTCTTAAAGAATATTTCATACTCTTCTTTTTTTATATTATGTTTTGGGGGGCTGTATATAGCAGATACTTATTGTAATTGGCCCTATTCAATCTTCTATTACAATATTTGTAGCTTGAATATGTTGTGTACAAAAGGATGTTGTTTCGTTATGTTTTATATTACGTTTTACCAGTATTGCACTTCCGCCGTATGCTTTTCCATCTGGATGCATTGTGTGGTAAAAGTTATAGTTGTTGATTTTAAAATGGCTGGTGTGAGTGAAGTGTGTTTCGGATATCAGAAGTTTGCAGACATCATTTATGTCTAAGAACGATTTAATCTCAAGGATGTGGTGTGACAGACCATTTGCATTCCAGATAACTATTTTTAATTTACCAATTTTGAGAAGAGTTTGATGTTAGATTTATTAATAAGTTTGTCAAGGTGGTAAGTTGCTGCATTATCTGTTATAGCAATGACATCATTTCACGCATATCAGGTGAATTGTTTGGAAGTTGTACAATATTTGTTGCAGTTTCATTTTGATTTGTGGTGTCTCTGACAACCTGTGCGTACGATACTGTTTTTTGTACGTTTTGATGCTGTAGATTATTTGTCGTTTCAGTCTGTGGGGGTTTTCATCTGTTTTCTTAAGGGAGGATATTTTAATTGTTGTAAGTTTTTATATACAGCACATCCTTTATAATTTGCAGAATGATTTCCATCACAGAGAGCACATTTTACATCCTCAGATAAATTTTTTCTTGGACAGTTGGCGGAGGAGTGACTTTCAGCACATTTAATTCACCTAGGCTTACGTCTACAATATGCCCTTGTGTGACCATATTACTGGCAGTTTGCGCATTGTGGTAACTCGCGCTAGGCTCAAATAAAATTCTGCTATGTAATAAGTTTTTAACTTCGTATATTTGTTTGTTGTTACTTTTGGGTTCTAGCTCGACTGAAAATATAGGAAGTGGCCGGTTAGTAGTTCTTTGTTTTATATTCCAAATATTGGAGACTAGATGGCCGAAATCTAAAAGTTCATTTTTAATATCTTCCACTGCAGTGGATGAATGTATGTTGTTTAGTACAACTTTGAAGGACCTTTGTTGTTTTGGCTTATCAGTATAGAATTCGGTATCTTTTAGTTCCAATTCTTTGACTTGGCGATGTATGCTTCAGACATATTTGTTTGTATTTTCACCCGATCACCACTTATTACTTTTATATCGTACTGCCCATTTATATGGTCATGTAGTGGCTTATAAAGAGGCTAGATATTAGCGACCTTATCATCAAATATCGAAGGTGGTTTGTATATCTTTTCCTTAGGTGCAGAGCTACTTTGGTTCTGTTCTTCTTCTACTTCAAGAATTTCGTATCTATTAGGTGTACGTTCAGGGTTACTAAGCCAGTAAGAGCTTAGCTTTGTTTGTTTCGTATATTTTTGCGCATTACCGGGACTATCACGCCTTCTTCACGCGCGATACCTAAACCCAACCCTCGTTAAGGCCACATTTTTCTGTAGACATAGTACTACTATTTAATGAAACTATGTTAGTTGTCTTTTCAATGTCTTGCTGGCTTGGTAAAAGTTCACTTAGTGAGGAGCTCAGCTCAGCTGTTGTTGTTCATTTGATGTTATTGCTTCTGACCATGTTGTTTTGATGATGTTTGTGCTTGAACCTGCGGCTGTTGTTGTAGTTGCTTATGTTGCTGCTGTGGCAATTGTTGTTTTCGATGTTGCTGCTGTTGATGCGTTGCGACTACCATTTTTGCTGTCGCTGTTGATATATTTGGCGAAGTATTTCCGCTGGGCCCTGACTTGGGCGAATGTTGGACGCTCATGGTCCGCTGCTGTGTTTTGGACAAGTTTGTGCTAAGTTCATACACAAACCTAAATAACTAATAGTAGACTGGTGGCGCTAGTAATTGAATACCGTATTTACACTCCGCATTTGAGTGAAATTAAAATAAAATATTGCGAAACGGGAATATTGCGCGAACCAAATTTTGATTTAACAAAATTTAATAATTATTTTCCGTTTTTTCCCCAAAACAGTGTCCAGACTAACGATTCGGAATAGCTCAATCGTGTCATTAAACCTTCGCACATCTCAAGAAAAAATAGATTTTAGTATGCAGAACTTTTTACTTACTTTTAATGGCACAACAGCCCATGGAGGGCCTAGGCCGAGCTTTTCACATCCACAAATGTTGTGCGTGTTATATTTGTACATGAATGGAAGGGACCTACAGTTAAATGCCGAATCCGAACGATGAAGTGAAAAGCTTTTCCTAGCAATTTTTACTCTTGTAGGTTTGCCATTGCCTGCCAAGAGGTGGTGCCCCGTGTAGAAAAATTATTTTTTCTACTTTTTTTTCTTGATTTTGCCTCTGCCGAGATTCGAACCCGGACACTCTGCGTAGCAGTCCAACGCACTACCACTACACCACAGCGACCATATGTATGCAGAACTGCTGTCTAAAAATCACATACACCGGGAGCCGACAAAAATCACACCTGAATTCAATTGAATATTCACTCAATTCCAAATAAAATATTGAATCAAAATTAAAACAATCAACATTAAAAATACTAATTATTCAAAACTCCAGAAAGCGCAACAACCCTGATTATGAACATTTCTCTG
Source organism: Palloptera scutellata (assembly GCA_958295655.1). Taxonomy (NCBI): domain Eukaryota; kingdom Metazoa; phylum Arthropoda; class Insecta; order Diptera; family Pallopteridae; genus Palloptera; species Palloptera scutellata. The sequence continues at coordinate 5,649,040 of OY282453.1, read as the reverse complement.
GCCACAAGGAACAGCTAAACTCGAGTTAGGAAAAATAAAAACGTATTGCATATTTGTCAATATAAATCCAAAAATATTGAAAGTCCATAATTATTTAAGTTTAATTAATAAAAAACTATGAAAATTGCTAAATTGGAAACATTTTTCAAGAACTGTGATATTGTGATTTATAATGATATACAGGGTGTTTTTTTAGAAGTGAGGTTTTCAAGAAGATATAAGACGCATATAGTTTAATGTTACGGCCAAGAATTTATCTTTATTATAAAGATAAGGATGATTTGCCATTGTTTTAAAATCGATTTCCGGCAAGTGGCCGCCGCGGCTTGTTCGAATAAATTCCAGTCGAGAGGCCCAATTTTCGATCACTTTTTGCAGCAATTGGGGCCGTATGTCAGTAATAACGCGCCGAATATTGTCTTCCAAGGCGTCAATCGTCTCAGGCTTATCTCTGTAGACAAGCGACTTCACATAACCCCACAAAAAATTGTCCAGCGTTGTTAAATCGCACGATCTGGGAGGCCACGCCACGGGCCCACGACGCGAGATAATGCGCTCGTGTGATTTGACCCTGTTAGACTATTTTTTGTGGAGCTATGTTAAGTCTCCTGCCTATAGGGACCAGCCAAACACAATTACTGCTTTGGAAGCCAACATTGAACGCGCCATTTGTGAGATTCCGGCCGAAATGTGTGAAAAATGTGCCAAAATTGGTCCTTCAAAATGGACCACTTAAAGCGTAGCCGCGGGCAACATTTAAGTGAAATTATCTTTAAAAAGTAAATGGCAGGAATTGATTTATCGATCTACATACAAATTGCATTCACTTTTGTAAAATTTTTGCTTTTTTTTTTCATTTTCAAAAACTAAACTCATAAAAATCACCCTTATTTCGTGGTCGGACATAAAGTGCACATTGTCTCATGACGGAGATTTCTCAGGAGCGATATTTCAACAAATATTTCACCCGCGGAACATTTTACATTTATTTCTTGTTAAGGGAAATATACAAAAATATACTCATCTATAAAAGATAAACAGAAACAAATCTTCCACTTTAAAAATAGTAATGGAGAAAATATTAATTTATTACCAAAGGGTAATAAATTTAAGCACCTTTAAAAATGAAGTCCAACACTTGTACACAAAATAACAAAAAATAAATCTGAATGAATAAACTTTACTCTTACGTGAAAAACTTACTTTGGTTTTCCCTTTGATAGTTGCATACAACTCTCAAAGGTTTTTTCATTGGACCATTCCTTCAGTAAACGCTCTTCCTCTGCCGGAAAGTTGATTGTCTCCGGTACACGACTAATATTCTCACGCAATAAGTTGCATGCAGCGGCAGAACTGCTTACGTTATTTTTGCAATTGACCATTGGCTTTCTATTACTCCGTTGAAATTTTGATTAAATCTATGAATGAATTATAAAAATTAAATTTTGTCATGTCGTAAAACTATCCAAGAACCTACAATAATCATACAACACACGATAAATGCAACGTCGATATTCAATTCGTTCACTCACACCGAACAACGTGTACACCAGGGATGATATTTTCAGTCTTATATGCTATCCACATCTATTAAATTCAAAGCAAAGTTCAAGTCTTGCCATTAATATGTTTACTGGAGACACCTTATACCACAAAAATTTAACTTTTTGGCCAGACAGAATGTTATCTATCAACCCAGACAAGAATTTGAAGTTTCATTCGATTTTGACTTTCATCTTTTTAAATATGGCGCAACTAAAAATAAATAGAAGTGAAATACGAGTGTTTGTGGATTTGTGAAAAAACGATTCAAACAGAAAAGCGTGGGAGGAAATGGGATGAAAATTAAATTGCACCTTGCCGTTCAAAGTCATTTTGTAAGATGAAATTCCTTACCATTTTGTTTCCACTAACCATAATTCAAAGCAATGTTAAAGTCTTGCCCCCAAAATGGTTGGTGGCACCACCTTATCCCAATGGCATACCAAGAAATTTATCGTTTTGGCAAGAGAGAATTTTAGCTATCACTAGTATTTGATGTTCAACTATTTAAAAACGGCACAACTAAAATTAAATAGAAGCGAAATAATCAATTTTAAAAATATTTACCAAATATGAGTGTTTGTGACGTTATGAAAATGAAAAGTATAAAAGAAGTTTTTTTTTTTTTTTTTTTTTTTTATTAATTTCCAATAGTATGTGTACATCTGTCTACATATGATAATTCATATACACTTAATACATTTCCTCACAGAAATTATTTGGATTTTAGTCAATACATTGATCAGTATCAATATATCGTTTATCTAGTAATTTTTTGATTTTCATTCTACTTTGTTAGATTAAATCTACTGGTCTTGTTTTTTTCAGTCTTCGCGGTTGTTCGATTTCTCTATTTGGTAATTGCGATACTTCACTGTTGATATGTTGTCTTACTGTTTCGTGGTGTTTTTTACTGTAGTTTGAAATTTCAGTGGTGATTGTAGATATTTTTAAATCATGATGAATGTTATTGTTCGCGTTTGCTATGCATCTTAGTATTGATGATTGTTGACGTTGTATTTTTAAAATATTGCTTTTCTTTGCTGTTCCCCATAGTTGCAGCCCATATGTCCATATAGGTTTTATTATTGATTTGTATATTAGTATTTTGTTGTGTAGATTTAAACTAGACTTTCTGTTCAGTAGCCAGTATAACTCCCGAAATTTCATTTTCATTTGCTCGCGTTTTTTTTTTTATATGATAGTTCCAAGTAAGTTTACTATCTATGTATACTCCCAAATATTTGGCGACGGTGTCAATCCTAACATTTGTTCCATTAATTTTAATGGGTTGAGGATTAATAATTTTTCTCGTTGTATATATAACTTGAACAGATTTTTGTTCATTTACTTTTATGTGCCATTTGCTGAACCAGTTCGTGATTTCATCAATATTTTCTTGTAGTGTTGCTGTTGCAGTTGTAATATTTTGGTGTGATGCCAAGATTACTGTGTCATCTGCAAATGTAGCTATAAGTGAATTTCTGCTGGTAGGCTGTGGTATATCTGCTGTATAAAGGGTATATAAAATTGGTCCTAGTACACTTCGTTGCGGGATTCCAGCTGTAATTTTTCGTAGTGTGGATATTTCATTTTTGTGTCTCACATAGAAGTGACGGTCTGAGAGATAGCTTTTTATCAATTGGTACAAGCATTCTGGTAATATTCTTTTGAGTTTGTAGAGAAGTCCTTTAATCCAAACTTTATCAAACGCTTTTTCTACATCGAGATAGATCCCAGTGCAAAATTTTTTTCTCTCTAAATCCGTGAGAATTTTATGCGTTACTCTATGCACCTGCTGGATTGTGGTGTGTTTGCAGCGAAAGCCAAACTGATGATCTGGTATTGCGTGAGTTCTTTGTAAAATTGGTTGTAGTCTGTCATATATGAGTTTTTCCATTATTTTTGATAGTGTTGGTAAAATGCTTATTGGCCTATATGATGATGCTTGTGTGGCATCTTTACCTGGTTTCTGTATTGGAATTATCTCTGCCACTTTCCATAGTTTGGGGTAGTATTTTAGTCTGAGCATTGCATTCATTGTGTTTCGAAGGTATTGTAGCGCTTTTAACGGAAGTTCTTTGAGCATTTTGCCTGTTATATTGTCGTAACCTGGTGCTTTCTTGTGGCTTATTCTTTTTTTAATGCAAGTTTCAATTTCATGTACTCTTATATATTGAGTGTTGTATTCAATTGTTTGATGCGTTTCTTCAATTTCATTTAGTTGGCTTGTTATTGAGTCGTTTGAGAATATTTTTTCGTAGTAGTTAGCAATTGTTGCTGCTTTTTCCTCATTAGATCTAGCCCAAGTGCCATTTCCTTTTTTTAAAGGCGGCTGGTGAAAAATTTTGTGAGTAAGATTTTTTACCGCTTTCCACAATGAATAATTTGTTTCTTCTGTTGGTGTTAGATTACTAAGATATTTTTTAATTTTTTTATTTTCGTTTTCTATTAATGCTTTTTTCAGGTTTTTAACAGCTTTGTTGTATTTTGTTTTATCACTTGGTAGCCTTGTAATTTGCCATATTTTTCGTAATTTCCTTTTGCTTTTAATTAGATTTTGAACGGATTGTGGCAAGTTTAATTTATCCGTTGCAAATGTTGGGGCCGGTGTTGATGTTATAGCAGCCTTAGTTAAGGTTTCGTTTAAGAATAGCAATGCACTTTCGATTTCATCTTCATTTTTCAATGGAATATTCAATTCAAGGTTTGCTACTATATTTTCTTTGTACGTATTCCAGCATGTATTTTGATTACGTAGATTGTTTTCATTTACAGTTTTGGTGACCATCGTGTTATATTCAACAAGTATTGGAGAATGGTCAGATGAAAGTTCAAACAACGATTTTATTTTTAGTGCATCTTTTGTTAAATTTTTGATGATGCAAAAATCAATTAAATCCGGTATTTTATTTGAATCGCTAGGCCAATAGGTTGGTTCAGCTGTACTTAGGAATTTAGCGTTGCTGTTTTGGATTGCTTTATACAAACTTTTACCTTTTTTATTAGTTAACCTGGATCCCCAGAGAGTATTTTTTGCATTTAGGTCCCCACCTATGAGATATCTATTTCCCACTGATCGAAAATAACTGACATATTGGTCAGTTGATATTGAATGATTTGGGGGGCAATATATTGCTGACACTGTTATGGGTCCATTTTCATCTTTTATTTGAATGTTTGTTGCTTGTATATGTTCAGTTTTATATGCATTTAATTCGATACAATTGATTTTTTGCCGTATAATAATTGCTGTTCCACCATGGCCTGTGCCATCTGGATGATTAGTATTATAAATTGTGTACCCAGGTATTCTAAGGAAGTGCTTTTCCGTGTTATGAGTCTCAGAAATTAGTGCAATATCTATGTTATTTTTCATTAGGAAAATTTTAAGTTCTAGTGAGTGGTTAAACAGACCGTTTGCATTCCATACTACCACTTTTAGGCCGCTATACATTTCGGCAACTAAGCTTGGTTACAAGCATTGTTACAGCTTCCATCATCTTGGCAACTTGTTGAATCAATGACATCATCATTTCCTTAAGTTCATTAAGATTATGTTGTTGATTTTGTGTTGTACAGGCAACATCAATGTTAGCTGCTGGAATTGTGTGGTTCAATAGATTTGGCCTTGCTGCATCAACGTAGCTTGTATCTGCTGGGAATGGGTGGCTCGGGAGATTTCGTCTTGCTGCATCAGCGTAGCTTATACCTTCTTGTATTTCTGCCGGTTTTGGTAGTTCATTGTTTATATGTGTTTTTTCACGTAGAGGTGGAAAGCGTTTTATTTTTAAAGTTTTGTATACTTTACATCCCTTATAATTAGCTGTGTGTTCCCCACCACATAAAGCGCATTTGGCATTTTGAGCCCCTTTACTTAACTGGCAATCGATTGTTTTATGTTTTCCAGCACATTTGACGCATACTGGATCTCTTTTGCAATAATTTTTTGTGTGGCCATATCTCTGGCAGTTACTGCATTGTGATATGATTCTCCTTGGGTACGGAGCTTCAAAATTTATCTTTGTATGTAGAAGAGTATCTATTTTGTATATTTCTTTATTATTTTTATTTGGAAGAATTCCACATAAAACATTGGTAATGGTTTTTTAGTATTTTTTTGCTGCATATTATGAATATGGGCTACTTCATGACCTTTCTCTTTTAATTCAAGTTTTATATCTTCAGTATCAACCGAATAGTGCATGTTTCTTAACACGACTCTGAAGTTACGTTCTTCTTTCAGCTTGAATGTGTAAAATTTCGTATTTTTTTCAGTAAGCATTTTTACTGACGCTCTATAGCTATCCGAGTCTGCTACTTGCACTCTGACTTCATTATTAACAAGAGATTGAAGTACAAATTTTTCCCCAATTGTATCTTTAAGCGCATCTGTTAGGACCTTTATTTGTTCTACTCCTTCAATAAAGATAGGTGGTGGTTTATTTGGTTTAGGTGCTTTTTGGTTCATTTGCTGATTTTCAGGGTTTGCTTCATCATTACCATCATCGGTCGAAAGAATTTCAAATCTATTTATTCTACTTGCTACTAGGGGTTTACTAAGCCAATAATTTAAAGTTGTTTGACTAGTATTTGTGTTTTTTTTAGAGGTTTTACCTGAACTTTGCGTTAAATTATTGTTTTTTTTACTTAATCCGGTATTTTTAACTTGTTTGTTACTTTGAGGCGTGATGCAACTTTCAGCAGTTTTTATAGATTGGCTATTCTTAGACTTTGGAGTGTCTGTTGGTTTTAATATTTTAGCTGGTGTTGTTGTTGTGGATATCGCAACAGATACAGATGGTTTATTATTTATAATACTTGTTGTCATCGCTGATGATGAACTATTTGATGCTTTAGTTGTTGTTGTAACAGCCGTAGAAGTTGCACTAGATACGATAATTTTAACAGTGTTAGTTGTTTCAGTATTTCTATTAGAGGTACAAGCTGTAGTTGTGATAGTATTAATTGGTGGAGTGGTGAGATTAATAGTATTTTTAGTATTTATTGGTATTTCAATTTGTTGGGACTCATGTTGATTTGGTACAGTTGTAGATGTATGAGCGGATGTTTCATAACATGTTGCTAGACTTTGATGTTGAGATGCATTATGGTTTGGTATAAAAGAAGTGATTTAAAAAGAAAAGCGGTAGAGGAAATGAGATAAAAATGGAACTAAAAATTGTAACGCTATTTTGTGAAATGAAATCTTCTTTTAATGGTACAACAGCCCATGCAGGGGTTAGGCCGACCTTTTTGCATCCACTCCTGTTGTGCGTATTATGTATACATGTATGAAATGCCTTAACAAATTCTACCCATGGCGTGCGCATTCATGTAAGCCAGTGGAAAATGTCTGAATCGAATGGAATTGCTGTTAATAATAATTGACAACATTTTATTCAAAAGGAAAAGAAAAAAAGATTGTGGATTGAGAAGTGGTATTTGGAAAAAAGATCTTTCTGAAAGAAAACTTAAGAAAAAATTGTGTGCGTTAGTGGGGCGCCCTACAGAAGTTTACTTCTTCAGAACATTTAAGTTTGGATTTTCAGGTTAGGTTTAGTAATCCTGTACAAGAGTCTATCGCAGATATTACAGGCGTGGCCCAAGGAATTTTAAATGAACATGTTTGAAATATTTATGTGTTTATTTATGCAAACGATAAGCCTTGGATAGTTCAGCTTGATAATTCTCTGATCCCAGGTGTGCTACATCTGGATAAACTTAATTTTGATCGTTTGCATTTCCAATGCATGCAACGCCATACGCAAAATCATCATCGCCATCAAAATATTCATACTCAAAGCATGCGAATTTATTTGCTACATCTTTATAATTATATTCTTACCATCATCATTGTCGCTCGGCGTTGGCGGCGTGATTATATTTATCCTCGGCGGAAGGCCTCAAAGAATGAACACTTGTTTTTTTATTACGTGGTGGTTGTATATTCTCTATGTATTGATAAAAATATATAATTAATAAAATAATTTAATTTACAAGGATTTATTCTCACTTGGCCCTTTGATGAGAAATAAAATATAAATGAAAAATTACTTGGCATATACATTTGACAAATCGCAACGGCAGAGTTGCATTTTTACATATACAAATAAATTCTATGTTTCAGGGTTTCCGTCAGCCACATCCCCTGCCCCGTGAATCGTCTCCCATCACCGGAAACATTCATCATAATCTTCTTGCACGTCTAATACTGCAAACTTAGTTACAGGTCGGTGAACTAGTCCTCCTATTGTATTGACATCGGCTGATCTGGCAACTCCATCGGGACCAATCATGACTCTTACCACTCTTCGCCATTTAGATCTAGGTAAGTCTGTCTCGCAAATAAACACCAACGTCCCAGCAGTAAGCGGTTTGGAGGAACGATTCCATTTCGTTCTGCGTATCAAATCAGGAAGATATTCTGCTACCCAGCGTTTCCAGAAACTATTCTTCAGATTCTGGAGCAGGCGCGACTGTTTAAGCAATGCGCACAATCGATGCTCGTAGGGTGCTGGTGTTTGTGTCGAATTTGTCCATCCCAGCAGGGAGTGGTTTGCAGTTAATGGCTCTGGCTCATCATGGATATACGCGGCTCATTACATATTTTCGTGTAAAGCGGTTGCATCGGTCGCTGTGGCGTAGTGGTAGTGCGTTGGGCTACTACGCAGAGTGTCCGGGGTTCGAATCTCGGCACAGGCAAAATCAAAAAAAAAAAAAAGTAGAAAAAATAATTTTTCTACACGGCACCACCTCTTGTCAGGCAATGGCAAACCTACAAGAGTAAAAATTGCTATGAAAAGCTATTCACTTCGCCGTTCGGATTCGGCATTAAACTGTAGGTCCCTTCCATTCATGTACAAATACAACACGCACAACATGAGTGAATGCGAAAAAGCTCGGCCTAGGCCCTCCATGGGCTGTTGTGCCATTAAAAGTAAGTAAGTTGCATCGGTCACCGATCCATAAGTTATGTGGATGCGCCCCTCGGTCGTGTTGGGCGGGGTGGGTTCATTGGGATTCGTTCGTAAAAAAAAAAAAAAAAAATTAATTTTTTTCCGGTGCCCAACTCTTTGACGATACCCACAAAATTCGTTCCATTATCGCTACGAATTTGAACTGAAACTCCTGGTCGGTTGATGAAATTTCGAATGCAGAGTATGCATGAATCGCTGCTCAGATCTGATGCAATATCTAAATGAATGGCACGAACAGTCAAGCAAGTAAAAAAAGCCACCCTTCTTTTATTTTTTCGACGTGCTACGGAAACCTGCAGGGGACCAAAATAGTCAAGACCCGTATAAGAGAAAGGTCTGACATATGGCGTGACTCTATCGATAGGCAATATACATCATTGGTTGCGTTGGCTTAGATTTACAAATCTTACATTCGTTGGATTTCGCTTGCACACTGTTGATGAAACCTCGCAGAGAAGGAATCCAAAATTTACGACGTATTTCATTTATGGTTGTTTGCATTAATGTGATGAAAACGTTTATGGTACATCTCAACGATTAGACGTGTTAGTGCATGGCTTTTCGGCAAAATACACGGTCGCTTTGTCATGAGAGGCAAATACGATGTGTTATCAATCCGCCCATTACATATAATGATTCCTCTTTCATAAACATAGGGGTTAAAGTATTTTCAAACACTGTCCGGGGCAGTTGGCTTTCCATTTTTCAACCGTCGATAATCATCGTAGAATGAAATTTCTTGTGCATTTCTTACCAGAATCTCTTCTGCATCTCTCTCTTCTTCAGCGACAAGCTCACACTTTAACAAAGGTGGTTGTAAATATTAAAATTTAAAATTTTTGACATACCTCAATATCCAAGCTATTGCTCTTTTTAATCTTGAGTAGCTTGAAAAACGTTTTTTATCATACAGTTGCACGTTATTCTGATTGGTGGTAAGCATGATGTATTTTGATCGGATTTCTTGGTCACATTTAGGTAGATCATTCTTTAACCTGTCGCCTTCAAGTGGCCAATCACTTTCCGGTGATAAAAGAAACTGAGGCCCGTGTTTCAAGCGTCCTTCCGGATCATATTTTGCACTAACACGTGTACCATCATCTGCTGGGTTAAGTGAACCCGGCACCCATCTCCATTCCGATGCCTGCGATGACTCTTTTATCTCACTCAAACGATTAGCAACAAACTGTTTACACTGGAATATATCCGTGTTGATCCATCTTACGACGGTTAGCGAGTCGGACCACATAAACACCTTTTCAACCTTAACCTTACAACGCTCAAGAATGTGGCACCTCAACCTTACTGCAAATACAGCTGCTTGCAATTCTAGCTTTGGCATAGAGACATATTTCGCCGGTGCAAAATTAGTTTTCCCGGCAACGAATGACAGTTTAATACCTTCTGGTGTTTTTAACCTCCAATAAGCGTCAGCTGCTGTTGCTACTTCACTTGCATCGCTAAACACGTGAAGTTCTGCCAAAATCTTTAAAATAACATCTAGCAATTTTAAAATCCCTTGCCTTTTTCATTTCCTTAAGCCACGACACCCACCGGCCATGTATTTCATTGCATTGGTCATCCCATTGCATTCGTAGCTTCCATAGTGATTGCATTAATATTTGGGCGGCAATCGTAAAATGCACTAGTAACCCAAATGGGTCGAAAATCAACATGATTATGCTCAACATCTCTCTTTTCGTTGGCTTTCGATGTTAATTTAATATATCTTTTGGAACTTTGTGAAATTTAAGGTCGAATTTGAATTCATCGTGCAGTATATCCCACTGCATACCTAATATGTGCTCTACATTGTCAAGCGAAACATTTTTCGATGTGATGAGGTTGTTTACACCAAAAGCTTTATTTATTTTTTTCGAATTAAACATAATTTTACGTAAATTAAACCCAGCTTCAGCATGAATATTGATAACATCACGTACCACAGTAAGTGCTTCATCCTCAGTTTGAAAAGGCGTAGTCATCTACATAATGATTCTCTAATATAGCTGTTACAGCTCTAGGGTTTTTATCAATAAATCTTTCAGCGTTGGTATTCTTTACAAATTGGGTAATGGTTGGCGAACATGTCGCTCCAAATATCATACGCTGCATCACTAAATGTTTAATTGGCTGATTGGCATTCTCTCTCCACAGGCATCTCTGGCAATCCTTGTCTGCCTTACGTGTTGCTATATGCAAAAATTTTCAGATAAATCACCAGTTACAGCTACTGGTGCCTTTCTAAATTTGAACAATACATCGATAAGTGGCTGATTCAAGTCAGGTCCTGACAACAATGCATCATTAAGCGACATGCCTTGTGCTTTGGCAGCAGCATAAAAAACAAGTCGTAACTCAGTTTTGTTATGATTCGTTACGCAAAAATGTGGCAAATAAAAGGTTAACGAAGAACTGTGCGTAATTACTATCTTTCATCATTTTTCTTTCAACTAATTCTAAACGCTTGACTTGTTGGGAAATTCAACATAATCGTCCCGCCACAAAAGACCACATTCATATCGGCCGCGTTTCGACTGCGTTGTGGAATTCAATATATCTAGTGCTCTTTCATCATTGGTTTTAAACCCACAAGTCTTAAACTCAAAATACTGACGCATCATATCATTAATTTCTTCTTCACATTCATGTTTCGTTTTCCTAGCATACAATGCCGTCTTCTTGGTTGAGCAAACTCCATATATAACCCAACCTAATCTTGTTTAATAGCGATAGGACCTGAAGTGGAGAATGCTCTTGGTATTTCCAATGGCAAGGTTAAAAAGGCATGAGTCAAACTAATTATCATTTTTGGTTGAGCTTCGTCATAATCGTCTAGTGGTAACTCAGACAAATAACTATTTGACATTAGTATTTTACTTTTATGCAATGTTTGTTTCGGAAGAATTAGATTTTTACTTAAATAAACTTTGGACATTCTATATCTTTCTGCTGCTCGTGTAGTACCACTGATATATAAATCCACCACTTCTGATGCATGTCCATTCAACCATTGTATTTCCAGTCCCGCTTAATCCTAGTTTTTTCGCTATCCTCCAGTCTAGCATGGTCGCATCAGCGCCATCATTTCTCTTTTTTGATTAATAAGCTTCACTGGAATGATTTGAAAAAATACTTCGCTGTTGCTACTACCTATATGGCAACTGACTCTTTCATGAGTTACATTATTGTGGTCTTACTTGGTGGAGAATGTAATTGTGGTATAGTGTGCAACCTTCCACACCGCAGTGGCGTTTTGTGTAACATTTTCTTGTTATGTGGTTGGATTTTAGACATGAAAAACTTTCATTTCCTTAACTTGTTCCCATTTTCTTTCTATAGGCAATTTACCAACATATTGTAAATATGAAGCCATGTTACTAACTTTATTGGCGAATGTTACTAACAAGTCTAAATTCCTTTCTGGCACGGGTGAAAACGCTCTAACCTTTTCCAATTGACTCTTAATTAATTGTTCTGGCCGGTAATATGTTTCAGCAAGCGTATTTATGATTGCGTTACTCGATAGCAGTGGCTCAACCACTTCTTTTGCCTTGCCGTAAAGCGCTTTGCGTATGCGCATAATGCTATATAGCTCATTGTATTCAAATTCAATTGTTGATTTAGAAAAATCCTCTATGAACACTTGCCATTCTTACAACTTTTTGGCTTTGGCGGGTGCATGGCTGAGAGAATTGAAATTAGTAATGGACTCACCTGATGTAACACTAGGAGGAACGATCGAACATGTGGCAGTCATAACGGTACCTGGTGTGGTGTTGGCACAAACAGGAAAAGTGGTTTCATATGTAGCAATAGAATTCGGTATAATTATGGCGGTAGAAACTGGTGCTAGCGTCGACGGCGCTTGTTTGAACGGTTGTAGCAGAGGATGGCGTAGCAGCAGTGTAGACTGTATTTGGTTGGTTGCAGCCGAGGTCAGCGCAGCAGTAAAAGAGGCAACGGTGATTGCATCGGCAGTGTAGTTACCGTTGTAACTGAGCGGTAACTGTGCGGCATAAGTCGAGGCACAGTTATCTTGCGATGTTTTATTTGCGGGAAATTTGACTGCGAAATTCCGCAATTCCATTTGAAGTCCTGTTACGCTTGCCTTGTTTTGCTCTTGGTGGCTTACTATAAGATTATGCATTGCGAGCATTTGACTTTGAAACTCGCGCTGCATTTCCCTTATCATCCGCGTCGTAGTATCTGATGACTGTTGAGGAAGCGGAGATGATGGCTGTGGAGGAGGCAGAGTTGCCGTTGACGGCACAGCACTCGGTCCCTCTCCTATTCTTTGTTGCTTCCGTCCTTCAGCGTGCATTTCCCTCCCGCTCTTATTTTCCTTTTGTATTTCTTTCGCTGGTGTTTTTTCCATATTTAATGGATGAATAAAATGTAGGCAAATAATCAATTGCAGAATAATCACTTATCTACGAAGAATATGGCGGCCACAAAGAATAAAGTTGGCAAAAATAAAGTGGACAAAGAATAAAGATGTCGCTCGGCGTGGGCGGCGTGATTCTATTTATCCTCGGCGGAAGGCCTCATAGAATGAACACTTGTGGTTTTATTATTCTCTATGTATTCATAAAAATATATAATTAATAAAATAATTTAATTTACAAGGATTTATTCTCACTTGGCCGAGACATCTCGTCTCCCCTTGATGAAAAATAAAATATAAATGAAAAATTACATGGCATATACATTTGATAAATCGCAACGGCAGAGTTGCATTTTTACATATACAAATAAATTCTATGTTTCAGGGTTTCCGTCAACCACAATCATTATTATCATCATTACAATAATCATAATCAAAATATTCAGGTTGTATGACCTCAAAAGGTGGAAATTTTGACACTTGCCGGCTGAGAACTCGCGACTGTTATGAGGTCGACTAGAAACTTGCCAAATCTCGTCTCAGCCGCAGTTTTTGATGCTGGTGATTTTATCGTAACAGAATAGCCATTTGTTTTTGCCTCGTTTTTTTTCAGTCTATATTCACTTCTTCTTTCAGCTCTAGAAATTTCTAAATGTTTTTGTTTGAAATGTCAAATATTTGTTTGAAATTTCAAATTTGACGAGAAACTGATAGGCAGCGACATCTATCAATCAAGTATGGATCATTCTCAGCGCCCTCTATCAATCAAGTTTATATGTATATTAATATGCATCCGATGTTTTGAAATTCATTATGTGCTGGTTTATGGAAACGCTAAGCCTTGCACAGATCAGTTTGATGATCCGCTGATCCCAGGTGTGCTACATCTGGATTAACTTAATTTAACTATGCAGATGACTGATATGTTTCACTGGCTTCGCCTTGAAGAATTACAGAGAAAATTTAATTGCTGTAAAAGAATTGTTTAATTTTTATCTTTAATTCTTTTGCTGCGTTCTCCATTTGCGACTACGATCTGATAATTTTTATCTTTTGTTCCATTTTCACCACTGTTGTAGAAGGATAATTACTTAGTTAGTTGGTATTACAACCGATGATCGGTCCTGGCCGCCTCGACAAAACTTCGCCAGTCGCCTCTGCTATGCGCGAATTACACCACCAACCTCGCCGCCAACAAACACCTCACCAACAACAACAACAAACGCACCACCGAAGCCCATGAGAGCAACGGCCGCAGCAAGCAGAAAATAGAATAAGAACTTATAAAAATTGTTAAGTCAACATTATTGTAAAATTAGCAAATAAGAAATGATATTATAACTTGTTAATTTAAGCATTTAAATGTAATTGGAATTATATTGTAAGGTTTCATTCGAAATCGATTGACACCAATATTTTAAGCAATTAAATTTAAATGGAATTACTTTGTAAAATCAGCAATTAAAGGTTTCATTCGAAATCGAATGAAACCAATAAATCACTTGTAATTCAACAATCGAACAGTTAACGTATTTCTTAATAAACTCGGAAAGCTAGAGTGTTAACTATAACTAAATCTCCTTTTAACAAACTTGGAACGCTAAACTCGGTGGATAAATTTTTTGGACTAGTAGAAGGGTGAAACCCTTAACTGGTGCAGACTCAAGGCCGACTGAAGATCACAAGCGATCGTAGAGTTTTAACTCTTTTATCAGTCGAGGATACCATCGCTCTCAACGAGGGATCCGAAACAAGATTTCCACTATTTCAACTACAGTCATCATTGAAAAATAATATCATCAAGCCACAGCATCATTGAAAAATAAGATCATCAAGTTACAGTTATCATTGAAAAATAAGATCATCAAGTCACCGCATTACAGAATGAAGACAATACTGCTGGTGCTACTCTTGGGGACAGCGTAAGTTTAAATATTGGCTAAGCTACATTTTTTTATTCGTATTCAAGTATAAAAAAAAAGGGAAAAAGATACCTATACAGTCATAATTGCTCCCAGTTCATATGCTTGTGAACTGATTGATGTATCCATTCAATAATTAAATTTTATTATAACTATCCTTCTAAAAAAAGTTTGTGTGCAAAAAAAAATATATTACTTTCTTGTATACATGTGTGCTAATAAAAATATTGTACTAAAGAATTTAAACAAGTTTATGTGCTCGATACAAAATATGTGCTAAAGAAAAAGAATAAAAGAGAAAAGAGGAAATTTAAATCAGTTGTGCTAACAATATCGAGTACGAATTGCGCTTTGATTAAATCCATCTGAGCAAAGGAATATTTGAACAAAATCAATATAATGACCCGGCCCAATCCATGTATAGGAAGTACTGATTAAACACCAGTATAGAGGTCAGGTCCATCCTAGCGAAGAGTACTGAAGGATATTAGTACCGTTTAATTAAACCAATTATAATACGGTGCTTTAACATAGCCTGATAAATAATAAAAAATAAAAACAGAAATTACTTCGACTACTGATCGTGTCAGTCCCCTATAACTTAACTCAAGCTTGGGCTGCGAATCTGACAAAGACGAATACTCCAAGCTAAAAGAGTAATAAAAAAAATATATATACAAGCGAACTGAATTTCCATACATTTAAACAAACAAAAATATATTACAATTTTTTACAAGGGAATTTCTTCTAATTTTGTGGAAGAAAGTCAATATTTTGATCGGCAGAACGCCCAAACAAAATATTTGACAAATTATAAAAAAAAAATAAGCACAAATAAAAGTTCATATTTTGATCGGTGACCGCGTCAGAACGCCCCGGTAACAAAATATTTGAACAAAATACAAAAATATATAATAACATACTGTTGGCTGGCAGCCGTGTCGAAGTAAAGTTCGAAGTAGAACAGATAGTAACTGTAACTGGCAACTGTTTATTTCTAAGATAAAAATTCATTACAATTCATTACTTATACATAATTTACAAAGAAGAGAAAAGAAATTGTCTTACCGTAGTAAGCACTTCACTTCAACTTAAATGTCTCAGAATCAAATCTAACAGAATTTTCAAGTGCAAATCTAACGGGATTTTCATGTGGTTGAGTTTGAACGAAAGTTATTTGCTGACTACGTTAAGATCACACGGTTGCATTTAATTTCAATATTTTACACCCCCAACCCCGTGAATCGACCTCGATTCACCATCATCAATGTCCAATACCGCCAATCTCGATACCGGGCGACAGAATACGCCGGAGCCAGTTCTAACGTCTGCTCGTCTTGCTTCACCATCCTTGCCAGTGTAGATATTTTCTACAACCCCTCTGCACCAACATCGACGTGGCATGTTTTCGTCACATATAAACACTAGGCTACCTATCTTAATTTTATCGGTCCTTTCACACCACTTTGCTCTTCGGGTTAACGTTAGGAGGTATTCGAGGATCCATCGCTTCCAGAAGTGATCCCGCATCTGCTTAGCTATGCGCCACTGCTTTCGAAAAGCGTATACTGTATGAATATCGTTGGCTGCTGCTGCTGACTGTGTGATGTTTGTTGACCCCAAAAGAAAATGATTCGGCGTAAGTGGCTCTTCTTCTTCAGCCGACACTGGCAGGTGTGTCAAAGGGCGCGAGTTGACGATGTTTTCGGCTTCAATTATAAAGCTTTGCAGCGTGTGCTCACGAGGAGCCAGGTCCTTTAGCGTTTGTCGTAAAACCTTCTTTACGCATCGAACCATTCTTTCCCATATTCCCCCTTCGGATAGGTTTCGCGGACAGTTAAAAATCCAATCTATCCCCTTCATAGTCGCTTCATCCAGAACGCGTTCGCAATCAAAAACGTCAGTGAAACCCTTCGCTTCCTCGTTGGCACCAACGAAGTTTTTCCCATTGTCACTGCGAATACGGATGGGCACGCCACGTCGATTAATATAATTTCGTAAAACCAGAATAAATGCATCTGTAGATAAATCTGATGCAACTTCTAGATGTATTGCCCTCACGGTAAGGCAGGTGAAAATAGCGACCCAGCGTTTCTCATGGCGACGTCCAACAGTAATAGTTAAGGGCCCGAAATAATCGACACCAGTGTATGTGAACGGGCGTATGGAAGGCGTCAGTCGATCCTCGGGAAGATCTCCCATTAGCGGAGTAACTGGTACTGATCGAGCTAATTTGCATTGCTGACACTTCGAAATCACATGACGCATTACCTTACGTAGCTGTGGAATCCAGTAGGTTTTCCGGATTTCACCGATCGTGGCTTCAGTATTATGGTGTTTGATCAAGTCATGAAAATGTGCAACGATATAGAATAGTGAGTTTGTGATTTTGCGGCAATATTATTGGATGTCTCACTTTATGGCAACCAGCTTGCCTTTTCTATACGACCTCCAACACGCATGACATCACGTGCATCCAACTGCGGCAGCATATTGTATAATGCACTAGCCTTATTTACTCCCCTTCCGGCCTTCAGCTCCTTAATTTCAAGGAAGTATGATTCGTTTTGAGCCAAACGACAGAGTAGTATTTCGGCGTCAATTACTTCACTTATAGTCAACCCATATTCGTGGTTATCAGCGGATATTTTGCGGCTACGTTTAATAAAGCGATTTACCCAAGCCACTGTGCGCTTCAAGCGATTAAAATTAGAAAATCTTGCGATGTCAAAAGTACTGGAACTTTCGGTAAAAAACACAAATTTAGCACATACTTCGTCATCGTTATCGTTTGGCAAAACATGAGTGTTATAGTTAATGGGCCAGCCTTCTGAACCTTTAAGCAAAAAATCTGGACCCTTAAACCAGCGCGACGTGGGTTGGAAATCAAAATCTGATTTCCACCTTGTAGCTTCATCGGCAACGTTCTCCTTGGTGGGTACCCATCTCCAACAGTCTTGGCTTGTGCAGGCGAGGATCTCAGCTACCCGGTGGGCGACAAACGGTTTGTACCGGCAGTGTTCTGATCGTAGCCATCTTAGCACCATTGTTGAATCGCTCCACAAAACACAGTGAGAATTTTTAAATTATGCTCCTGAACCAGTGTTTGCATAAGACGTGTTCCTAAAACTGCCGCTTGGAGTTCCAATCGTGGTACTGCCAAAGGCTTCAGCGGCGCACACTTCGTCTTTGCACAAACAAAGGACACCCCCACTTCATTTTTTGCATTGATGTACCTCCAGTATGCTACGGCGGCAAACGCGTGTTCACTGGCATCTACGAATACATGTAACTGAATTTCTACCGGTATGCCTTTAATGAAATAATAACGTGGGATTTTTACAGCAGCCGTTCCACTTAACGCCTTTCGCCAATTTTGCCATAAGTTACTTATTTTATCGGGGATAAGCTCATCCCATGATATATTAAGTCGCCATACTTGCTGTAATAAAATCTTCGCAGCAACCATAAAATGTGCGAGAAACCCCAAAGGGTCGAACACCGACATGACGGTACTTAATAATTCTCTCTTTGTGGGCCGTCTCTCACCACTAATAATCGACTTATCAACTCTATTAAAATTTAATTGATACCTAAAGGTATCGTCATGCGGCTGCCATACAGTTCCTAGGACTTTTTATGATGCACTCTGGCTTTTAAATTTTCTGCAGACATTCAAGAGTTTATTTTAGCCATTCAGCGCTTTAGCCACTTCCACCGAATTAGAGACAAATCCTCGTAACTCAAATCCTGCTTTGCTGTGGATATCTCGTACTTTCGTCGCTGTTTCCATTGCCTCACTTACAGAATTAAAACTGTCCACGAAGTCATCCACGTAGTGATGATCGATGATTGATTTTACCGCTCTAGGACTACTTTCTCTAAACTCTAGAGCGTTCACGGTTTAAATGCAGCTCCAAAGGTCATTACCTGCATCTCATAAACATCGGGACGACGAGTACCATCTCCATCTCTCCATAAAAATCGCTGCGCAAATCTATCATCTTGTTGAATCAGCACCTGGTGAAACATCTCTCGAATGTCACCTGAGACAGCAACAGCTCCGACGCGAAAATTAAATAGAATTGTAGGCATGGGCATATAATTTTGTGGTCCCTTCAAGAGGTAGGAGTTTAAAGAAACTCCGTCAACAGTCGCCGCGGCGTCGAAAACGAGTCGCAATTTATTTGGCTTATTGACGTTGACCACACCAAAATGTGGCAAAAACCAAAGTTTAGAGTTTTTTATGGCAGCTTCAGGTGCTTCGAGTTTACGCGCATAACCCTTGGCTATATAATTTGCAATGATGGTTTTATAAGCGTTGGCAAAGATTTCGTCCTTGTTCATTCTCTGTTCGATTCCGACAAGCCTTCTTTCCGCCATACTGTAACTGTTGGGTAGGTAAACAGTATCGCTTTTCCAGAGAAGACCCGTTTGAAATCGTTCCCCTACCCGCTTAGTTGTTGTTTTCAGAATGTGCTGCGCCCGAAGATCTGCTTTGCTTAACACAGCGGGTGCAGATTTTATACCAAAATTCTCGGTGGTAAAGTATTCTTCCACCAAATTGTGTAAATGTTCATCCTTGCACGACTTTACGAAAAGGCATGTTCGCGTTTGTAAAACGTTGTTCGTGGGGCCATACACTACCCACCCGAGCACTGTGTTAACGACATAAGGTCCCTTTTCCCACAGAGATATTGTCTTCGTTGATATGCCCAGGTGACAATGATCAAGACCAATAAGTATTTTTGGCTTGGCATTAGTATACACGAGTTGGTCTCTACTGACCCCAGAAATACCACTTAAATCAGATTCGTTTATACTTTGAATCGGCAGCTCGAAATTTGGTATTGCATGAACATTATTCAATCTGTGACGTTTTTCCATACCCTTACCACTTATCTGAAGATTTACCATGGTCGCGTTAACTTTGCTTTTCTTATCGTCAAACCACTGCAATTGCACGGACTGACTTGCACCTTGGAGATCCAATTCGCATGCAAGGCTTCTGTCCATCATTGTTATTGAAGACCCGTCATCCAGCAAGGCGTATGTATCTATTTGCTTATTAGGCCCAAACAGTGTGATAGGCACTACACGGAACAAGATCTGTTTATGCGTAGCTATGTCTTCATGACAACTTAAAACAGCCTCACGCTTGTTGTTTGTCGAAAACACACTATTATCGTCATGCAACAGCTTATTGTGCCAACGTTTACAGTCGTCGATAGCGCACTCTGCACGACGACGACATTCGCGCACAGAATGCCCAAAACCTAGGCATGAAAAACACTAGCGTTGTTTTTTGACGATTGACCATCTGTCAGTGATAGAAGCTTGCTTAAATATTTCACAAACGTGAATTTTATGCGGCCCCTGACAGGCATTGCATTTGATGACAGGTGTGGCACGACTATCGTCAGTTTTTTGTACAGCGTGTAGTACGACTCGTTGACCGTCATATCCCTGAACCATGCAAACAAGCCTCGCAACATCTTCCAACCAAATTGCAAAATTTTCTATAGTTGGATAGGGCTTTATTGTCAATGAATGCTTTGCCCAATCCAACCTTTTACTCATAGGTAATTTGCTTACGAGTTCTTCGAGCAGTGTTGGATTTGCCAGGTGCTGTTGACCATCAACCGATTGCATGAACGTGGCGAAATTTCTTACCTTCGTCGCATATGGCACTAGTTTATCAACTGCATTTTCAGATACAGCCGATATTTCCTTAACCTGACGTAATTGGCTTTGAATCAATAGCTCTGGCCTTCCGAATCGAAATTTAAGCTGTTCAATAACAGCATTTACATTATTTGGGTGAATTAATAATGATTTTCCCACGTCTCTTGCTTTTCCTTTGAGACACCTTTGCAGGCGTTGGTTATTCTCTAAATTACCATAACCGTACGCAGTCGTAGAATGTAAATATGTGTTATAAAATAATGGCCAATCTTCAGCGACGCCTCTAAATTCTGGCAAATCATATAGTTTTCGCATAGACATACGAGTTGGCGGCGAAGAAATGAAGGTTGCAGGCGTAGGCAATGGCGATTGACGACAATGTGAAGTAGAATCAAAAATGCCGTTCGCAGTAGCAAATGTAACATTTTGACTCGGCGCAGCCTCCGCGGCAGAAGCGACAACAATTTGGCTTGATCGATATTCGGGTGTTGGCATTTCATTGAAAAATATACGCTCTTTATTAGGTCGATTTTTCGTTGACGACGGCGTATCATTTTGCATGCTACTTGTATTAAATTGTGATCGCATTTCGTGTATCTGACTCGTAAGTGCGGTTAATGGTTCTTGCATGGCGTTGAACAACTTCATTTGCTGATTAATTACATCCGCATAGGACCCTAAATGTTGAGCAGGTAAATTATCGGCAGTAGCGCCGACGTTGGCAGAGGGAGCAGCAGAAGCACCCACGACAGCAGCAGAAGACATGGTGGCAGAATTCATGACATCGGTGTAATTAAATAGCGTGGAAGTATTAGCACTGGCAGCGTTGGCTGTGGCGGCAGAATTAGTTGGTGCAAAAACATTTAATGTGGCGGCAGAATCGCACGCGGCGGCAGAATTGCTGGCGGCGGAAGAATTGTAAGTGTCGGCAGAACTGTACGTGGCGGCAAAACTGTACGTGGCGGCAGAATCGCACATGGCGGCGGTATTGGTGGCAATCCGAGCAGAGGATGAACCGACGTTCGTAATATCCTTTGTGTCTGTATCCATTGTTTGCAGAAGCTCAGCTTGTTGCAAACGAGGACTTCTTCTTGGCGGCGTTCTACGCATGTGCGTACGATATAAAGATGCAGCGAGACACAAATGCAATTACGAAAAAGAGATGCGACCGCAAGACGTGTGAATACGAAATAAAGATGTTGGCTGGCAGCCGTGTCGAAGTAAAGTTCGAAGTAGAACAGATAGTAACTGTAACTGGCAACTGTTTATTTCTAAGATAAAAATTCATTACAATTCATTACTTATACATAATTTACAAAGAAGAGAAAAGAAATTGTCTTACCGTAGTCAGCACTTCACTTCAACTTACTGTTCAAATGTCTCAGAATCAAATCTAACAGAATTTTCATGTGCAAATCTAACGGGATTTGCATGTGGTTGAGTTTGAACGAAAGTTATTTGCTGACTACGTTAAGATCACACGGTTGCATTTAATTTCAATATTTTACACATACAATTGCACAAATAAAAAGTTTATATTTTATGACCGCGTCAGAACGCCCCGGTGTAACAAAATATTTAAACAAAGTACATTGAAAAATAATCGTATACAAACAGAAAAATCTAAATTCAGCACAGGAAGCACACACAAATTTTAGCCTTAACATTAATAATTAGAATTAATTAATTAATAATTAGAATATAAGTAAGAGACCACTGTTCTCATATGTTTAAGAGAACAAAAACCAGCAAATTTCTTCCATAACCCAAAATATTTAAAACCAGAAGTTTGAATTCAATACCAGAAACTGCGGAACTGCAAACATCCCCAGATTCTTCAATTATCCTTAGTAGTTGGAATTCATTCCCTGAACAGATAGGAAACATGCAGAACGAAAACGCAGGAACAAGCCAGACAAGACCCGACACAATGGTCCAACCTTCTGACGTTTTTAACTCCCTCAGAATCCCGGATGTCATTAAGGACCTACCAAAATTCGATGGTAAATTCGATGGCACAGACGGTACACCCTACGGACAAATCCTGTTGAGGGCTATTAGGAACAAGATAGAAGGGAAGCCAAATGAAGTTTTAAACATGTATGGGCCACCTCTTGATTAATAAAAAATAGTCTCATGTTGAACTACTCCGACAAGCGGACAGAAACCTCACTAATGCGGGACCTACACAACTTAAAACAAGACGGTCAGTCAGTGGAAAATTTCTACAATGACATCATTGAAATACAATCGACACAGAACAATAACATTCTCATTCATGAAACTGATCAAGGGTCTATTAAAGCAAAGAAAGAGCTATTTACAGAGATTTGCCTGAACGCCTTCCTTACAGGATTAAGGGAACCTCTAGCATCACACATTCGAGCAATGAGACCAGATTCGGCACTTCTTACTGTATTAAGGAACAAAATATCACCTATCAAAGAACAAACCAACAAAAACCCGTTTACAAAACCACAATTCCGACCATATCTCAAGCCAAATCCGAGACAAAACTTCTTCAATCAGAACCAACCAAAGAAATTCTTTAATAACAATCAAAGACATTGATCATTTTTCGTTTCTTATATTAAAATTTCATAAATATTTCGACTGCCAAATAAGCTTCGATATATTGAGGCAGCTAAGAGCAAACATAGATTTACCAACACAAACTTATAGGAACAATTGGGAAGCTCTTTAAGAACCAATTCCAAACACCTTTACTAATCACAGAATTTCTTTACGATACACATCGCGGGGGCCCAACAACTCGAAATTACTGACCTATAGAAAATATTGAAAAACAAGAATCATCAATACAAAACTCACTTAAAGCATAAACCAGATTCAACCTACAGATGCTAGAACGATTTAAGAACATTACAAATCACATTAATACAGAACAAAAAACAATACAGGATTTTTTTAATAGGAACTCAGAAAATACACTATACAGATCAAGAACAAATGAAGATATGATATTAGAGTTACAATATTTAAACCAACTAAAGTACAACATAGACTTACTGACAAAACACCTGACAGAAGCAGAAGCAATTATCTTAGCAAAACTTAACATCGTTCCAAAACTGATATTGAATGCAAACGAACTGGAAGAAATATACACAGAACTCAACACGCAACACATACAAATCATTTCTAACGAACACATTTACGAACTGCTAAATCTTAGAGCTTATTACAATAATAGTAAAATTATATTTAACATACAAATACAACGGGTATTTGTACCTAACAATTATTCCACATTTTTACCCTTCCCATTAACAAGAGTAGAGAGCACATGTTCAACGCGAAAAAACAGAAGAATCGACATGCCTCGGAAACCTGCTCTCAAACAAAACCACTGCAAGCTGTACAATAAACGACGTGAGAAACATCGAGAAAATCTACCAAATACCTAATTTTTATAAATAGTCCAAAATCACTAATCACTACCACTTGCACGAACGAAACTTATACATTAGAGGGTACTAAACTAATCCACTATCAGGACTGCTACATCAGAGTCAACGGCGTAACGTACGGTCACAATACTCAAACCTTTTGGGACGACATTTACATCCCAACACCGTCTGCACGCACCATCAAGGCGAATTCAACGAAAAACATCCTCACCCTCGAAAAACTAAAAGATTACGCATTCACCCACCACAAAGACGTCCTAGAAATACAATCTTCAACCGCCGAGAGATTGATATACAGCACCATCTTCACACTAAGCCTGGTAATCATAATAAGCATAGCAATCGCATTGATTCACTAATTTCATCACCAATGACGCACACCACGACTCTCAGCCCAGTATCGCTCGGACTACAGCGAACTCTCTCTCGGCCCTCGCTCTACTCTAAGGGGAGAGGAGTTACTGTAATAAATATGATTATCTAATTTAATGAGTTTGTTTAATATCTTTATTTAATGTTTTAACACAATTTTATTGCTCTATGTTCGTTGGTGATTGTAGCTCAATTAACTGCAATGTCTTAGACGTGAGCTTTTCATATATAAACTACAAAAATACAATGTAATAGACTTTAAATTAAGAAGTACGTTGCGCATGTACTAAAAAAACTCACCAACAACAACAACAAACGCACTACCGAAGCCAACCACCTCACAAACAAAAACAACAAACGCACCACCGAAGCCCGTGAGAGCAACGGCCGCAGCAAGCAGAAAATACAATAAGAACTCATAAAAATTATTAAGTCAACATTATTGTAAAATTAGCAAATAAGAAATGAAATTATAAATTGTTAATTTAATCGCTTAAATTTAATTGGAATTATATTGTAAGGTTTCATTCGAAATCGAATGACACCAATATTTTAAGCAATTAAATTTAAATGGAATTACTTTGTAAAATCAGCAATTAAAGGTTTCATTCGAAATCGAATGAAACCAATAAATCACTTGTGATTCAACAATCGAACAGTGAACGTCTTTCTTAATAAACTCGGAACGCTAGAGCGTTAACTTTAACTAAATCTCCTTTTAACAAACTTGGAATGCTAGAGTGATAAACTCCAACTACCATTAAAACTCCACATTTTTTGACTATTAAAAGGGTGAAACCCTTAACTCGCGCGAGTGATATGTTGAATCCTTGATGACCCTCTTTGTTTTAAATTTTTTTAAACTTTTCACTTCCAGAATCAAAACTAATCCTCCTTTTAATTTTTCTCTTCTTATATCTAAATATTACAATATATTCCTAAAGCTAAGTTTTACAATTTTGTTTATTCTATAAGTACAAACACCTTGCCCACATTGTATTGGATATTCTAAGATAGAATTTACCAATACAATGTATTACAACTTTTTGTTTACAATTTACAAATGTTTACTGCACATTGTATTGGCTATTCTAAGAACGAATTTACTAATGAATATACGTATTATAACTTTTTGTGTACAATGGCAGTTTATCAACTTCTTATTTACTAAACGAAATAAACTTTAATTTACCGTGTAGAAGCTCGCGTTATTTTATTCCTATTAAAGTTAGCATATGCAAAATAAATTATGCTCAAAATTAACCTTTTCGTGGAATATGTAGAGATTTTAATAAACATTATAATCTATTCAGCATTTCCGATTCTCTGGAACACATCTATAATACTAAGTATATATATAATACATCTAATATACTATAATTGAATTACCTGCCTCCTCTCTTGCTTTATTTTTGTCTAGGATTATAAATGTTGGGAAATTTTAGTATAGCTTTTTGTAATATTCGCGGACTCAGATCAAACTTCTTCTCTGTGTATGCGTATATAAACCTCCATAAACCCCATGTAATGGCACTAGGTGAGACTCGATATGTGAGGGTGCAGATCGATTGGATTTTCACGTACCAGGGTATCGACTGGTGTCATTATTCTCTCCCCACAGGGGTTTTGCCCTTTTTATTAATGAGGATGTCGCGTACCAGTGCCAGCAACAACTTTATATAACGGATGCTGAGCTCCATGTGGGTTAAGTTCAGCATTTCAGTCTTTGCTGCACTTCTGTTTTCTTTATAGGAATTCTGATCTTTTAATAAGTTAGATTCCCTTTCCGATTCGATCGCTTCTATTTTGGAATCATATCCGTGCATTGAAATTGTGGTTGCTGGTGACTTCAATGTTCACAATTCGGCTTGGTTGTGCAATTCAAGTCACACAACACCCGAAGGTCTGTATGTTATTTGTTATTTGCCGAGTAGAACGACCTGACTCAATTAGTGACCGAACCGACACACATTCCGTGTATCGCAAGCAGAAAACGTTCTTGACCTATTTCTTACCTCTCATCACGACAAATATGATGTAAGTGTCCACGTACCTCTTGGGAACTCGGACCAGTATACCATTTTAGCATCTAGAATCCACAACCCTTTGACGGTAGCTCCAAAGCGATTAACGTGGCTTTACGGAAAGGCAAATTAGAATGGTCTCAATAAGATTTTTGGAAACTTTAATTGGAAATTGTGTTTTACCGATAAAAACATAGAAACCAGTGCTAAAATGGTAGAAGAAACAATTCTATTAGGAATGCGGTCTTTCATTCTCAATAAAACGATTAACGTTAAACCCAAAGACAATGGTTTAAAGCGACCGTTATCGACCGTTATCGAATCTGTATCTTGTGCTATGCCTGAGATACATTTTCGAACTCGAGTAGTTAAAAGAGTTCTTGCAAATCTTAACATAAACAAGGCTTCGGGACCCGATGGCATTCCAGCCCACGTATTGCGAGCGTGTGCGACAACGCTGGCGCGACCGTTGCGCAATCTTTTCAACATTTCCGTCTTGTTGGAAAGTTGCCAATGTCCAACCAGTTCCTAAAAAGGGTAAGACTACAGACCCTGCGAACTATCGCCCCATCGCAATCTGTTCTACGCTATCCAAAGTCATGGAAAGTGTAGTTAATTTCTACTTGGTGAAATATCTTGAGCAAAACGAATTGCTTAATGACCGCCAATACAGTTTCCGTCGAAATCGCTCTACGGGCGATCTCATGACGGTCCTCACTGAGCACTGGTACCATAGTGTCCATTGCTTCGGTGAGAGCAAGGCGGTTGCTCTGGATATTTCAAAGGCGTTTGACAGAGTGTGGCATAAAGCACTAGTGTCAAAACTAATTGCGCATGGGTTCGGGAGTAACTTCACACGATGGATCACGAACTTTCTAAGCGGCCGTCTTATGATAGACGATATTGTTTCGGAAGATCGTGCCATTAATGCTGGAGTGCTGCAGGGTTCGGTCCTCTCCCCTACACTTTTCCTTATCTTCATTATTGACCTTATGTCATTAACGAAAAATCCTATTTACTCGTTTGCAGATGACAGCACCATTTCTCATTCATATTACTTACTTACTTACTTACTTAGCTGGCGCTACAACCGATGATCGGTCTTGGCCGCCTCCACAAAGCTTCGCCAGTCACTTCTGCTATGCGCGCGCTGGCGCCAGTTGATAAGGCCAAGTGCAGTCAGGTTGCCCTGCACCTGGTCTTTCCAACGGAGATTAGGACGTCCCCTTCTGCGTGATCCTCCACCGTGGTTCGAATAAAACACCTTTCTAGCCGGAGCGCTTTCTTCCATTCGCTCAACATGACCCAGCCAGCGAAGCCGCTGGAGTTTTATACGCTTGACTATGTCAGTGTCGGCGTACAGCTCATACAGCTCATTGTTCCATCTTATTCGAAACACGTCATCCACGCATACTGGACCGTAGATCTTACGGAGTATCTTCCTCTCGAACGCTCCTAACAGTCTCTCATCATTGATGGTCAATGTCCACGTCTCTGCGCCATACATTAGGACGGGAAGGATGAGGGACTTATAGAGCGTTATTTTCGTCGGTCGAGAGAGGGCTCTACTTCTCAATTGCCTACTGAGCCCGTAGTAACACCTGTTGGCAAGAGTTAGTCTCCGCTTGATCTCAAGGTTGACATTATTGTTGGTGTTTATGCTGGATCCTAAATAAACGAAATCCTTGACGACTTCAAAAGTGTAGTTGTCAACAGTGACATTTTGTCCAAGACGCCGTGACTCTTTGTTTGTTGACACAAGGTATTTCGTTTTGTCCTCGTTCACCACTAGACCCACACGACGAGACTCCCTTTCCAGGTTGGAGAATGCTGCACTGACTGCTCGAGCGTTTTTGCCAATGATGTCAATATCATCAGCGTATGCTAGCAGCATGACACTCTTGTAGAAGATAGTGCCAGAGATGTCGATGTTCGCAGCTCGAATTATTTTCTCCAGCATTAGGTTAAAGAAGTCGCACGATAGGGAGTCACCTTGTCTGAAACCTCTTTTGGTATCAAATGGTGCGGAGAGGTCTGTCCCAATTTTCACTGCGCTGGTGGTGTTGGTCAGTGTCATTTTGCAAAGACGAATGAGCTTTGCAGGGATACCAAAATCAGACATTGCGGCGTACAAGTGATCCCTAATCGTGCTGTCGAAGGCGGCTTTATAATCGACAAATAGATGATGGGTGTCGATCTGTTTTTCTCGGGTCTTTTCCAGGATTTGGCGTAGTGTGAATATCTGGTCGATGGTGGATTTACCAGGCCTGAAGCCACACTGATAAGGTCCAATCAGTTTGTTGACGATGGGCTTCAGTCTTTCGCACAGTACGCTCGATAGAACCTTATATGCAATATTAAGAAGGCTGATCCCACGGTAGTTGGCGCAGATCGTGGAATCACCCTTCTTATGGATTGGGCAGAGTACGCTGAGATTCCAATCACTTGGCATGCTTTCATCTGACCATATTCTGCATAGAAGCTCATGCATGCGTTTTTTGAGCTCTTCGCCTCCGGTCTTAAACAACTCAGCAGGCAGGCCATCTGCACCTGCAGCCTTATTGTTTTTCAGCCGAGCAATGGCTGTTAAGACCTCCTCATAGTCAGGCGGCGGTACTTCAACGCCGTCAGTGATTGGGGTTTCCGGAGTGGGTTCCGCAGTGGCGGGATTATTGCCGTCTTCGCCATTAAGCAGCTGCGAAAAGTGCTCCCTCCATAATCTCATTATGCCCTGGATATCTGTCACCAGATTTCCATCTTCATCCTTGCAGGAAGAGGCCCCGGTCTTCAAACCAAGAGTCAGGCGTCTTATTCTTTCAAAGAATTTTCGGACCTCGTTCCTGTCCCGCAACATTTCGATATCATTGAACTCGCGTCTTTCTTCATCTCTTTTCTTGCGCCTGAAAAGACGTTTCTCCTCCCTCCTCAACTTTCTGTATCGCTCCTTAGCAGCTCGCGTTGCAACTGACTGCAGGGTGGCTCTATAGACTGCGTTTTTTGCTTCAGTAGCATCGCGACACTCTTGGTCGTACCACATATTTCTCCGTCGACGGTGGTAGCCTAGCACCTCTTCGGCAGCCGTACGCATAGAGCGGGAAATGTGCGTCCACTGTGCGCATATATCATCAAGTTGAGGGGTGTTTTGCGAAAGGAGAAGTGCAAGTTGGTTGGCAAAGACTTTGGCTGTCTGTTGTGATTGCAGCTTTTCGACATCCAGCTTTCTCTTTGTACCTATCCGTACGCGATTTGCTACACATATACGTGTGCAGACCTTGGCTGCAACCAAGTAGTGGTCTGAGTCGATGTTTGCACCACGTATTGTGCGTACGTCTAGTACATTGGAAGCGTGCCTTCCGTCGATCACAACGTGATCAATTTGGTTTCGTGTGTTTTGATCAGGGGACAGCCAAGTGGCCTTATGGATATCCTTATGTTGGAATCTGGTGCTACTAACTGTCATGTTTCGTGCCGCGGCGAAGTCGATCAGTCTCATACCGTTATCGGTGGCTTCGTCGTGGAGACTGAATTTTCCGATCGTCGGACCAAAGAGACTCTCCTTGCCCACCTTGGTATTAAAGTCGCCTAACACGATTTTAACATCGTGGCGGGGGCAATGCTCATAAGCTTTGTCGAGGAGCTCGTAGAAGTGATCTTTGGTCGTTTCATCCTTCTCATCCGTCGGGGCATGGACACAAATTAGGCTGATGTTGAAGAATTTTGCCTTGATGCGGATAGTGGCTAGGCGCTCGTTCACCGCCGTGAACCTCGAGACTAGATGACGCAGTCTCTTCCCAACCACAAATCCAACACCAAATTCGTGTCTCGACGCATGACAGCTGTAGTAGATATCACAGGATGCTCTTTTGGAGCAACCCTGTCCCGTCCATCGCATTTCCTGTACAGCGGTGATGTCAGCTCTATATTTTTGGAGGACATCCACCAGCTGGATAGAGGCACCTTCCCTGTAGAGGGTTCGGACATTCCAGGTGCATATCCGTAAATCGTTGTCCTTTGGGCGTTTGCGGGAGTCGTCAACATTAGAGGGGTTCATTATCCGAGGCTTGTTTGGAGGTTTCATTGGAGGGTATTTTAATGTGGTGGGTTCCAAGCCCGACGCACAACCATTCATTCAAGGCCATGGAGAAGCCCGCCGCACACATTAGTTAACTCACTGACGGTTGTCAGATCGCTATCCAGGGGACGCCACGAGGAGGCTGTGTGTCGACTTGAAACGTAGAAGCGCAAGGATCGACCATGGACGCACCTGCGACTGTCACGAACTTTACCTTGTGTCCTACGCCCCAGGCTCATTCATATGCCTGTTCAAAACGCCCTGACTCTTTGGAGATCGAGAGGAAAAGGCACGTTATGAATGACTCACTTAATAAAGATTTCCAGTCAATCTCCGAATAGAGTTGAGTTCAATACGCGTAAGACCCAATGTTGTCTGTCAACTCACAAACGAGTCTCCCAACCCCCCGTTAACCCCCTAGATAGGAGTGGGGTAGGTATTGCGGAGACAGCGACTCTTGAAGTTCTGGGCATGTCCATCCAATGTGATGTTCGTTAGAATAAACACATTTTTGACGTGTCGAAAGAAGCACAAAAGTATCTCGGCTTAGGCGGTGTAAAAAATATTTTACTTCGACTGATCTCCGCATGATCTGCACTACCTATATACGTCCTAAATTGGAGCTTAATACGCACCTATGGGCTGGAGCTTCACGAACGCAACTGGAGTTCCTGGACCGTATCCAACATCGAACGATAAAGCTAATAGGAGACAGTAGAGTTTCTAGCTCTATTGACTCCTTGGAACATCTTCGAAACGTGGCTTACATCTCACTGTTCTACCGTTACTTTAACCGTAGATGTTCTTCTGAGATGCGGAAGCTGATACCGCCAGTTCGTGTGTTCAACAGAACTACACGGTCAGCAAGCGGAACTCACGCCTTCCACGTAGACATGGTGTTCCAATGCACTACGCATTACAGAGAAAGTTCGTTCATCTGTCGTACCGCGCGTATTTGGAATAAGCTCCCTGCAACAATTTTTCCCAATTATTATGACCCTTGCAAGTTTAAAGCAAACGTTCATAAACACTTCTCCCTTCTGCCTATTTGGATACACGCAGCTCATTACATATTTTCGTCTAAAGCGGTTGCGTCGGTCACCGATCCATACGTTATGTGGATGTGCCCTTCGGGTGTGTTGAGCGGGAGGAGGGTCCGTTGGGAGCCGTTCGTAAAACGGACCCAAAAAAAAAAAAATTCGGACTTCTATAAAGAAAATAGAAGTGCAGCAACTGAGACTGGATGCTGAACTTAACCCATATGAAGTTGAACTTAGCGTTCGTCATATAAAGTTGTTGCTGGCACTGGTACGTGACATCCTCATTAATAAAAAGTGGCACAACCAAGACTTCTGTGGGGAGAAAACAATGGCGCCAGCCGATACCCCACCATTTATAAGTCTAGATAAAATTAATACAAGACAAGAGGCAGAGAATGCAATCACAGGACACTGATAAAGAGACATACAGACATTGTTGTAAGTGTATGCCTTTACCACAATAAACTTCAGTTTATCAATGCCGACTATGACCGCATGTAGTGCCAACAAAATGGACAGGAAGGATAAGGAAAAATGTATCAACAGCAATACCATTCCGCCGCGCGACTGTGGACGCTGTTTTGTTGTTATTGAATGGTTATTGTTTCCGTTATTTGCATGTACATGTTACCTGAAAAGTTTCTAGCCTGACACATAGATACCAGTAGTGGAGCAGTGAATTTATGTTCAATGATGTATGATTTCGTCTTTCGTATGAACACGTGTGAAGTTTCAAATCAATTCTTTGTTTAACAGCTGCTTGAAGTTGACGTGTCAGTGTTTTTTAAAGTAGAAAAATTCAAAAATCGTGCCATTATAGAGTATTTATTTAGAAAAGGTTTACCTAGACAGAAATCCATACCAATATGGTAAATGTGTTAATTGAATGTGCTCCTCCAAATGCAAAAGTAAAAAATTGGATTGCTGAATTTAAATGTGGTCGTACAAGTATTGAAGATGAACCGGACGTCCAAAAAGTGCATCGACACCAGAAATCATTGAAAAAGTACATGTTATTGTTGTGAAAATCCAAGTGCGACTATGTGTGACATAGCTGATACTATAGGCATCTCAGAGGAACGAGTAAACCACATTTTACATAAAGAACTACATATGAAAAGCTGTTAGGAAAAGTAGTGCCGCATACCTTAACAATTCAACAAAAACTCGATGGAAATCGAATTCTCAGTGCAATT
This sequence comes from Palloptera scutellata, assembly GCA_958295655.1. Lineage (NCBI taxonomy): Eukaryota > Metazoa > Arthropoda > Insecta > Diptera > Pallopteridae > Palloptera > Palloptera scutellata. The sequence continues at coordinate 5,616,389 of OY282453.1, read as the reverse complement.
TGGAACGTTTTAAGCAGAATAAAACGGATTTTGAGCGTCGTTTCATAACTGTGTATGACACTTTGGTCTAACATAATGCTCCTAAATTGCAACAGCAACGTTTACAGTGAACTGAAGCTGGATGTTTGGCGCCAAAGCAGACAAAGCACGAACGATCAGCAAAAAAGGATATGGCTACTGTTTTCTGGGATGAAAAATGGATTTTGTCGAATAATTATCTTGAGAAAGGTAAAATAATAAACTCAGAATACTATTGTAACCATCCGGATAAACTGGTTGCAGTAATTCGCGAAAAAAGACACGGTTTAAAGAAGAAAAAAATCCTTCTTCATCAAGACAACGCACGTCCTTACACAAGTGTTTGCACAATGGCTAAATTCAAATAATTAAAGTACGAATTGCTTGACCATCCACCGTATTCACCAGATTTGGCTCCCAGCGACTACTACCTGTTCCAAAACCTGAAACAGTTCCTTCGTGGAAAGTGTTTTTCGTCGAATGAAGAAGCTATAGTAGCCGTAGAGGCATATTTTGCTGTACTTTAATGATGGGTTAGACTTATTGGAGGAGCGCTGGACTAAGTGTTTTGAACTGTTAGGATATTATACTGAATAAAAACCAAAACTCAAACAAAATAATTGTGTTTTCATGTTTAGGGTAGAAACTTTTCAAGTTCCCTGTATTACTATGTAGTTATTTTATTTGTTTTGAATAGTTATAGTTATTATTATATAGTTGAATAGTGAAAAATGAATCTTTAGCGTAAATAGGTGCTATTGTTTATTTTTTGTTTTAAACGTTCTAAGCGAATTTAAGCTATTTATTTTTTGGACCACCCTAAAAAACGCCAAAATGAATTTTTTTTTATAACTTTGGCAGTTGATGTTCGATATTTATAAATGATATATTGGTGTAAAAGGCTCAACGATTGCTACATTTTCTTCTTAGGTGTTATTCATCTCCGATCTCATTTGTAATAGTTAGGTCCCGTACTCAGAGTTGTACCCCCTAAAGGCAATTTTTTTTTCAAAAATTTTAAGCTCTCAGAAAATCATTAAATTCTTGTCCAAGAAGTGTTCCATTAGGTTAATAAATGAAAAAGTTATAGACGCTTAAATTTTGGTGCAATTCTTATTGTAAGTACTTAAATAATTTAGATTTTTTGTTGTAGCTCAAACCAAAAACCAATAAGCCAATTAATATATTCAATATTTATTGTTATTTAAAAATTATACATTAAAACATAAATTTTGACGTGATTCCAGATGGTTGTAACGCTCACGACTTTCCAATTTACTTAGTATATGACCCACAAGCTTCTCATCTGAGACTGCAAGTGCAGATTCGCTTTACAACACGAACAAAACGCTCGTTTTGCGAATGGCATTTAAGTTCTGTAAAAATTAAAAGTAATTAGTGATATATTAAACTTTTTTTACTTCAGAAGATTTACCTGGAATATTTATGATTTCACTGGCTGAAAATTGAAAATATATAAGTTGACTGTCCGTGTAGAACTGGAGACAAGGTGGTTCCGTACATTTGAATTTGTTCCAATCAATCATACTTGTGTACGAATTACTATTGAAATTTATTATCCCATGTTTTGGCACATTAAACGTACGAAGCGATCCGGGTTGATTTTGGCGTGCGGTTCTGATTCTTTCATATGCTGCTGAACGTATGTCTTGATCCGGATCAGTTATCATTGCCAACAGTATGTTTTCTGGGTGAAAATAATATGCATTATATTCGATAGTCGGACGAATAATCAACTGAACTTCAATTTGTAACTGACGGATCCAGCAAATATATTCAAAAACATGCCGACTTGCGTGAATGGCTTGTGGCTGGCTCTTCACAAGAAACCAAAATGGTGTGTATACGTTAACTACGAACTCTACCAGATTTCATAATAACGTGGAAATGTATGTGTATGTTTTTAGAAACATACAAACGAAGTAATCGGGAAGGGGTTGTTAACCAGCTAGCTATACTAACGGGACCGGGTTTCTTACTGGCCAGCCGATCACTGCACACACCATTATTGACAGCAACTACCATGTCGAAGAGATAACGCTGGTCATCGCGTATATTCCAATTGCTTACTTTACCAGGCATAACCCCCATTGAAATAGGTTAAAAATCACATTCAACATGAAACATATGTCAATAGGTACATTACCTTTTATTGACAAAGATTATATGCCAGGAAAAAACTTACTGGATACTTTTCGCAAGCCAAAATTTCCTACCCTAAGCCACCTGGCAGTTTCCAGGACCGTTTTGCTTGCCAATGTAATGCGTAAGCAACGCTCTGAGAGGCAACTCATTAAAGTGAAATAAACAAACATTTCACTGCAATGGTCGTTGCAGATGTCGTTCTATGCACGCATTTACTCCCGTTTTATACCCAGTATTGACAGCAGTACCGTAAGGAATAATCTTTAGCATTCAAAAAGTTTACTATTGCTTTGAAGTGCTTCTCCGGTGCCATCGGCTGGAGTTACATAGGCAATTAATTGCGATTCAGGCTCCTTCCGTATTGTTATGTGTTCTTCTCTCTAATCTTACTGTGCTTTGAACTATTTTTTTCTTCAACGTGACATCCTTTTTGCCATCATATGAGATGCATTGCAAGAGCGTATTATTTTTTGGTGCTGCTTCGGCTTGTGATCTGTACTTTGTTCTTTCTCGTGAAACTTTACTTTTGTCGATAATTAAATCATCAAAGTATTTGTTTAATTTATCTTCAACATCAGTCGGGAAATCTCGTATTACGTTCGCAGCGATTGAGAGACGCAAATCTTTTATCAATGTTGTCGCAAGTAATGACCCGAATCGATCAGAAGTATCAGTCCTATCCAGTGCTTGGGAATAATATTGCAATGATATTTCTGACACTTTCAACTTGTGATCGACATCTGATACTTCGTGATCACTTTCTGCATCATCCTCACTTGAACAAGGTATGTAGCAAGTATAATACAGGGATTTTTGTGGCATGTCTGAAAAAACATCATATTCAGGCTCCATTTCCATTTCAGTATCATCAACTTGTTTTATGAAACTGTCCAACGACAATAATCAATAAAAAAAATGTATGTCATTGGCGGAAATTTTAGTGGAATTAGAACAACTACATTGAACATTGGATTCTATGCCGCACTTGCATTGAGAAATAAGAAATAGCTTATTCCATTCTGCTTCATTGTATTTAGAAGGATGCTTTGTTATATCATAATGTTTTTCTACAAGGCTATTCATGTATCTTCGAAGTGTAGTGTTTACAACTATTGGAATGTTTGCACTTTGCCACAAAGAGTCTTTACACCTGTTGGTATATAATAATTTAGTTTACGATGTTTTGGGACTCTTGAAATACCGTTACATTTAAAAAAAAGCAAATATTCGATAACTTCGCGTTTCGTCGGCAATTTGGTATTATTTATATCACGCTTTTCAAAAAACATTTTGAACACTCAATTAAAAACTTGTACTTATTAAATCTCACAATTTTGCTGAGTTTTGCACAGACACTGACCAAAAAGTATATGCTTTTAGGCGAGTGTTTACTAAATTTTTTACAAACATATTTTACCGTAAATAACGGAATATTTTTATTTTTAGTAAGTTGTACTAAAAATTTCTAATATTATAAAAAACAATTTATGAAAGTACTTACAATAAGAATTGCACCAAAATTTAAGCAGCTATAACTTTTTCGTTTATTAACGTAATGGAACACTTCTTGGGCAAGAATTTAATGATTTTCTGAGATCTTAAAATTTTTGAAAAAAATTTACCTTGGGGTACAACTCTGTGTACGCGACCTAAATATTACGAATGACTTCGGAGCTGAATAGCATCTGAGAAGAAAATGTAGTAATCGTTGAGCCTTTTACACCAATATATCATTTATAAATATCGGACATCAACTGCCAAAGTTATAAACAAAAATTCATTTTGGCGGTTTTTAGGGTTGTCCAAAAAAAAAAAAAATTGTTTTGAAATACTCTCAACATAAGTTTTCAGATAGGGGGTGGTTTTTTCATACTATTTTTCTTGTATGAGGGCCGACTAGCTCTAATATACATACAGGTACATACATGTGTTTTGTTTGAATACGCTTTTGGCTTTTTGAATTACTTTTTGTCCCGAATTTTCAGCCACGTTTTAAACCGAGGAAAAAAACTTCGATTGAACAGAGACCGCGTTTCCCCTCTTTACTTTACATCCTTACCGCTCGTAACACACTTTGAAAAAAATAGATGTTTAAATGAAAAGTTTTGAAATATTTGATTTTATATCATGAAGAAATCAAAAGCATATACATTTAAATTTTTTTTATTAAATTTGATAAAAGAGTCTGCCCTGAAAATGTAGTGAAACACTTCGGTTGAAGAAATAGTGACAGTACTAGTCGTCATTTGAATTTATCAATCATTCTGATTTATACTCTGGTTATGATGGACATGAGGAGAAGTAACGTGAAGTAATTAAATATGACTTTATTATCTGTTATACGCAGAAGTAGTTATAAAAGGCGTGATGTAACGTGACGTAAATATCTGCAGATATTTGATATCTTACGTTACTTTACTGAAATTTGACAATTATAATAAAATTGGAAACTGTAATTTTGAAAAGTAAGTAAAGAATGAACAATACTTTTTTGAACAAAGTATTAATATTATTTTTAATTTCAGTTTAAAATAGAAAGAAGCTTATTGAACTTGTGTGCCTGCACGACATTTTGTAAAACAAGCAGAAAGCCACTTACAGGCTACCGGATCTAAAGGCGCCTGCTTGGAGTGACATTTTCACAACCCTTGGAATGAAAGCCGGGCGCTACATGAATTATAATAATTAAGTAAATAAGAAATGATAAATTTTCAGAAGCAGAAGAATTATGTGAAGCCACAAAAGTATGTATGCATATGAAAGTGAACAACGCCTTGTTAATAATCTGGTGCAAATGTGTGTATGTGAAAATGTGTTAATGGTTTTCCAAGTCTCCAGCATGTTAACTATCTAGTGTGCTAATTGTAAAATGTGCTTCAAAATTATACATAAGTTGTCATTCTAGCTTTGTCGTGTACAACTGCTTATTACCGTTATACGCTATGAGCGAAAACGGTGGTGTTGAAAAAAACAAGAAATATTAAACGCAAACCTTTTTTGATTCACGGCAGTTAACTCGTAAAAAGTTTGCCATTGCCAATGAAAATGGATCCTCTATAAGCACTAATCGATATGCGAAACTTGACTCGGAGGAGGATGAAGACTGCATTGATTATATATTCCGATTATAATTCCGAACGTTGCAAACATAATAAAAATGGTTACAAATATTGCTACTATTATACCAGAAAGACTTTAGATATAAATCGTCTAGGGACGGACAAGTTAGACATATGGTTAAAAATATTGACTAGCATAGGAAAGTTATTTCATATTTTGACTCAAGTAAAATTATATTTCACACACATTAAAGGAAGATAAATTCTTACCGAGTAGTAATCAAAAATCTACATCACCCCACTCCAGTAGGTCACACTGTAAGAAACCGACGCCAGTGTTTTCTATTGTTTTATTGACTTAGAGCCAGAGCCCAAAGCCAACAACAAAAATGTGTTTCATGTGAAGAACATAAATAATGCTATTATAATAGTTGAAGTTTCGCGAAAAACTTGGGATATAGCCCAGTGTCATCGCTGTCAGCAATTCGGGCACACCAAAAACTTCTGCAAAAAGCCTTTTAAGTGCATCAAATGCGGCCTTGATCATTCGACTTCTGATTGCAAAAAGGGTGAGCGGTATATCAAAAATTATTTCTGAAGAACGATAGCAAATTATGAAATATTGGTATCATTCGATGATATCACTATTCATTAAAATACCACTACAATTACCCAAAAAAAATTAAATTGACCAATGAGAGGGCATTGAAACACAAACAATCAGAAAAGAAAATTCAAAAACTTTCTAGATTCTTGCCTGACAGACAACAATTACTTCAAATTCAACAACGCAACATTCAACACATAATCCCCAACTATCGCGGATATAGTTCTTCACAAACTAATGGATGACACAATCAACAAGCTCACACATAAATCCATACAAATTAACCACATTTCAAAATGTGTAGACGACCATAGAGCCATAGTTTAAAGGCAAGATTTGGACATACTTAATACTCAACACAATAAACAAACAACATAAAATAATACAATTTATAGTAGAACTAGAACAAAACAACAAAATCCCATAAAGCACATAAAGTTTAATTGGTACACAAAACACACACCATCGGGTAGAATACTGAATTTTAATTTAAATCAGCCGATGACGCAAAAAATCAATACTACAACAGGCATAATTCATAAAGTATACAACATCATAGACGAGGACTTCAAACCACTACTATCAATAAACGGTTACCAAAAACCCCTAATAAGTACCAAATTTGACTGATAACAAAATACTAACAAAAATCATAAAACACAAACTACACAGTAGCTTACTAACTTTTTCACGAACACAAAATACAGAATAGAAAAAGAACAAAAAAAAATGTAGTGTACGAAATAACTTGTAAAGGTAGGGTAGGAAAAGACTGTAAAAAGATATATATAGAGACAACAAAAAGAGCTTTCGGCACACGAAAGAGATAAACAGAATGACACTCGAAACACTGAGAATACAGCAGAAAACGAACACAACAGTAAATCACAAAGAGAACATAGAAAACACACACCAAATATACACGGCAGCCATTAGATGTAGAAGGGACTAAACAATTAGAAAGTAAGATAAAGTTGACAAATGGTAAAATTATACTGTATGTGTTTTATATAAAGGGTGTTTTTTTTAGAAGTGTGGTTTTCAATCTGGCAATACTTTTTTCGGAGTTGGTCTTTTTAACAGCTGTCACTTGATTTATGCTCAGTTTGGTTTGCCATTTCAAGAATTGAAGCCGAACGACCGTCAAGTTCGTCGCACGTTCGGCGAATGGGCCCAAAACGAGATTGCCACCGATCCCGATTTTCACAAGAAAATTTTGTTCAGCGATGAAGCTCACTTTTGGTTGAATGGGTACGCAGATAAGCAGAATTTGTGGAAATTTGGAGTGATCATAATCCACAAGCCATTGTTGAGACGGCGTTACATCCTCATAAAGTCACTGTTTGGTGTGCTCTACGGGCAGAGGGAATCATTGGTACATATTTCTTCAAAGATGAAGCCGGTCATAATGTTACAGTCAATGGGGAAAGCTATAGAGCCATGATTAATGACTTTTTCGTGCCTGAATTGGAGGATGTTGATGTGGACGACCTTTGGTTCCAACAAGACGGCGCTACATGCCATGCAGCCAACGAAACAATCAATTTATTGAAGGAAACTTTTGGTGAGCGCATTATCTCGCGTCGTGAGCCCGTGGCGTGGCCTCCAAGATCATGCGATTTAACACTGCTGGACTATTTTTTGTGGGGTTATGTGCAGTCGCTTGTCTACGGAGATAAGCCTGAGACGATTGACGCCTTGGAAGACAATATTCGACGCGTTATTACTGACATACGGCCCCAATTGCTGCAAAAGTGGTCGAAAATTGGGCCTTTCGGCTGGAATTTATTCGAACAAGCCACTTACCCGAAATCGTTTTTAAAACATAATGGCAAATCCTTATCTTTATAATAAGGCAAAATTCTTGGCCATAATATTAAATTATATACGTTTTATTTCTTCTTGAAAACCACTTCTAAAAAAACACGCTGTATGTATATCATGATGTTTTAATTTATTTATATTTTTATTTAAGTTATATTTATTATTATTGTTTTTATGTTGTACATACATATATGTAAACAAAAAAGCAGATTCTCGTAGTAGAAAATGGAAATTAAAGTGTTTTTCTTTAATTTGTTTCACCTCAATAACGACCAAGAAAGCCCGTAAACACAAATCATAATTAAAAAACGAATTGGTTTAACCCACACAATCAAAAACAAGTACAAGCTAAACCCCCACAATTTTACAAGAAATGTTATAATTTTCCGGTTAGAGGGAATGTCAATCATGCAGCTGGAACTCACTATTACGCTATACAACGTGATGTCAATGTTAATCCAGAAACTATGAAAGTAAGTCTACGACTAGCTATTTGGAACGCTAATGGTTTACTACACCATGCTTTAGAAGTTGAATCCTTTTTAAAAAATAATTATATCAACATATTTTTAGTATATGAAACCCTTTTCACTTCAAGAACTTATTTTAACACAACTGGTTACAATTTAACCACAGCAAATCAACCGAACAATAGAACTCATGCTGGATCGGCCATCTTCATAAAATTCAACTTTCAATATGTAGAATTAAAACCAATGGAAATTCTAGCTGCTTCCATAAGAATCGAATACCTAAATTCATACTTTACAATATCTGCAATTATCTCCACCGTGTTTTGCTATAAAATGTCCTGAATTTAAAGTTTTTCGAAAAGCTAGAAACAAGGTGGTCATGTGGTCGCTGTGGCGTAGTGGTAATGCGTTGGACTGCTACGCAGAGTGTCCGGAGCTCGAATCTCGGCATAAACAAAATCAAAAAAAGTAGATAAAATAATTTTTCTACACGGCACCACCTCTTGGCAGGCAATGGCAAACCTACAAGAGTAAAAATTGCTATGAAAAGCTTTTCACTTCGCCGTTCGGATTCGGCATTAAACTGTAGGTCCCTTCCATTCTTGTACAAATATAACACGCACAACATGAGTGGATGCGAAAAGCTCGGCCTAGGCCCTCCATGGGCTGTTGTGCCATTAAAAGTAAGTAAAGTAAGGAACAAAGTGGTCTAGTTAATCTTAATACAAATGCATTATCTAAAAAGATAAGGCAAGCCAGTGGAAAAATTCTGATCTACTCGATTTTGCTGTTTATAACGGTATGGCATATAATCTTCTCAATATAATTAACAGCGATGAACTAAACTCTGGCCACACCGCACTGATAATAAATCTTAGCATTCTGGCCCCTACTCACAAAAAACACCAATACCAATTTAAATCTAAATACAAAAATAAATAAAATAATTAGAGTTGGACAGCACTGTTAAGCTTTTTACTCAAAATATCAAACAGCTGTATTTATCTCAACCTCCTGCCAACAGTCATCTACTAACATGCATGCACAAAAACAATCTCAGCAAAATAATATATTTGCCTCTGCTGAAATAAGGTATCTAATTCATGAAAAGCGCAGACTAAAAAGAATTTGGCAACGCAGCAGATATCCATCTGATAAATCAAACCTAAACAAATCGGTCAAGGTGCAAAAGCTGAAAGCTAGAAGTTAAAAACGTATACGGAAGCATTTGCTAGCCATCTTGAAAATACTTTTGAGCCTTTCAATTTCAATCAAAATTGTAGCGACATACTTAGCTCAATAACTTGAACATAAGCATAAAGCATATCTCCAAGCGAGTCTAAAGCAAGTCTAAAGCCAGATTCATAACCTAAGCAAATCCCCTGGCTACGACAATTCATATAGATTCCCGGGAAGTAAAATTGTTAGTAAAGAAATGTACAATATTTCTTACTCTAATTTACAACAGCATACTTCGGCTGTACCATTTTCCTTTACAATGGAAATGCGCTGAGATTATTAAACCCAATAAACTTGAATATCTTATAATTCCTACAGTCCAATAAGTCTGCTCACAATATTCTCAAAAATATTTGAACCTGAACATCATTTCGGATTTAGGCAGAAACATGAATCACCTGATGACATCGTATTATTAAATCAATAACTGATGCTTACGAAAAAGAAAAAAAATTGATCAGCAGTGGTACTCGATATTCAGCAAGCTTTCGACAGAGTATGGCATATTGCTTTACTTCACAAAATTAAGCGGTTTTTACCAGCGCAATTTTACTTGATATCAAAACCATATAGAGCGAACGGCATTTTTTGTAAAAGTTAAAAGCGATAAATCCAGATCCAGAGCAATGGGCATGTGCTGTACAAAATATTCACATCATATATCACAACGATGCCCTAAATGCCACATACGCGGTTGATACAGCCATCTTTGGATCATTTGATAACATATCTGAAGCGTCTTATCTAGAAAAAAGACAACTAGAATGTCTGGAAACATCGCGTAGTAGCTGGAACATAAAAGTCAATGCTGAGAAATCGAAAAAAGGTGATTTTCCTGACCTGATACATATTAAATAAATCAACGATGCCTAAAAACATCAACGTAAAATATCTGCGAATGTAACTGGACAGAAGACTGACATGGCAACTTCACATTAAATAAAGACGTAAACAGCTAAATATCCAAAACGAAAAGAATGTACTGGCTGCTTAGAAAAAAAATCAGCTTAGTCTAGATAACAAAGTGCAGCTGTACAAATCCATCCTGAAGCCAATGTAGAGTTACGGCATTCAGCTCTGGATAGCGACCAGCAATTCCAATATTGAAATCCTGCAAAGATACCAGTCAAAAACTCTTAGAGAGATCTCAAATGCACCTTGGTACATAAAAAACATTCACATCCACAAAAGTATAAACATTCCGTTCGTCAGAGACACACTTAAAACATTTTCTCAAAAATATCTGGATAATCACGGTAATCACAGTAACCCAGTGGCCATATCGCTTTTAGATGATAGTGAGAAAATTAGAAGATTAGAAAGATATATGTAATATCCTTTTAGATCATAAAATAGCTCTAATTCAGTGTTTCCCAACGTTATTTCATTCATGCCCCACTACAACACCTCAAAGATTTTGAATGCCCCCCTATTCTGAAAAAATATAATATTAAATATATATATAAATAAAACGGGAAAAGGTAATACTGTTTTATATTTGACTTTATTGAAAAGATAACTCAATGTGATGATTGTGCTTTATGTTGGCTTATTAATATTTTGATTTTTGGTGCAAATTTTGTTAATTTTAACCGTAAATCACCACGTTTGGTGATTTCCAGGCGATTTCTTTTTTTTATGACCAAATCGTTTACTGTGCTAAAGCCGCATTCCACTAAATATGATGATGGGAATGGCAACAGCAGTTTTCGAGCAAAACACGTTGCACTTGCATACTTTTCCAATGTCTCGTCGCAAAGCCATGCCATTGTCCCTTTTACATTAAATAAAGATTTAATTGATTCATCATTTGGCATTTCACAGAGTTCTTTTTGGTATTCCGTGGTGACATCATTTTAATTTGCTAGCATTGGCTGAGTTCCAACATGAAAAATCAATTTCTTTTAAATCAGAAAATCTTTCGTTCAAATCACAGTCCATCTTACACAGATGATCTGCAATAATGAGTACAGCAGCATCAGTTACATCACATTTACTTAGCCATTAAAACTGATCAAATTTTTTGGCTGAGACATTCTTTTCACACAATTGCAGAAATGTGATGAAGCCAAATATTTTCGCCTTCGCATCAACAAGTGTCTTACTTGCTCCTTGCAGTTGTTTGTTTTATATATTTAGCTTTTCTAATATATATGTTAAATAACTCCCAAATGCTTGGCCAACAACTGTTTGTAATGTCCCATTTCAGGTTTGTCATTCAAAAACTCTTTTAGAATATCGAAGAGTTCCATGAATCTTCTCAAGCAATTTCCCTGTGACAGTCATCTCACCTTGGTGTGCAGCGATAGTCTTAAAAAGTCGGCATTTTTACTCTCACAAAACTGTTTGAAGAGACGTTCACACTTGGCATTAGCTTTTATAGAGTAAATACATTTTATTACTGATGGCAAAATCTCATTTAAAACAGGTGAAAGTACTTTGGAAACTAAATTTTCTCTATGAATAACACAATACACAAGCAACATTTCGGGACTGTCATCCTTCATTAATTTTAAACACCCATTTTTCTTGCCCATCATAACAGGAGCACCGTCTGCAGCACAAGATATAACATTTTGAATTGGTATTTGTGCTTCAAATAAATAATTTTTTAGTGTCTTGTATATATCAACTGCAGTAGTAGTAGTTTCCAATTTTCATTTCTTCAGTAAATTCACCGTTTTCAATAAATCTTACGTAAGCCTGACTGTCTCTTATAGTTGACTCATCCATCTGTATTGAGAATTTTTTTTATCTTAACTTTTCAACAAGTTGGGTTTCAACATTTTAAGCCATATCATCTATTCTTCTGCTAACAGTGTTATTGCTTAGTGGCATTGATTTAATCATTGTCATCTTTGTCCAGAACTGGTTTGAGAAAAGTTGATAATGCTAATTATCATAATTATTTTTTCCTAATTTTGCTATTAATAGAGAAATTTCATAACTAGCTTCAAGAGTACGAGTTTGAATAGCAGTTTGTGCAGAAAATATTGTATCTATTGTCGATCTTTTCTCAAATTTCTCCTTTAGAGATTTAAATTGGTCCAAATCATAATTTACATAAGTTCTATGTTTTGCCTTTAAATGAGCTACGAGACGGCCTTTTTTCATAGATTCGTTGGTTAAACACTGTTTGCACAATAAACAGAATGGTGAATGTACATCATGGGGAGCAGATATGAAACCAAACTTCAAATACTCATCGGAATACTGGTGAACTTTTTTTTTTGCTGCACTACTCATTTTATATAATACAACTGAAATATAGAAAAAATTCCTGCAAAATTTAGTCTTGCAAAAGACTAAATAATATATATTAAAAAATTGCTGCCCATCTTCTATTGTACCTTATAATCGTATTTAACTTTGATTCAGTTTTTTTTCACATACACAAATTATTTTTATTTTAAAGAAAACATTCAAATTGCTGCACTGCTGAAAGAAAACTAATGATTTATTATAAACTTTTAAAATTTCCACACAATTTCGAGCTGCGAACATCGACACCTCTGGCACTATTTTCTACAAGAGTGTCATGCGATACGAAATACCTTGTGTCAACAAACAAAGACAAACGAGGACAAAATGTTGCTGTTGACAATTTAAAGTCGTTAAGGATTTCGTTTACCTAAGATCCTGTAAGCAAAGCGAAGTTAAAAGAAGAAATAGTGCGCGTATTGTTGATGATTGAACAAGAATTAATGTATAGTATTTTATAAAAAGAAATGAAACTAACAAAAGGCAGGGTTGTAGAAATTTGTATGACTTATTGGAATGGTCAATTTTAAAAAATAATATAGAAATTTCAAAAAGTTACAAAAATAATTCAAAAAGTAATACACTATTTTTCTAATGTAAATAACGTTATTTTAAAGAAATTAATTACGATTACGAATATCAATGGAGGAAATAAAATGTTTTGGAAAATAAGTTACTTTGATTCTTAATTGAATATTTAAATATAAACACGTAAATATTCTTAACGCAAAATTTATGTTTGTCCTTTGACATTGTTTTTGTTAAGAAATCAGCAACCTTATCTTCAAATCGAATGAATTTGATTTCAATTATGCTATCTTTGATGAGACGTTGACCATCAATGATGAGAGGCTGTTAGGAGCGTTCGAAAGGAACGTTCTTACGGAGGTAAAATCTATGACACAGTCAAGCGTATTAAAAAAAGCGGCTTCGCTGGCTGGGTCATGTTGAGCGAATGGAAGAAAGTGCTCCATCTAGAAAGGTGTTTTATTCGAGCCACGGTGGAGCAACGCGCAGAAGAGGACGTCCTAATCTCCGTTGGAAAGACCAGGTGCAGGGCAACCTGACTGCCTTATCAACTGGCGCCAGCGCGCGCATAGCAGAGGTGACTGTCGAAGCTTTGTAGAGGCGGTCAAGACCGATCATCGGTTGTAGCGCCAGCTAAGTAAGTAGTAAGTGGTCATCTTCGATTTTGCACCTTATTAAATGATATCTGATATCCATGTGTTTTGTTCGTACGTTGAATCCGCCGGATTCACTGAGATTTATAGCGCTTTGATTATCGCAGTGTAATTCAATTGACTGTGCGAAATTGGGTTCCAATTCATTTACAAACTGCTTTAATCTAATCGCTTCGTGAGCAGCTTTTGCCATTGACATGTATTCAGCTTCGGTGGTGGATAAAGCGACTGTTGGCTGACGCTTGCTATACCATGAAATTATACGTACACCACACGACATCTTGAACAAATAGCCAGTGCTCTATCGAAGTTTGTTCAAATCATATGCATAATCTGCATCACAATCAGTCAGTGTCATTTTGCAAAGACGAATGAGCTTTGCAGACATTGCGGGGTACCAGTGATCCCTAATCGAGCTGTCGAGGGCGGCTTTATAATAGACGAATTGGTGGTAGGTGTCAATCTGTTTTTCTTGGGTCTTTTTTTTCAGCAGATCTATTGCTGTTGAGACTTCCTCATAGTCGGGCGGCGGCACTTCAACGTTGTAAGTGATTGGTGTTTCCGGAACAGATTCCCCTGTGGCGGGACTATTGCCGTCATCACCATTAAGCAGTCTCCCTCCATTTTCTCATTATGCTTTGAACATCTGTCACCAAATTTCCAGTCTTCAAACCATCAGTCAAGCGTCTTATTCTTTCAAATAATTTTCGGACTTCGTTGCTGTCCCGTAACATTTCGATATCATTAAAGTCGCGTCTTTCTGACGCGACCCTTCTAATCGTCAAAAAAAAGGTATCCACCGTGGAGTTTCAATGTTAGTTGGAGTTTATCACTTCTAGCGTTCACAGTTTGTTTGAAGGAGATTTAGTGGAATGTAGTTAAAGTTTCACTCTAGCGTTCCGAGTTTTATTAAAAGGAGATGTAGTTAAAGTTTCAAATATTGTACATAATTCTTATTATATAATATATAGGGTTTTGTGTCAATTTGTTTTGTATTGTTAATGGGAAGGGTAAGGATGTGGAATAATTGGTAGGTTTCTATATCTAAAACGGGTATTTGTATGTTAAATATAATTTTACTATTATTGTAATAAGCTCTAAGATTTAGTAGTTCATAAATGTGTTCGTTAAAAGTGATTTCTATGTGTTGCGTGTTGAGTTCTGTGTATATTTTTCCAGTTCGTTTGGATTCAATATCAGTTTTGAAACGATGTTAAGTTTTGCTAAGATAATTGCTTTGTAATGTTCTTAAATCGTTCTAGCATCTGTAGGTTAAAGCTCATTTGTGCTTTAAGTGAGTTTTGTATTGATGATTCTTGTTTTTCAATATTTTATGTTTGTTTATTAATCGAATCTGCGTTCTGGGCGTCCATATTCCCTGTAATAATTTGATTTTGCTCCCTAATCCGTTTATTATTTATTAATCCGTTTAGTAGTTTGTTATATAGCGTTTTTAGTTTTAGTTTTGTTATTTGTAGGTTGTTATTTTCAATGGTTTGTTTTCCAAATGTCTTCACTGACTGTGCTATTTTATTGATGTTGATATTATAATCTTCTAGATCTGCTATGTATAGTAGGTTGTTGTAATATGTTATTTGTTTTGCTGTCTCGATTCGTAGTGGTATGATTCGTTGGTGGTTTGTTAGATCAGTTATTTCGCGTTATTGGGCCCCGTGGTGTGTATCTTAAGGAAATTCTGTGATTAGTAAAGGTGTTTGAAATTGGTTCTTTAAGATATTCCTAATTGGTTCTTATAAGTTTGTGTTTCCTGCTGGCGGTTTTTTTTTTTTTGCATGCAAAAACTTTTTGTTATGCGAGATGCGTTTCTGGGTCTCACTTTATGTTTAATAAATTCTTCTGCTATGCATGTCGATTTTGATTTATATGGCCTAAAAGCGTTTAGTTTGTCATTGTCTTCACAGTTATTAGGATGGACGTTGCTGCAACTTTTTGGGTGCAATTTAGGAGCCAGATTCCCGTATGGGTGAAAGATAAAACACTGAACGTGAGAATCGCCATCATGGATTCCGAGTATGATCCGTATGGCGTGCTACCAGAGTTTCATCCAGATCAACTGGATGACTATGTGTGGGGAAGCTATTCCGGTGACCATGGGGCCACTGTTATGCGACAATTTTACGTCTTGATTTCATCGTTAGGACGGACAACATGGGATCACGACGCGGAGTTGGAATTTATGTGGAGGACTTTCTACCATTGTTGGGTGATTCCTGATGGAGAGGTTGCGTTTTTTGGGTCGTGCGGTAATCTTATTATCCACTGCCCTAGTTGGACTCGGTTATAGTGTTGTAGATATAACGGGTCCAATTTATGATTTTATTGTTTAATTAATCAACAATCAATAAAGTGTATGTTTTACATTATATGTTATTTGTTTATTTTTGTATTTTCCTACTAGGACATCTTCGAATATGTCCAGTGGATTCTCATTGGAGTTGCCAGGTTGATATTTTGCAGATTTACTATGCGACGGTGGGAAGAAAATTCTTTGTATAGGTTTTAGTCTTGGTTGTTGGCAACATCGTTGAGGTTATTTTATCGTACATGTGGGTTTTTTTTTTTTGTTAAAAGAATTTAAAAAAATTTTTGTGATACGTGTTTGAATCTACAATTTGCACTTTTCGTTAGATTGCTGTCTTTTTGTTTCGATTTTGAGCGAATAACTTTTTACTTGTTGACATATGAAGCCTGTATAGTCGTTGCTGTATTATAATTATCTTCTGTTTGATGTTTTTTTTTTCTTTTGTTGTTTTTTTTTTTTTTTTTTTTTTGTGTTTCAAGTGTATTTTTGTTTCCGTTGGATACGTGTCTTGTGGAGTTTTTTATTTGTAGCTGTTATTAGGGTAAGCTTGTTATTATGTTTTAATTTTGTGAATCTGCATTCCTTCTGCATTACTTTCTAAATATGCGTTCGTCTGTTTTAAATTCTTGGGTTTCCTGTCTATTTTCGTTTAAGTTATTCTACTGCTTATTTGTGTTTCTACTTTCGGATATAGAATTTTTTGAAAATCATTTAGTTTTTTCTTAGTTGAATGTTACATTGTTACTGAATTCGGGTGTTCTGCCCTGGAAAAGTTCCTGCGGGGTACGTTTAGTTTCCGAATGTATCGCGTTGTTATAAGTGATTCGAGTTTCGTTTAGCATATCTTCGTGGTCCAGATCTAATTCGTGTTCTTTTCTTTTAGCTAATATAATTTGGTAGATTTCCGTTAGTGTGGAGTGTAATCTCTCCACTGGTGCGTTGCTTGACGTTTGTTGGAAGGACGTTGGAATCTTTGAAAAGGTTGCTGGTAAACTCCGACCCTTGGTCACAGATGATTGTTTTCGGGATGCCATATAGGCATATGAAGTTTTTCATTTCATTTTGTTACGGAAATGCTAGTTCTGTTAGGGAGGTTTTGGGCTGAGGTAAACTTCGACAGTTTGTCTATGATTTTCAAGATTTGGTTTTTGTTAAGTGTGTAAATGTCTATGTGTAGTATGTCTAGTGGTTTAGATGGGATCTCGGGTTTCTCGAATTTGGGTTTCGGGGGTTGCCTATCGTATTTGAGTGTTCTGCATTTTTCGCAGTTGTTTATAGTTTTCGTTATAAGTTCCTTCATTAGTGGGAAATAGTAGGTACGTCTTAGGTGCAATAGTGTTTCATTAATGCCTCTGTGGTTGTTATCCCCGTGGTAGCCCTTGATTAGTTGTTCTTGATCAGCTTTTGATCTGATGTCGGTTAGTTTTGTTGTGCAGCGTAGGACCTTATAGGTTTTATTGTTCGAAAAATATTAGTATGTGTTTTGTACAATTCGAAAGATTTCGTCGGTCGTGAAAATGGTTGTTAATTATTTGGGTGGGCAAAAGTTCTTTATAATTTCGATTGTTGTTTGTTCGTCGAAGTATTGTCTTCTTATAGTTCTTCTTTGTTTGTTTCGGAAAATTGTCTCTATGGTCATTGGTGAACCTGATTGATTTTGCTCCAATATTAGTTGGAGGTTAAAGTCGTTTATGGGTCTTTCTGAAATGTATATGCCATCATTTAGGTTTTCGTGTGACTTGTTCCTGCGTTTTCGTGCTGCATGTTTCCTATCTGTTCAGGGAATGAATTCCGACTACTAAGGAGAATCTTGGGATGTTTGCAGTTCCGCAGTTTCTGGTATTGAATTCAAACTTCTGGTTTTAAATATTTTGGGGTATGGGAGAAATTTACTGGTTTTCGTTCTCTTAAACATATGAGAACAGTGGTATCTTATATTCTAATTATTACTGTTAGGCTAAAATTTGTGTGTGCTTCCTGTGCTGAATTTAGATTTTTCTACGATTATTTTTCAATGTACTTTGTTTAAATATTTTGTTACACCGGGGTGTTCTGACGCGGTCACCGATCAAAATATAAACTTTTTTTTTTGATTTGTGCAATTATATTTTTTGTATTTTGTTTAAATATTTTGTTACACCGGGGCGTTCTGACGCGGTCACCTCTCAAAATATAAACTTCTTTTTTTTTATTTGTGCAACTGTATATAATTATATTTTTGTATTTTGTTCAAATATTTTGTTACATTGGGGCGTTCTGACGCGGTCACCGATCAAAATATTAACTTTTATTTGTGCTTATTTTTTTTTATAATTTGTCAAGTATTTTGTTACACCGGGGCGTTCTGACGCGGTCACCGATCAAAATATTGACTTTCTTCCACAAAAATAGAAGAAATTTCCTTGTAATATATTGTAATATATTTTTGTTTGTTTAAATGTATAGAAATTCAGTTCGCTTGTATATATAATTTTTTATTACTCTCTTAGCTTGGAGTATTCGTCTTTTTCAGATTCGCAGCCCAATCTTGAGTTAAGTTATAGGGGACTAAGGTGTTCTGACACGATAAGTAGTCGAAGTAATTTCTATTTTTAGTTTTTATTATATATCAGGCTATGTTAAAGCACCGTATTATAATTGGTTTAATTACAACCACTGTACTAATATTTTTCAGTACTCTTCGCTAGGATGGACCTGACCTCTATACTGGTGTTTAATCAGTGATTCCTATACATGGATTGGGCCGGGTCACTATATTGATTTTGTTCAATATTCCTTTGCTCAGATGGATTTAATCAAAGCGCATTTCGTACTCGATATTGTTAGCACAACTGATTAACATTTCCTCTTTTATTTTTTTTTTTCTTTAGCTCATATTTTGTATCGAGCACATAATTTGTTTAAATTCTTTATCACATATGTATGTATACAAGGAAGTAATATATTTTTCTTTCGCAAACAAAAAATGTTAGAAGCATAGTTATAATAATATATATTTAATAAGTGGATCAGTTCACAAGCACATGAACTTGGAGCAATTATAACTTGAATGGGTACTTGAACCAATTCTATATCGTAGTTTAACCAATATTTAAACTTACGCTGTTCCCAAGAGTAGCGCTAGCAGTACTGCTTCCATGTTGTAATGCTGTGATTGATGGTATTTTTTCCAACGATGATTGTAGATGAAATCCTATTGAAATCTTGTTGTGGATCCCTCGTTGAGAGCGATGATTTCCTCGACTGATAAAAGAGTTAAAACTCTAAGATCGCTTGTGATCTTCAGTCGGCCTTAAGACTGCGCCAGTTTCACCCTTCTAATCGTCAAAAAAAATGGTATCCACCGTGGAGTTTCAATGTTAGTTGGAGTTTATCACTTCTAGCGTTCCAAGTTTGTTTACAGGAGATTTAGTGGTATGTAGTTAAAGTTTTACTCTAGCGTTCCGATTGCTGATTTTACAAAGTAATTCCATTTAAATTTAATTGCTTAAAATATTGGTGTCAATCGATTTCGAATGAAACCTTACAATATAATTCCAATTACATTTAAATGCTTAAATTAACAATTTATAATTTCATTTCTTATTTGCTAATTTTACAATAATGTTGACCTAACAATTTTTATAAGTTCTTATTCTATTTTCTGCTTGCTGCGGCCGTTGTTCTCATTGGCTTCGGTGGTGCGTTTGTTGTTCGTGAGTTGTTTGTTGGCGGTGAGGTGTTTGTTGGCGGTGAGGTTGGAGATGTAACTCACGTATATATCATCAAGTTGAGGTGTGTTTTGTGATAGGAGGAGTGCAACAATCAATGCTACATTCCATAAAAAGTAGTTCTATAAATACATACACATATGTATGTATAAACATATATTTACAATACATTTGGATATTTGCAAATTTATTATATACCATACATTATTTGTTGATTATTAAAAATATTTTATTCAATATTAAATGTGTATATAGTACGTATATACATACATAGTACGAATATCTTTTTATTGAACTTTTAGTATAATTGTATTGTACAAATAATAAATCTCCATCTACTGTACTATTTTATCAACAAAATGCAAAATTAATGATAATAATAATCTCACAAAATTAAACTTGGTGAGAAGTTCTTACGGTAGGAAACATTGAGAAAAACTTGTGATATTACCCGGCAAACTTTGTTGTGCCCAATTTGTTTAATTTGTTTTTAATACAAAAAAATATTTTGTCGTAAATAAAACATATTTTAAAAGATTTGTATACAATGTTTTTCGCTCGGCGAACACCATACACCACCATTGTTGTTGCACCGAACACGAAGAGAGAGCTTTTACTCACTCGCAACAAGCACGATATGTTGGGTGAAATGTACACCGAACACGCCGAGTATTCAGGGTGTCAATGAGTTATTCTACAAAAAGGGAACAAAGATGTATGTAAAATAGAAGGAAAACATGCTGTACATCATTATTTTCATTTGCAAAAAAGCAAAGTTGCGAATGTTTTTAGTCTTTAAAAGTAATTATATTATTTAATAAACTATTAAAGAAAATTTTATTATTTGCATAATTTTTCAATTATATTATTAATTTCACTCTCCCCATATTAATAAAATTGTTTAAAGTTTTTTAGTATTGCCGTTGCGAATAAAATAGTATTAAAAAAACCTGAATTTTGACCAAAAGCAACTCTGTAACGAACTCGAATGTAACCACCACACCGAGCACGATAGAAAAATATGATCTGTTCGCCAAACAGCGAAACCAGCGTAACCATGACCTAAGGGATTGCTTTTTGCTCTATGTTTACTTTGTATAACTGGAAGCTTAATTCTTTTAGAAAATATGTTCTCTTGTCACTTGAAGTAAGTCCACGATTATGCTCCATGTAAATTATGCAGCTAAAGCTACAATGATGGCAACATTATAACCGCTTTCTTAAGTTACCTCCATTTAGCTTATCGGTATATATTTTACCACTTAGGGGATAAGAGCTAGTAGTAGTCACAAGCCCAAACTATTTGTATACCGTAGTTTTCAGGTTTGGACGGAATGTATTGAGTGAAGAGTGTACGTCCTCGATATCCATTTAGTTGTTCATTAACTGTAATGCATTCACCTGGTTTACAGTTTCTTTCCAAATTAGCAATCAACGTAGCCCAAATATAGGGATAGTATCCGCTTTGTCAGTACGCATTTGTATCATTATCCAATCGTATAATGGTTCCTGTTTGCAAAATCTATCAAATTCTCTCTGTTAGACTTATACACACAGCAACAAATAAGTATGCCCAAAATGTATTTTACTTCACACAAAAAAATTGATGGAACACGATTATTAATAATAACAACACAAAATATATCGACTTCTAATGTTTTCATCGCGAAATTTTTTTTATTTTTAAAAGTTAACAAAACAAATAGAATTAAATAATAAGCCTCTAGTTTCATATGAAGGTACCTTGTCGCACGAAATAAGGGGTTTTTTCTTCGCTTACATAAGTGTTAAATATACACTGAGCATACATTCTCCGCGACACGGCGCGCCATCCTGTTGGAACTAAATGTTGTATAAGTCCATATCTTCTAAAATAGGCCACAAATAATCAGTTATCATTGTAGCGCACACCATTCAATGTAACACATCTTTCTCCCTCCGAGCAGCAGCATCATATTTTTCGGTTGTGCGCAGTGTAGGAATACGAGAACGAGTTGTTTGATTCAATAAAGATCTATTTTAACGCACACGTTTCACAAATTGCTTAGAAGGCAATTCTATTCTACCGAATTTTGAACATAATTTTCTTATACTTTCGGTAGAAGATTCCCCATATTGTAAGTAAATTTTTAGTATTTTCCAACGTAAATAAGGCATATATCGACCTATTTCGCTAACCGCAAATATAAAACTAATTTTTCGTCATAATACGAATGACATTACAGTTGCCACCCTCAAAATAACCAGAAGATAAAGTAAGCATAAAAGGTGCGAAAAATTTTAAATTTATCAAAAATAAAATACAAAACTAAATCAATATCGTGAACAGGGGTTCATATCTTTCGATATGTTTCAATTATTTTTAATATATGGAAAACGAGCTTGATCATTGTAAAAAATTTTATTTGCCGAATTTACAATCTGGTTCAAATGGACGGACCTGTTTCATTGAAAATGCAAAATATTTCTATTACAATAACAAATATATCGGTGGTTTGTAAATTTTTTTTGCAAGCTATACATGAATATTAAGCAAATTTTATAAAATGGCAGATACAATTTTTTATTTTTTTATTTATTTTTATTGATACTTTCAACACATAGGGTGTACTCCTATGAATGTAGAGCATTGTGTTGAATGGAAGGAAGATTGATAGGTGGGAGGAAGAATGAGGGAATGCAATCACACAGGACACCGATAAAGACATAGACAGCCATTGTGGCAAGTGTTATGCCTTTACCACAATTAACTTCAGTTTATCAGTGTCGACTATGACCGTATTTAAAAGGTCATTAAAAGGCCAAGCTTTTCGCATCCACTCATGTTCTGCTTGTTATATTTGTACATGAATGGAAGGGACCTACAGTTTTATGCCGAATCCGTACGGCGAAGTGAAAAGCTGTTCATAGGCAATTTTATTAACTCTTGTAGGTTTGCCATTGCCTGCTAAGAGGTGGTGCCGTGTATAAATAACAGGGATTAGAGATAGTCAACAATACAAATGGTACAGTAATATGTATACATAATAAACGTAGATTGATTGAATAAGATTGAAGTAATTAAAAAGATGTGTAGTAGTAACATAAATATAAACATAGATATGTAACTATAATATGTGCTATAGTAAATTAATAAATAAGTGGGTACTGCTAATATAAATAGTTTTGATATATTGTATTACATATTATAAGTGTTTACTTAGAGCTATTTTATTATCTAAAAGGGAGATTAAGAATATTATATCTTGCCAATCTTCTAATTTTCTAACTATCATCTAAAAGGGATATGGCGACTGGGTTAGTGTGATTACTGTGTCTATCGAGATATTTTTGAGAAAATGTTTTAAGTATGTGTTCGAGCGCAGAGGAATAGAGAGGCGAACTGAGGGAGTCAGTGATAAATCAGCGGCCAAGCGAGGTAGTCGTACGAACGGCGTGAAAATATACAGTCAATCCAACGCATCAATAAATTTAATATTACATAAAAACAAATCTTTGCGTTTTCATTAACTTTAAGGCGGAGACCTTTTGGTCCATTCGAGCCGAAAGGTGAAGTATTTACAGCATTTTATATCGGCAATAAAAGTAGAAAAATAAAGAAAGGCGTAAATGTGAAAAAGCTGAATTATGCATTTTGTTTTTGTTGCATTGTGCAATGCATTTTGTTTCGCGTCTCCTAGTTTTCCTATGCTGGTTTGGTTATTCCCACCCCTTAATTGTGAAATAAGATTGAAGTAATTAAAAAGATGTGTAGTAGTATACGACATATTTTCGTACTGAGCACAATCTAATGAGTAAATACAGTTAAAGTTAAAAGGGAAAAATTCAAATAACTTGTGTAAATTGTGATGCGAATTTTCAGGGCGCAGAATACTTATATAGTTATCAGTGTATTAGTGTTCCGTAAAGACGACGCAGCTGCGTAGTTCTGAGGGCGTTAGCGCTACTACGCAGACATGTAATCTCCTTGTCCGTTTTGTTGTTCGGCGTATATGTTCATAGGTACATACATACACAGTGCGGTCTAATAAGCAATTCAAAAAGCGTTTAAGTATTCATGAGGTTCCTTTGTTTTTATACATTTAGATTTGTATTTCTCCAGCATCCATTTTTCTTTTTTTTTTTTTGCATTTGTGCATGAGCATACATTCATTGTTCCTTTTCTATCTTTCACATTTGGAATTTCTTTATAAATTCAAATTAATAAAGCAATTTTATTGTTTCCTTCGTGGGTTTTGTTAAGGTTTATGTATAAACATATTTAAAAAAATTTTAATTTGAATGAAGAGGAAGATTCGGCATCATCAAACAAAGGATGTGAAGGATGTAAATGGTGACAAGCTAGTTGCTGGGGCCTAGAGTGCAGAAGACTACTGGCGCAAGTAAAAAGGTCATTGTGGAAAATGTAACAAGAGCAAAGAAGAGGAGCGGAAAAAAGGGTGAGAATGTTTAATTCTGTGTTTCTGATAGAAACAGAGAAAGGTTATCGAAACATATTTCACCGACTTGAGCGATGGCTACTTGAATAATATTTGAAGCTGACCTTTTTCCTCTTCGACTGCGAATTTAGCGTAATTTCTGCGGCAACTTGATGAGTGATTTATCAGCGGCGAGTTGAGAGTAATTTCTTCGTCGACTTGATGGTAATTTCTGCGACGACCTGATGAGCGAGTTTATCGGCGGTGACTTGATGATGCGATGTTATCGGCGGCGACTTGGGAGTAATTTCTGTGGCGACTTGGTGGTAATTTCTTCTTATGAGCCAGTTTATAGGTGGCGTCTTGAGGGTAATTTCTGCGGCGGCTTGATGAGTGATTTTATCTGCGGCGACTTGATGAGTAAGGTTTATTGAGAGGTTTTTCGCGAATTAATAAACTGTTTTAAGCGTCTTTGAATTTATTATCAGTTGGAGGGCAGATGGTCGTAACTCAAGCTGATAGGGAAGCCGTAGTAATGGCGGGCAGCGCGAACTCGACAGCGAGTATAGAAGGTACAAATCTAACTACATCTCAATTCTCTGACGGATCAAGGGACATGCGAGTCGACGTCAATTCTACGGTAGCTGAAATTCAACGACAGTCTGACTGGTTGGCACAAGTGCGCAAGTGCGTCTCTTAACTCATAGTTGAGCAACAGTGAAGATGCGTGCTATATGTGACACTAGGTGAACCTGAATAGCTAAGATTTCGTAGCACAACGTTAAATCCCAACACACCGAACTCGAGTGGGCGTATTACCTGCTATTGGTGCGGTATCTTGTGTGACAAATCTGTTTCAGGACATTTGATGTCTCTTTATAACAATGAGCATCTGATGTTCATTACATGCTTGGTAGTGCTGTCTATTTTAGGCGAAATATTATTGCCTCAAAAGCACTTGGCGCAAGTGCAGATACTATGGTATTTGGCATTGGCGTATGGGCTCAATTGATGCAGGAGAATCTGCCACGATTAGTGTCGGGCCTAGTGGCACAAGAAACTTCTTTAGGCTGAAGGGATGAAGCTGAAGAGGACTGCCGCCTTGATCAATTATTGTAGCGGTTTTTTGAATCAGAGGGCTTACCAGGCAATGGACAGCGGAACATCGAAAATGTGAATCACATTTCTTAGAGACGCATGAAGACGACGATATATTCTGCACATTACTCTCCGACCCCATAGGAATCATATTTGTTCCAATCGATCAATTGCCCTACAACAATTTCTACGTTTGGAGCAACGTTTCAAGAGAGAACCAGGATTTCAACAAAGATATCGTGCGTTTGTAAGTGGGTACTTGACGATGGATTGGTTACAGCCTGCAACTAGCCCGTCGGAATGCAAATCTTATTACATTCCCCACCATGCGATAGTAATGAAATTTCGCGTAGTATTTGATGCGTAGTGTATAACTGATTCCGGAGTATAATTGAATGATGTCCAAATAATTTGTCCTAAGATACAACGCGATTTAATCGATCTGTTTCGGGGTTTCCGGTTACATGCGTATGGCGTCTTGTATGGCAGATATCAAGCAGATAAAAATAGCACCGCAACAGTGGGACCTCCAGGAACGATACAATAGAAATAGCCGAGTAATGGCTCAAGGGGGTGACTTTCGGGATGGCCTCAGCTCCCTTCTGCGCAGTTATGGCGATGCAGCAGTGTACCAGAGACAATGCATCTAAGTGGCCGTTGGGCACTCAAGCGGTGCTGAAGAATTTTTATATGGACGATTGTTTGGCCGGAGCTGACACAGAGGAGGAATTATTGAACTTATGTCAGCTTTGAGCTTACAAAATGGCTATCAAATTCCAGTAATATCCAGGAATCCCTTGACCCACAATCCACTGGTGACGATGATCTGCTGAACAGCAACGTCGGGGCATCGATGCTAAGTCTTAGGTGGAAAATCATAACAGACGAGCTGACTTTCAAGGTACAAGAACCATGCGCTGACTAAGTGCATAATTCTAAGTTTTACTACAGGCGAAATTGGCTTGGGGTGCAATACTACCTGTATCTCTGCAGTCGTCATAGCAGAGCATATTCTCTCAAATTATACAGTTTGAACGTCTCCATATACCACGCTGGCTAGGATTTGTCCGGCGATTGAACCTGACTCTACATGGGTTTTCGGATGCATCGTCTCGAACGTCTGCGCTTTTCATGAATTAGATATCTTATTTCATCAGATGCAAATATATTAAATTTTTCCGAGATTGTTTTTGTGCATGCAAGTTACAACCCCCCATCCAACTACAACCAACCAATTATAACGATCAGCAATATTCCATCTAGCAAACAACTAATGTGCAGCAGATACCTGGCGAAGGATGTCAAACATCACCGTGCGACCGAACCATCAATGGATCAGGTGACTGCATGGAACCATCGACGGTCGCACCGCTGACCACAGCATTAAATTAGTATAAGAACTCCCCATTTGTTAACGAGTAAGGCAATGCAAAGTTGACTGTAAAAGTTGAAACATATTGTGAAGTAATAAGTTTAATTTTAAACTCGTTGTTATTTTAAACTGAGCAAGTGTAAGGTAAATTATATTTGTAAGGACACGGGGCTTGTTCTCTTTAACTGGCGCCCGAGCTGGGACCAGTCTACCAAGTGCTTAAAGGTAAAAGGCCCGCATTGAGGAGTATAATCACGAGTTTATTTACAAACCTGGTAAATCAAACTAAGTTCCTCATGCTCTCTCTAGGCTCAAAACTCAGGTGAATCATCTATCAGACTCTTATACAGAAATGGGTAACTCTGTAGGTATCATGCATAGTGCTGCACAAGATGCCACCGATTTAACATGTGCATGCACCGCTCAATGTTTTCAGGAATCAGTTAGTAATTAAGCTACCAGAACCTCAGCCGTCCACCTCTGATACCACCTTTTCGAAGGTGGCCGCCAAAGCTATGACGGTTGGGATTCGCACCAGCATAGGGAATGGTCGGTTGTCTCAAGGGCAACAGGACTATTTCGACAGCTACCTTTGGAAGGCTATCGGGGAGTCGAATGAAAAAACCGACTTTTGAGGGGAAGAGTGTAGAGGATGGCATCGTCAACGTGCAACGCTCTAATGCTTTTCCTGAGCTTGGCTGGAAGAAGTTGTAGCTAAGATGCCAGAATGTGAGAAGGGTAAGTTCGAATTATCGGACTTTACTTTACTTACTTTAATGGCACAACAGCCCATGGAGGGCCTAGGCCGAGCTTTTCGCATCCACTCATGTTGTGCGTGTTATATTTGTACATGAATGGAAGGGACCTACAGTTTAATGCCGAATCCGAACGGCGAAGAGAAAATCTTTTCATAGCAATTTTTACTCTTCTAGCTTTGCCATTGCCTGCCAAGAGGTGGTGCCGTGTAGAAAAATTATTTTTTCTACTTTTTAATTTTGCCTGTGCCGAGATTCGAACCCCGGACACTCTGCGTAGCAGTCCAACGCACTACAACTGCGCCACAGCGACCACAACGGACTTACCAAGACGTAAACTGGTCAGAGGGTCCGTGTGGATACCTGGACCTTCCAGGAAACCAAGCGAGCTACTCGCACTTATCCGTGATCAAAACGGAGGTCTGGATACGAGTCAATGGTGGGTATACTCATATATCAAGGATGTCTCGGCCTCTATCAAAGTAGCTGGTGGTAGGTATAGTCGTGGACTCGTTGAAGGTACTGAAGTCGAAGTACGGGTACCGTCCTCACATACACCTCGGGAGGGTGCATTTTCGCATCCAGGACAAGGGAGAGAATAAGGCGTAGAGGTAGATTCGGTCACTAATCATGACAGAAATTACAATTACGCAGATTCACTTGCATCATAGCAAATCGGTTACTGCATTACTATGCAGTAGTCATGCGAAACTGCTGACATGTCCTCACATAATACTAATTCAAGAACCATGTGTATGCTACAAACGTATCTGTGGCCTGGGTGCTCAGACAATACTGTTCTCAAGACATTGTTGCAGCAAAAATAAAGTACTGGAAAAGTGGGAATAGTGTCGAAACGATAATAGTGTTGGCCTACCTGCCGTAAAACTCTACACTACCTCGCATACCAACCCTTAATAAACTCCGAACTACAGCTATGATCGAAGAAGCGACCAATAGATTGGAAGGGACTTCGATTGGCTGCTACGAGGAGGTGTGTCTGCTTAGAGCGAGCAGACAAGGCAAGGCAGGTGGAATGCTGAACTTTCGAAGCTTCGCAAACGATCTAGAAAACTACTGAATGGGGCCCTCAAAACCCGAAAGGAAGTTGACTGGACCAGTTTCCATATTATAGAAACTTTTGCAATGAGGTGGAGGGAATGAAGGAATCAGCAAGACTGTGAAGGGTTCTGCAGAAAGACCAAACAGTTAAGCTTGATTCTCTTCGTATGCCTGATGGTATTTTTACCACTTCCAGATCAGAGACCTATAACACACTCCTAGCGACCAACTTTCCGGGAAGCAGGATTATACCCACTACGGTGAGTAGTGGTGGGGTCAATGGTACGAGTGGTAGAACCACCAGGTTCAATAGGTATTCTGCGTCGGAAGTAGTGACAGAAGAGGCAATAAAGTTCTCTTTCTCCTATTTTGAAAGTCCCCAGGACATGACAAAGTTTACCCGATAATGCTAAAAAGAGGTGGAGACAGACTGATAGGGGCCTTGAAAAAGATCTTTACGGCCTGTCTTGCCCATGGCTTCATACCATCTCTTTGGCGACAAGTCAGAGTAGTCTTTATTCCTAAAACAGGGAAGAATGATTACACACTGGCTAAAAGTTTCAGGCCGATTAGCTTGGCATCTTTCATGCTAAAAAGCCTTGAACGAATGGTAGAGAAGCACATTTGAGCAAAGGTACTGCCAGTGTGTCCTCTCAGTAATAACCAACATGCCTACCAGGGAGGAAAATCTTGCGAATCAGCGCTGCATGATCTTGTAAGCAAGATAGAAGCAGGACTGGAAGCGGACAAGTACACTCTGGGGGTCTTTGTGGATATTGAGGGGGCTTTTGACAACGCTGCCTTTGACTCTATGTGCTCAGCTGCCAGAAGGCATGGAGTGAGTAAAAACTTAACTAGATGGATCTACTCTATGCTCTCCGAGAGACTGCTGACCGTTGGCGAGGGCGAAGGTTCGGTCACGGCGGAGGTTAGACATGGCTGCGCCCAAGTGGGTGTTCTCTCTCCTCTACTGTGGTGCTTCGTTGTTGACTCATTACTAACGAAAATGCAAGATATCTATGCGGACGACGTCTGTGCACTCACACACTCTGGTAAATCCTTGCGGATGGTCTGTATTAAAATGCAGAAAATCCTGGACAAAATTTATGAGTGGTGCACTGGCCAGGGTCTTTGTGTCAAACCTAGTAAAACGACTCTTATTCTATCTACTAGGAAGCGGAAGCTGGAGTGTTTAAAATTGCCAGTACTGAAAGGTGTGACCCTCAGTCTTGCCATGGAAGTGAAGTATCTGGATGTAACCCTAGATCGGAAACTAACATGGAAGACGCACGTCTTAACGAAGCTAGATCGCGCATTGAAGGTTTTCCACCAATGTCGCCGAGCCTTTGGTAGGACCTGGGGCTTGAGACCTACTGTGGTCCTTTTGATATACACAGCACTTATCAGACCGATAATCACATATGCTTCGGTGGTTTGGTGGCGCCGAACTATGGTTAAATCCTCAGTCTTGGCGCTGAACAGGCTACAAAGAAGAGTATGCATTAGCATAACGGGCGCCATGAGTATCACCTCTAGTGACGCCCTTAACGCCATGCTTGACTTGCTCCCACTGGACTTACAGATCCAACAAGAAGCGATGAAGGCGACATGTCGGCTATACTCTTATGGGTATTGGCTCGATAACAGAACTTCGGGTCATGGAGAAATCTTCAAGAGGTTGTCAGAGCAATATCCATTGCTACTGGCCCCGAAATCATACCCGTGGTTACTTTCGGAAGAAAATATGAAGTTAGCTTCCCGAAGCGTGAACAATGGAGCAATCCAGAGGTCGTGCTCGAGACATGTCTAACGGATATCTTTTAGATCCAAGACCGATGAAGGTACAGGAGCTGGATGGCACTTAAACGAAGGTGTCAATTGCTACTATTCCTTGGGTGGGTTGGAAACTGTCTTCCAGACAGAAGCTTTCGACATCTTTAAAGTAGCGGAATGGATAATTGAAAGAAAATGACGCGGGAAACGTATAGGTGTCTGTAGTGACAGTTAGGCTGCACTTAAGGCTCTGGAGAAATCGAGAATTACTTTAAAGATTGTGCAAGAGTGTAAGAGGAAACTTAGATCAGTCGCAAGACTGAACCAGCTCCATCTTATCTGGGTTCCTGGGCACTGTGGAGTTCCTGTGAATGAGAAGCATTTTCTCTGCACATGTCCCTCCTTTGCCAGAAGGAGATGGCGCATTTTGGGTTTCGGTGTTCTTCCCCTTCTGCGATCTTCTGAGATTTGTGAGAGAATCCGGAAAATATGCGGAAGAGAACATAGTCCCCCTCTAACCCCTTTTTCGACATTTTCTCTAACCCCTTACCTGCTGTCACCGCTTCTTCTTTTCCTAGACCTTAAGTACAATGGGCTACATAGCCTGAGTGCTTGAGGAACTGTCCTGCACTCGTAGGTCAGGTTCTCGGCCTTCTTCACATCCATCCAATTAAGCTAGGCAAAGACTTAAATTGCTCAGAGCAGTCACATCCGGGGTATAACCGACATTATATTTCAATGACCACAATCAATCAATCCTTCAGTATTAAAGCCCCTGAGTCTCACCTGTAGCACTTGCAAAATGTCTATATTAAACATTTTACGCGGTATAAAATTCAATTCACAAATGAAGAAAGAATTTGGCAGAGAATAGAAGACGAGCATCGTAGAGCCCATAAAAAACCACGTGAAAATGTGGGACGAATTTTAGAAAAGTACTATTTCGCTCGTATGAATAGCCTGATAAGAAATTATACATTCAGCTGCCAAACATGTAAATTCAACAAGCCGAAGCTGCAACCAACTCCCGTTCATAACAACAAAGCGATTTTCAAAATTTGCCAAATTGTTTCACGTTAAAAATAAGTCGGCATTGCGTCTGCGAGCTAAGCTAACGAAAGTCATCCATTAATTACTTTACTATTCCAAGAATGATTGTTACAGATAGTGAAAGGAATTTTTTAAGCCCAACAATTTTGAATTTCCTTACGTCAGTGAGTATCCAACTTTATAGAACGCCAGCGCAAGGAAGCGAAGTAAACGGCCAAAAAGAAAGATTTCATTCTACGCTGATTGAAATGTACAGATGCCTCAAGGAAGAATATACACGATTTGGGGTGAAGGAGTTATTGTAGATAGCCATAGACCGTTACAACAACTTGATTCATTCTGTAACTGACAAGAAGCCTAGCGACATTTTTTTAACAGGTCATAACGAATCAATTATCAGAAACTGCTAAATTTTAGGGACAATTTGAACAAAAAATTTATAAAAAAGAGCTGGTGGCCATAGATGGTGAGATGACTCTCAAAACCGAGACTGGCAAAAATTTTACAAATGTCGCGCTAATACCAAAATATTCAATCATGAAAGCCATTACATAAAAAATTGAATTGGATTGAAAAAATATCGCTTGCAGCAAAAAAAATTAGAAATATTAGAAAAATTTAAAATTACATGAATTAAAAAACGGAAATTAATAAAAAATATTATGTAATAAAACTTAGCCCTGTACGAGCATAGGCAGGTATTTTACTTTACTTACTTTACTTTTAATGGCACAACAGCCCATGGAGGGCCTAGGCCGAACTTTTCGCATCCACTCATGTTGTGCGTGTTATATTTGTACATGAATGGAAGGGACCTACAGTTTAATGCCGAATCCGAACGGCGAAGTGAAAAGCTTTTCATAGCAATTTTTACTCTTCTAGGTTTGCCATTGCCTGCCATTGGTGCCATGAAGAAAAATTATTTTTTATATTTTTTGATTTTGCCTGTGCCGAGATTAGAGCCCCGGACAGTCTGCGTAGAAGTCCAACGCACTACCACTACACCACAGCGACCACCAGGCAGGTATTTTAGAGAAATACAATTATAATTGTGAAATAATACACACTTTCCTTTTATATATATAATTTTATAATAAATAAATAGTGTGAAACATAAGAATAAGCAATAATAAAAGAGCCGTGCTCTATTTTTATCATCATGATTTATCAAAAGTGGTCGCTGTGGTGTAGTGGTAGTACGTTGGACTGCTACCCAGAGTGTCCAGGGTTCGAATCTCGGCACAGCCAAAATCAAAAAGTAGAAAAAAAAATGTTTCTGCACGGCACCACCTCTTGGCAAGCAATGGAAAACCTACAAGAGTAAAAATTGCTATGAAAAGCTTTTCACTTTGCCGTTCGGATTCGGCATTAAACTGTAGGTCCCTTCCATTCATGTACAAATATAACACGCACAACATGAGTGGATGCGAAAAGCTCGGCCTAGGCCCTCCATGGGCTGTTGTGCCATTAAAAGTAAGTAAAGATTTATCAAAAGCCTAAGCAGGTAGAATAAAAGTGGAAGAGAGTGCAAACAATAAACAAAGCTCGCTGCACAGAGAGTGTAGTGCTTTTAAAAACAAGAGCTTTTTAAAAACAATAGCCAAACTGCACAAATGAATACTGTAGCTATCAGCCAGCACATTAAGAAAATCAGTGATAACAGAGAAAACACAAAGGTACAGTGCTCAACTAATATCGAGAGTCACGAAGAATCTGCTTAAATGTAAAATCAATAGCGGCTTCGCTGTCGCAAACGAAGAGAAATTCCCCTTACTCTTCATGGAGGGCACAATGTAAGACGCCAGAAATTATAAACACTGCTGCTGCTGTCACAAAAACAAATTGTACATCCAACAACTCAATGTCTATGCAATCAAACCCTAAAAGCAACGATGCTGTTACCAACAACAACTCGAATCACATAAATAACAAACAGATCGGTATTGTTCGCTATTTTACAATACTAAATAAACGTAAACCGTCATCTCCTCCCGCAAATGAAAGCCCATATAAAATGATATTAAAACTAAAAAATCACAAAATAGATTTGCTATCTTAGTCGATGAAGAAGAAATTGAGCAGACAGAAAAAAATAATAAAGTATACAAACCGCCTTTCAAAGAAAAGAAATATACATGACACTAAAATACAAGTTTCTGCTGAAGATCATTACAGAAAATTAGTCTCTACTTTGGAAAAAGAACAAAAACAATTTTATTCGTATCAGCCGAAAAGCAGCAAAGGCTTGTCAGTGGTCATCAAAGGTATTGAACCAGGTCTAGATGTAGACGAAATCAAATCGGCTATAGAGGGAAAAAAGTTTGTAGTCAAAAGTATCTATAACATAATAAATAGAGAACGTATCCTACAGCCCCTATATAAAGTTGAGTTCAATTATGATGAAAGTAAGCTCAAAAAAGAAGTACACCCGATATATTCTTTACAACGCCTACTTAATAGGAAAATTAGTGTTGAACAGCCACATAAGCGAAGAGAACCAGTTCAATGTCTAAATTGTAATGAGTTCGGTCACACTAAGACATATTGTAAACTCAACAGTGTATGTGTTATTTGTTCAGAACTACATTCCACCGAAAGATGCCCAAAAAGCAAAGGAGAGGTTGAAGCCAAGATTTGCTCGAACTGCAACGGAAACCACACAGCTAACTATCGCGGCTGTTTTTCTTGCCCTAATGCAAAAAATTTTTGTAGCCAAACAAAAGCGAAATTTTCCACCTAATGCAATAGTTAATCTCTCACTTGACGAATTTCCACACTTAACTAATAATGTTAACTATACTGCGTCAAATGAGTTCCCTCATACATCGTATGCTAATGCTCTAAGGGGAATTCCAGATCAGAGAAACAAAAGTAAGGACAAAAAATCAGCCCCAATGCAGGATATGTTCTCTTCTTTTATACAAAGGATGGATAAGTTCATGGAATGGATGCAGAGTATGATGCAGTCAATGATGAAAAGTATGGTCCAGAACCAAACGCTTATTTCCAGATTGCTGACAGTAGATTGAACGCACTAAAAATTTGCCACTGGAACGCTAACGGCTTAAGCCATAATATCTTAGAAGTTAAACGTTACCTTTCTTTGAATAATATGGATGTTATGCTAATTTCAGAGACGCATTTAACGAGCAAAAACTGCATTCGTATACAAGGCTACTCCTTTTATGACACCAAACATCCTGATGGAAAGGCCCACGGTGGTACTGGTATTTTCATCAGAAGTACAATGCGGCATTATGAACTAGAGCAACTTTATTGAAAAATACATCCAAGCCACCACTATCTGCATACTTATCGCCCAAATGAAACTTGTGTTATCTGCTGCATATTACCCCCCTAGATTTTCAATAGCAACTGAACATTTCAACAAATATTTTCACTCCTTGGGACCGAAATTCCTAGCAGCTGGAGATTTTAATGCAAAACACACTTTCTGGGGTTCCAGATTAATTTCGCCACGAGGAAGACAACTTTATGCAGCGCTAAATAAGAGTCTCGATATCGTATCATCCGGAAATCCAACATATTGGCCTACCGACTCCAGTAAAACTCCTGATTTGATTGATTTTGGTGTCATTAAGGGTTTAAAGAAGGAATAATATATCTCTGCTGATACGTCTTATGATTTGTCTTCAGACCATTCCCCGGTGATCTTAATGCTGACAAATATTTTTGGATGTCAAACCTATAATATTAAATCATTTGTTAATTGGCGTAACTATAGTAGAGAAGTTGAAAGAAGAAGTCAAGTAAAGCAAAGCCATGAAAAAACCCCTTGATGAGGAAAGAAACAGTTCACTACAAAAATATCTAGAAAGCCTTGGCTCACAAAAAGAACATAATTATTCCTTATGGAAAGCTGCAAAGAAATGTAAAACCCCCATTCAAAGGGAACCTCCCATTCGCAAACAAGACGGCTCCTGAGCTCGTAGCGATGAAGAAAAAGGAACTATTCTGGCACTACACCTGCGTAATGTTTTTCAGCCTAATCCCCAAATCAACAACTTTCGGCCCAACATATCAATCTCGGATGACGTGGAAAATCCTCCAATTATTGAGCTTTCTGAATTGAAAGAAGTTATATCTAACATTAACCCAAGAAAAGCACCCTGGCACGATTTAATAAATGGGAAAATGATAAAACATTTACCTGACTCAGCGATCGCCTTCATTCTCATCATTTTCAATAGCATTTGGTCTCTTGGGTATTTCCCGAATCCATGGAAAACATCGTTAGTAAAAATTATCCCAAAGACTGGGAAAGATCTTTCTGTTGCTTCATTATATCGACTAATAAGTCTATTGCCGCAAATCACAAACATTTTCGAAAAACTTCTTATAAAAATATCTTGGTTTCCTCGCCGATAGAAAACTTAATCCCGGACCATCAATTTTGTTTTCGCAAAAAGCAGGGAACTATTGAGTAGGTCCTTAGAATCGCTAACGAAATACATATAGCTTTACAATCAAAACTATACTGCACGGCAGCCTTCCTTGATGCAGCGCAGGCTTTTAATAAAGTGTGGATAGAACGACTTTTATTTAAAATTGCACACTCGCTTCCGAAAAACTTTCATAAACCTCTGAAATCCGACATAACTCACCGAAAATTTAGAGTCCGGCACAAATATTTTATCTTTCAAGAGCACGACATCAACGCTGGCGTTCCTCAGGGCAGTGTCCTCGGGCCGTTTTTATACCTTATCTACACAGCTGACATTCCCCAAAACCCTAATAATTTGCTGACGACGTTCGCCGACAACACTGCGATACTCAGTACCGACCGTAACCACACTACAGCATCACAAAATTTATCGAGGCATCTTAGCTTGATAGAAAAGTGGCTTGCCAAATGGAGAATTAAGGTGAACGTAACTAAATGCGTCCAAGTAACTTTTACTCTAAGGAGAGAAACATGCCCCATAGTTAATATCAATAATACTACTGTGGGCAAAAAGTAGTAAGACTTTGTTCATAATTTCAAATTTTTTTATTCATTCTTCCAAATCTATTTCGTCCCCTTCAAAGTAATCCCCCCCCCCCCGGCCCCAATACACTTGTGCCAACGTTTTTTTCCAATTCTCGAAACAGTTGTTAAAGTCAATTTCCGGAATAGCCTTCAATGCGCTTAGCGATTCATGTTTAATGTCTTCAATTGACTCAAAACGGTGTCCACGAAGCGGTTTTTTGAGTTTAGAAAATAGCCAAAAGTCACACGGTGCTAAGTCAGGCGAATAGGGTGGTTGCGGAACGATATCAGTCGAATTTTTGGCAAAATGGTCTCGTAAAACCAATGCAGTGATTTTGGAACCAATCGTGCATTCACTCTTCTTAGGCCCAAATGATGTTTTAAAATGGTTTTCACTGATCCTTCCGATATTCCAACGATGCCAGTAAGGTCTCTGACTGTTAATCATCGATTCTCGAGCACCAATTCCTTGATTTTATTGACGTGTTGATCATCAGTTGATGTTGATGGCCGTCCTGGACGTGGTTCGTCGTCAACGCGTTCTCGACCATCTTTGAACAATTTGTACCAATCAAAAACACTTGCTCGCGACATACAATTATCACTGAAGGCCTTTTGCTGAACGTTTCGGCACCAGAAATTTGATTCCGCACACAAAATTTAATGGAACTTCTTTGTTGAATAATTTCACTCATTGTAAAAATCGCCGAATGCACTTTTTGTACTTCAGAAAGACAAGCGTATACTAAACTTACTTTACTTTTGATGGCACAACAGCCCATGGAGGGCCTAGGCCGAGCTTTTCGCATCCACTCATGTTGTGCGTGTTATATTTGTACATGAATGGAAGGGACCTACAGTTTAAAGCCGAATCCGAACGGCGAAGCCGTTTACTCTTGTAGGTTTGCCATTGCCTGACAAGAGGTGGTGCCGTGTAGAAAAATTATTTTTTCTACTTTTTTTTTTGATTTTGCCTGTGCCGAGATTCGAACCCCGGACACTCTGCGTAGCAGTCCAACGCACTACCACTACGCCACAGCGACCACAGCGTATACTAAACACTAATGATTATTTTGATGTGACATTTGGCGCAGATGTCACCGACAGTCATACCAACCTTAAGAAAATAATATTTTGATGAGTGGGTTTCCGCGCGAAATTTAAATTAAAAAGTCTTACTACTTCTTGCCCACAGTAATAGGAATTTAGCTCAGGCAAATTCTGTTAAATATCTAGGGATACATCTAGATAGAAGGCTCAAAGAAAAACAAACAAAACTTTCCTCTTAGAGGTAGACTTAAAATTGTAGTTTCAGACTTATCCTATTAGCAACGGTGCAAGGCATGCATATCCTCGAGTCAGAGGCGGATTTTAGCATGTTGAGGCCCTAGGCTAAAATCAATTTTTGTGGCTCTCCTAATTTTTTTTTTTTTACTTGTGGCTCAATTTTTTAAATTTTGACGAAAGAAACAAAATTTTTGATAGACAAATATTTTGTTAGAAATTATAGACCATTTATATTATTTTTTTCGTTATTTATTTCTTGCAAAACTATCAATTAAGGAGTCATAGTTGATTTTTTTTACTAAGTCGCTTTCAATGGCCATGATGGCTAAGTGATTTAATTTTATTTGGCCAAGTGACGTTCTTAGGTAGTTTTTGACCCGCTTAAGAATGCTAAATGATCTCATTTAGCATTTGCAATTGGGATTGTTAAAAAATTTTTTAGGATTATTTCAACGTTTGAAAATGTTGATGTTAAACCTTCCAGAATTGACGCATACACTTCAGGCAGTGTTAATATTTTTTCCAATTTTAGAAAATGAAGGAACTGCTCAACCGCATCTTTGAATACTAATTGATTTATGTCATCTTTATAGTTTTCAACTAAATTCAATACACACTGAGCAAATTTTTCTCCAGGCAAATCAAAATCAACAAATATTAAAAAGTTATGTAATACCTCGTCATAAACTACAGACCTACTTTTTATTTCAAAGTGTAAAGTATCACAAATTAAGTAAAATGTTTCAACTTTGAATAGTTCTTTCTCACGTAAAATTATGTCATTATCTTAAGTTTCATCGAATTGTATTTTTCTTTTCCTGTTTCGATTTTTTGCTGTTGAGTATTCTATACTACCAGCTAATTCGATTGCTTCTTTCTCCATTTCGTGAAAATATGCATCAGCTCGAATATCTTTATCAGCATCATCAGTATGAATGCTGATAAAGATTTCAATAAATTAGTTCCTTTTTGTATGTTACATTCGTTTCGTAACGATTTATTGGTGGCGTTAATTCTAATAGTGTATTCCAAAAAATCAATAACAGTGCCGTCTCTAAGTCTTCAAAACTACTATATAATTTTTCAGCCTGAATTTTTGTTATGGGCTTTTTAGATGGGTTACAAATACAAATTTCACCAAGAACGGTTCTTATGAAAGAAAATTTCTTTTGAATAAAATCAAAGAATCTAATAGCTTTAGAAGAAAATTCTGCAGCTGTATTTCCAACTAAATATAAGGAATGTCCTGCGCAAGGCACAAAAACTGCATTTTTGCTGTAACTTTTAATTTTAGCTTGGAGACCGTTATAAATGCCTGACATGTTCGAAGCATTGTAATACGTTTGTCCCCGGCAATTATTAATGTTCAACCCTAATTCGGACAAGCTGGACAAAATAGTTGTTTCTAAATATGTTGTATCATGATGTTCGATCTAAATCTACATACCTCATAATAATAGTTAAATGGTCAGTATGGCTAGCATCAGGCGTGGAATCAACTATAAGAGCAAAATAGTTAGCTCGTTTTATTTCACCAACAATGGAGTTTTGTACACTTTTGCCCATAAGTTCTATAAATTCATCACACGTGGTTTTAGATAAATAATTAACATGACCAATTCCGCAATTACTGTATTTTTTTTTTGTATGGACCTTTAAAAAGTCATGAAATTCAGCCAAATATTCAATACAGCTGGGAAAATTGCCTTTGGAAGAATTAGCATGTCCTCTAAACCCTAAGCCCAAACTTCCCAAAAGTCTAACTGTAGCAACGACTCGTTTTAATACCTCACGCCAATAAATTGCCTCTTTTTCTATTACTTCTAAAAGTTTGGAATCGACACGACCACTTATTTTAGCCCGACGAACATAAGCACACATACAACTTGTATGTTCTTTCAACTCATCATGTCTTTTCAAAACGTCTATAATATTTTTCCAATCGGAATATCCTGAAACTAAAACATTAGATATTTTACTAAATAGTTTGCAAGCAAAGCAAAAATCATTACTAATTATTTTTGGCCATAAACCAATGTCAGTAAAGTTAAGATAAGTATGTATTTGTACATTATATTACTTCACTCTCAATTTCAATCTCTATGTCATTGGTAATTGCAACGCAATTATCACTTGCACCTTCTTCTACACAAATACTCCTATTTGAAAGATTAACATCGTTATCAGCTATTCCTGGTAGTGAAACATTTTTATATGCCACCACAGTACTGGTAGATGGAACATTTCCATCCCAAGACA
The DNA here is from genome assembly GCA_958295655.1 of Palloptera scutellata. Classification (NCBI taxonomy): domain Eukaryota; kingdom Metazoa; phylum Arthropoda; class Insecta; order Diptera; family Pallopteridae; genus Palloptera; species Palloptera scutellata. Next base: position 5,576,464 of record OY282453.1, on the reverse strand, counting down.
TAAATTTTGCAAGGAAGTTTCTTTGCTTTTCATTTTCCCTCATTTGAATTTGTTTTCGTAGTCGTTTTTGTTCGCCAGACTCGATAGTTCTTTTCATTTTAAAGTATACTTTTCAATAATTTTTTTAAAAATAAAATGGTATAATTGTTCAGTCAATTAAGAATTATTAAATGATGAAAGCAACAACGATGGTCTTGGTAGTTTTAAAAAAAATCAATCTAAAAAAAAATATCAATCTCAAATCAAAATTTAAATTATGCTAATAGAAATACTCAATAATCACAAATAATTGTTCGCAATATTCAAAATCTTGCAACGAAAATTTGATGTTAACGCAACCAAATTCAAACAAACATTGAAATGAAATGAATGAAATTGCATTTTTCAAACGAAATATAAAGGGTGATTTTTATAAGAGTTTAGTTTTTGAAAATGAAAAAAAAAAGAAATTTTACAAAAGTGAATGAAATTTTAATTTGGATCGATAAATCAATTCCTGCCATTTACCTTTTAATGATAATTTCACTTAAATGTTACCCGCGGCTACGCTTCAAGTGGTACATTCTGAAGGTCCAATTTTGGCACATTTTTCACACATTTCGGCCGGAATCTCACGTTCAATGTTGGCTTCCAAAGCAGTAATCGTATTTGGATTGTCCCTATAGACAAGAGACTTAACATAGCTCCACAAAAAATAGTCTAACTAATTGACTACACTAAAACGTGAGATTAACGACTATTTTATTATTCTAAAATTTTTTTTTTAAATTTGGAGGCCCTTATAAATTGTTATGGTTAGCACGCAGTCCAGACGCAGTTGATTGGGACGAGATCCTTCAAAGTCAGCAACGTATCATCAACAACAACAACCACCAACATAAAAAAATCCGGCGTCAGGCAAGACGTAGTTGAAAAAATTAACTCCATACTGGAACAGCTCAACAATGAAATGAAATCCACTAAATCTGGAAAATCTTTAGCAGAACGTGCTAAATGAAATTTTGGTAATCAAAGAAGAAATTGACGAAATTATACTTGCCTGCCAAATAGCCAAAGGTGCAATCGTCAATACTAAGAAATAAATCAGGTCGTGAGCGAAATAGAAACGCTGCCTTATGCAAACGAGGTCGAAGCTATTGAGTATGGTAACCCATCCATTTACACCAATGGTACTGTATTGTTTTACATCCTCTCCACGCCCAAAGTAAGGAGTGAAGAGTACAACCTACTGATAGCAAAGCCATCTATCAAAGATGACAAAAAGGTAGACCTAGAATTTGCACAGTTGCTAATCAACCACCGGGAGAACCACAGCGTAATCAGCAATTGCCTCCCAATGGGCAATACAATGTTCTGCGAAGAAAAGTCATTGCAAAAACTATATGAAGAAGACTGCATAGTCCAGCTGCTGAAGGGGGGTCACGCCAACTGTACTTACAAAACAAACAAGGCAGTTTTTGTTGACTACATTAAAGAGGACACAATTTTTCTAACCAATTTTAATGATGAGGCAGGTATTTTACTTTACTTACTTTACTTTTAATGGCACAACAGCCCATGGAGGGCCTAGGCCGAACTTTTCGCATCCACTCATGTTGTGCGTGTTATATTTGTACATGAATGGAAGGGACCTACAGTTTAATGCCGAATCCGAACGGCGAAGTGAAAAGCTTTTCATAGCAATTTTTACTCTTCTAGGTTTGCCATTGCCTGCCATTGGTGCCATGAAGAAAAATTATTTTTTATATTTTTTGATTTTGCCTGTGCCGAGATTAGAGCCCCGGACAGTCTGCGTAGAAGTCCAACGCACTACCACTACACCACAGCGACCACCAGGCAGGTATTTTAGAGAAATACAATTATAATTGTGAAATAATACACACTTTCCTTTTATATATATAATTTTATAATAAATAAATAGTGTGAAACATAAGAATAAGCAATAATAAAAGAGCCGTGCTCTATTTTTATCATCATGATTTATCAAAAGTGGTCGCTGTGGTGTAGTGGTAGTACGTTGGACTGCTACCCAGAGTGTCCAGGGTTCGAATCTCGGCACAGCCAAAATCAAAAAGTAGAAAAAAAAATGTTTCTGCACGGCACCACCTCTTGGCAAGCAATGGAAAACCTACAAGAGTAAAAATTGCTATGAAAAGCTTTTCACTTTGCCGTTCGGATTCGGCATTAAACTGTAGGTCCCTTCCATTCATGTACAAATATAACACGCACAACATGAGTGGATGCGAAAAGCTCGGCCTAGGCCCTCCATGGGCTGTTGTGCCATTAAAAGTAAGTAAAGATTTATCAAAAGCCTAAGCAGGTAGAATAAAAGTGGAAGAGAGTGCAAACAATAAACAAAGCTCGCTGCACAGAGAGTGTAGTGCTTTTAAAAACAAGAGCTTTTTAAAAACAATAGCCAAACTGCACAAATGAATACTGTAGCTATCAGCCAGCACATTAAGAAAATCAGTGATAACAGAGAAAACACAAAGGTACAGTGCTCAACTAATATCGAGAGTCACGAAGAATCTGCTTAAATGTAAAATCAATAGCGGCTTCGCTGTCGCAAACGAAGAGAAATTCCCCTTACTCTTCATGGAGGGCACAATGTAAGACGCCAGAAATTATAAACACTGCTGCTGCTGTCACAAAAACAAATTGTACATCCAACAACTCAATGTCTATGCAATCAAACCCTAAAAGCAACGATGCTGTTACCAACAACAACTCGAATCACATAAATAACAAACAGATCGGTATTGTTCGCTATTTTACAATACTAAATAAACGTAAACCGTCATCTCCTCCCGCAAATGAAAGCCCATATAAAATGATATTAAAACTAAAAAATCACAAAATAGATTTGCTATCTTAGTCGATGAAGAAGAAATTGAGCAGACAGAAAAAAATAATAAAGTATACAAACCGCCTTTCAAAGAAAATAAATATACATGACACTAAAATACAAGTTTCTGCTGAAGATCATTACAGAAAATTAGTCTCTACTTTGGAAAAAGAACAAAAACAATTTTATTCGTATCAGCCGAAAAGCAGCAAAGGCTTGTCAGTGGTCATCAAAGGTATTGAACCAGGTCTAGATGTAGACGAAATCAAATCGGCTATAGAGGGAAAAAAGTTTGTAGTCAAAAGTATCTATAACATAATAAATAGAGAACGTATCCTACAGCCCCTATATAAAGTTGAGTTCAATTATGATGAAAGTAAGCTCAAAAAAGAAGTACACCCGATATATTCTTTACAACGCCTACTTAATAGGAAAATTAGTGTTGAACAGCCACATAAGCGAAGAGAACCAGTTCAATGTCTAAATTGTAATGAGTTCGGTCACACTAAGACATATTGTAAACTCAACAGTGTATGTGTTATTTGTTCAGAACTACATTCCACCGAAAGATGCCCAAAAAGCAAAGGAGAGGTTGAAGCCAAGATTTGCTCGAACTGCAACGGAAACCACACAGCTAACTATCGCGGCTGTTTTTCTTGCCCTAATGCAAAAAATTTTTGTAGCCAAACAAAAGCGAAATTTTCCACCTAATGCAATAGTTAATCTCTCACTTGACGAATTTCCACACTTAACTAATAATGTTAACTATACTGCGTCAAATGAGTTCCCTCATACATCGTATGCTAATGCTCTAAGGGGAATTCCAGATCAGAGAAACAAAAGTAAGGACAAAAAATCAGCCCCAATGCAGGATATGTTCTCTTCTTTTATACAAAGGATGGATAAGTTCATGGAATGGATGCAGAGTATGATGCAGTCAATGATGAAAAGTATGGTCCAGAACCAAACGCTTATTTCCAGATTGCTGACAGTAGATTGAACGCACTAAAAATTTGCCACTGGAACGCTAACGGCTTAAGCCATAATATCTTAGAAGTTAAACGTTACCTTTCTTTGAATAATATGGATGTTATGCTAATTTCAGAGACGCATTTAACGAGCAAAAACTGCATTCGTATACAAGGCTACTCCTTTTATGACACCAAACATCCTGATGGAAAGGCCCACGGTGGTACTGGTATTTTCATCAGAAGTACAATGCGGCATTATGAACTAGAGCAACTTTATTGAAAAATACATCCAAGCCACCACTATCTGCATACTTATCGCCCAAATGAAACTTGTGTTATCTGCTGCATATTACCCCCCTAGATTTTCAATAGCAACTGAACATTTCAACAAATATTTTCACTCCTTGGGACCGAAATTCCTAGCAGCTGGAGATTTTAATGCAAAACACACTTTCTGGGGTTCCAGATTAATTTCGCCACGAGGAAGACAACTTTATGCAGCGCTAAATAAGAGTCTCGATATCGTATCATCCGGAAATCCAACATATTGGCCTACCGACTCCAGTAAAACTCCTGATTTGATTGATTTTGGTGTCATTAAGGGTTTAAAGAAGGAATAATATATCTCTGCTGATACGTCTTATGATTTGTCTTCAGACCATTCCCCGGTGATCTTAATGCTGACAAATATTTTTGGATGTCAAACCTATAATATTAAATCATTTGTTAATTGGCGTAACTATAGTAGAGAAGTTGAAAGAAGAAGTCAAGTAAAGCAAAGCCATGAAAAAACCCCTTGATGAGGAAAGAAACAGTTCACTACAAAAATATCTAGAAAGCCTTGGCTCACAAAAAGAACATAATTATTCCTTATGGAAAGCTGCAAAGAAATGTAAAACCCCCATTCAAAGGGAACCTCCCATTCGCAAACAAGACGGCTCCTGAGCTCGTAGCGATGAAGAAAAAGGAACTATTCTGGCACTACACCTGCGTAATGTTTTTCAGCCTAATCCCCAAATCAACAACTTTCGGCCCAACATATCAATCTCGGATGACGTGGAAAATCCTCCAATTATTGAGCTTTCTGAATTGAAAGAAGTTATATCTAACATTAACCCAAGAAAAGCACCCTGGCACGATTTAATAAATGGGAAAATGATAAAACATTTACCTGACTCAGCGATCGCCTTCATTCTCATCATTTTCAATAGCATTTGGTCTCTTGGGTATTTCCCGAATCCATGGAAAACATCGTTAGTAAAAATTATCCCAAAGACTGGGAAAGATCTTTCTGTTGCTTCATTATATCGACTAATAAGTCTATTGCCGCAAATCACAAACATTTTCGAAAAACTTCTTATAAAAATATCTTGGTTTCCTCGCCGATAGAAAACTTAATCCCGGACCATCAATTTTGTTTTCGCAAAAAGCAGGGAACTATTGAGTAGGTCCTTAGAATCGCTAACGAAATACATATAGCTTTACAATCAAAACTATACTGCACGGCAGCCTTCCTTGATGCAGCGCAGGCTTTTAATAAAGTGTGGATAGAACGACTTTTATTTAAAATTGCACACTCGCTTCCGAAAAACTTTCATAAACCTCTGAAATCCGACATAACTCACCGAAAATTTAGAGTCCGGCACAAATATTTTATCTTTCAAGAGCACGACATCAACGCTGGCGTTCCTCAGGGCAGTGTCCTCGGGCCGTTTTTATACCTTATCTACACAGCTGACATTCCCCAAAACCCTAATAATTTGCTGACGACGTTCGCCGACAACACTGCGATACTCAGTACCGACCGTAACCACACTACAGCATCACAAAATTTATCGAGGCATCTTAGCTTGATAGAAAAGTGGCTTGCCAAATGGAGAATTAAGGTGAACGTAACTAAATGCGTCCAAGTAACTTTTACTCTAAGGAGAGAAACATGCCCCATAGTTAATATCAATAATACTACTGTGGGCAAAAAGTAGTAAGACTTTGTTCATAATTTCAAATTTTTTTATTCATTCTTCCAAATCTATTTCGTCCCCTTCAAAGTAATCCCCCCCCCCCCGGCCCCAATACACTTGTGCCAACGTTTTTTTCCAATTCTCGAAACAGTTGTTAAAGTCAATTTCCGGAATAGCCTTCAATGCGCTTAGCGATTCATGTTTAATGTCTTCAATTGACTCAAAACGGTGTCCACGAAGCGGTTTTTTGAGTTTAGAAAATAGCCAAAAGTCACACGGTGCTAAGTCAGGCGAATAGGGTGGTTGCGGAACGATATCAGTCGAATTTTTGGCAAAATGGTCTCGTAAAACCAATGCAGTGATTTTGGAACCAATCGTGCATTCACTCTTCTTAGGCCCAAATGATGTTTTAAAATGGTTTTCACTGATCCTTCCGATATTCCAACGATGCCAGTAAGGTCTCTGACTGTTAATCATCGATTCTCGAGCACCAATTCCTTGATTTTATTGACGTGTTGATCATCAGTTGATGTTGATGGCCGTCCTGGACGTGGTTCGTCGTCAACGCGTTCTCGACCATCTTTGAACAATTTGTACCAATCAAAAACACTTGCTCGCGACATACAATTATCACTGAAGGCCTTTTGCTGAACGTTTCGGCACCAGAAATTTGATTCCGCACACAAAATTTAATGGAACTTCTTTGTTCTATAATTTCACTCATTGTAAAAATCGCCGAATGCACTTTTTGTACTTCAGAAAGACAAGCGTATACTAAACTTACTTTACTTTTGATGGCACAACAGCCCATGGAGGGCCTAGGCCGAGCTTTTCGCATCCACTCATGTTGTGCGTGTTATATTTGTACATGAATGGAAGGGACCTACAGTTTAAAGCCGAATCCGAACGGCGAAGCCGTTTACTCTTGTAGGTTTGCCATTGCCTGACAAGAGGTGGTGCCGTGTAGAAAAATTATTTTTTCTACTTTTTTTTTTGATTTTGCCTGTGCCGAGATTCGAACCCCGGACACTCTGCGTAGCAGTCCAACGCACTACCACTACGCCACAGCGACCACAGCGTATACTAAACACTAATGATTATTTTGATGTGACATTTGGCGCAGATGTCACCGACAGTCATACCAACCTTAAGAAAATAATATTTTGATGAGTGGGTTTCCGCGCGAAATTTAAATTAAAAAGTCTTACTACTTCTTGCCCACAGTAATAGGAATTTAGCTCAGGCAAATTCTGTTAAATATCTAGGGATACATCTAGATAGAAGGCTCAAAGAAAAACAAACAAAACTTTCCTCTTAGAGGTAGACTTAAAATTGTAGTTTCAGACTTATCCTATTAGCAACGGTGCAAGGCATGCATATCCTCGAGTCAGAGGCGGATTTTAGCATGTTGAGGCCCTAGGCTAAAATCAATTTTTGTGGCTCTCCTAATTTTTTTTTTTTTACATGTGGCTCAATTTTTTAAATTTTGACGAAAGAAACAAAATTTTTGATAGACAAATATTTTGTTAGATATTATAGACCATTTATATTATTTTTTTCGTTATTTATTTCTTGCAAAACTATCAATTAAGGAGTCATAGTTGATTTTTTTTACTAAGTCGCTTTCAATGGCCATGATGGCTAAGTGATTTAATTTTATTTGGCCAAGTGACGTTCTTAGGTAGTTTTTGACCCGCTTAAGAATGCTAAATGATCTCATTTAGCATTTGCAATTGGGATTGTTAAAAAATTTTTTAGGATTATTTCAACGTTTGAAAATGTTGATGTTAAACCTTCCAGAATTGACGCATACACTTCAGGCAGTGTTAATATTTTTTCCAATTTTAGAAAATGAAGGAACTGCTCAACCGCATCTTTGAATACTAATTGATTTATGTCATCTTTATAGTTTTCAACTAAATTCAATACACACTGAGCAAATTTTTCTCCAGGCAAATCAAAATCAACAAATATTAAAAAGTTATGTAATACCTCGTCATAAACTACAGACCTACTTTTTATTTCAAAGTGTAAAGTATCACAAATTAAGTAAAATGTTTCAACTTTGAATAGTTCTTTCTCACGTAAAATTATGTCATTATCTTAAGTTTCATCGAATTGTATTTTTCTTTTCCTGTTTCGATTTTTTGCTGTTGAGTATTCTATACTACCAGCTAATTCGATTGCTTCTTTCTCCATTTCGTGAAAATATGCATCAGCTCGAATATCTTTATCAGCATCATCAGTATGAATGCTGATAAAGATTTCAATAAATTAGTTCCTTTTTGTATGTTACATTCTTTGTTTCGTAACGATTTATTGGTGGCGTTAATTCTAATCGCTGTGTCGCTGTGGCGTAGTGGTAGTGCGTTGGACTGCTACGCAGAGTGTCCAGGGTTCGAATCTCGGCACAGGCAAAATCAAAAAAAAAAAGTAGAAAAAATAATTTTTCTACACGGCACCACCTCTTGTCAGGCAATGGCAAACCTACAAGAGTAAAAATTGCTATGAAAAGCTTTTCCTTCGCCGTTCGGATTCGGCTTTAAACTGTAGGTCCCTTCCATTCATGTACAAATATAACACGCACAACATGAGTGGATGCGAAAAGCTCGGCCTAGGCCCTCCATGGGCTGTTGTGCCATCAAAAGTAAGTAAGTAAATTCTAATAGTGTATTCCAAAAAATCAATAACAGTGCCGTCTCTAAGTCTTCAAAACTACTATATAATTTTTCAGCCTGAATTTTTGTTATGGGCTTTTTAGATGGGTTACAAATACAAATTTCACCAAGAACGGTTCTTATGAAAGAAAATTTCTTTTGAATAAAATCAAAGAATCTAATAGCTTTAGAAGAAAATTCTGCAGCTGTATTTCCAACTAAATATAAGGAATGTCCTGCGCAAGGCACAAAAACTGCATTTTTGCTGTAACTTTTAATTTTAGCTTGGAGACCGTTATAAATGCCTGACATGTTCGAAGCATTGTAATACGTTTGTCCCCGGCAATTATTAATGTTCAACCCTAATTCGGACAAGCTGGACAAAATAGTTGTTTCTAAATATGTTGTATCATGATGTTCGATCTAAATCTACATACCTCATAATAATAGTTAAATGGTCAGTATGGCTAGCATCAGGCGTGGAATCAACTATAAGAGCAAAATAGTTAGCTCGTTTTATTTCACCAACAATGGAGTTTTGTACACTTTTGCCCATAAGTTCTATAAATTCATCACACGTGGTTTTAGATAAATAATTAACATGACCAATTCCGCAATTACTGTATTTTTTTTTTGTATGGACCTTTAAAAAGTCATGAAATTCAGCCAAATATTCAATACAGCTGGGAAAATTGCCTTTGGAAGAATTAGCATATCCTCTAAACCCTAAGCCCAAACTTCCCAAAAGTCTAACTGTAGCAACGACTCGTTTTAATACCTCACGCCAATAAATTGCCTCTTTTTCTATTACTTCTAAAAGTTTGGAATCGACACGACCACTTATTTTAGCCCGACGAACATAAGCACACATACAACTTGTATGTTCTTTCAACTCATCATGTCTTTTCAAAACGTCTATAATATTTTTCCAATCGGAAATCCTGAAACTAAAACATTAGATATTTTACTAAATAGTTTGCAAGCAAAGCAAAAATCATTACTAATTATTTTTGGCCATAAACCAATGTCAGTAAAGTTAAGATAAGTATGTATTTGTACATTATATTACTTCACTCTCAATTTCAATCTCTATGTCATTGGTAATTGCAACGCAATTATCACTTGCACCTTCTTCTACACAAATACTCCTATTTGAAAGATTAACATCGTTATCAGCTATTCCTGGTAGTGAAACATTTTTATATGCCACCGCAGTACTGGTAAATGGAACATTTCCATCCCAAGACATAAATTTTGCAAGGAAGTTTCTTTGCTTTTCATTTTCCCTCATTTGAATTTGTTTTCGTAGTCGTTTTTGTTCGCCAGACTCGATAGTTCTTTTCATTTTAAAGTATACTTTTCAATAATTTTTTTAAAAATAAAATGGTATAATTGTTCAGTCAATTAAGAATTATTAAATGATAAAAGCAACAACGATGGTCTTGGTAGTTTTAAAAAAAATCAATCTAAAAAAAAATATCAATCTCAAATCAAAATTTAAATTATGCTAATAGAAATACTCAATAATCACAAATAATTGTTCTCAATATTCAAAATCTTGCAACGAAAATTTGATGTTAACGCAACCAAATTCAAACAAACATTGAAATGAAATGAATGAAATTGCATTTTTCAAACGAAATATAAAGGGTGATTTTTATAAGAGTTTAGTTTTTGAAAATGAAAAAAAAAAGAAATTTTACAAAAGTGAATGAAATTTTAATTTGGATCGATAAATCAATTCCTGCCATTTACCTTTTAATGATAATTTCACTTAAATGTTACCCGCGGCTACGCTTCAAGTGGTCCATTCTGAAGGTCCAATTTTGGCACATTTTTCACACATTTCGGCCGGAATCTCACGTTCAATGTTGGCTTCCAAAGCAGTAATCGTATTTGGATTGTCCCTATAGACAAGAGACTTAACATAGCTCCACAAAAAATAGTCTAACTAATTGACTACACTAAAACGACTATTTTATTATTCTAAAATTTTTTTTTTAAATTTGGAGGCCCCTATAAATTGTTATGGTTAGCACGCAGTCCAGACACAGTTGATTGGGACGAGATCCTTCAAAGTCAGCAACGTATCATCAACAACAACAACCACCAACATAAAAAAATCCGGCGTCAGGCAAGACGTAGTTGAAAAAATTAACTCCATACTGGAACAGCTCAACAATGAAATGAAATCCACTAAATCTGGAAAGTCTTTAGCAGAACGTGCTAAATGAAATTTTGGTAATCAAAGAAGAAATTGACGAAATTATACTTGCCTGCCAAATAGCCAAAGGTGCAATCGTCAATACTAAGAAATAAATCAGGTCGTGAGCGAAATAGAAACGCTGCCTTATGCAAACGAGGTCGAAGCTATTGAGTATGGTAACCCATCCATTTACACCAATGGTACTGTATTGTTTTACATCCTCTCCACGCCCAAAGTAAGGAGTGAAGAGTACAACCTACTGATAGCAAAGCCATCTATCAAAGATGACAAAAAGGTAGACCTAGAATTTGCACAGTTGCTAATCAACCACCGGGAGAACCACAGCGTAATCAGCAATTGCCTCCCAATGGGCAATACAATGTTCTGCGAAGAAAAGTCATTGCAAAAACTATATGAAGAAGACTGCATAGTCCAGCTGCTGAAGGGGGGTCACGCCAACTGTACTTACAAAACAAACAAGGCAGTTTTTGTTGACTACATTAAAGAGGACACAATTTTTCTAACCAATCTTAATGATACCATATATTCTGGAAATACTTCCGGGTCTCCAGCAGGTACTCCAGTTCAGCAACGAGACAATCAGGATAAAGGACAAGACCTATTCAAGTTTCGGAATGACCAACCTCAAGGCACTTCCATCAGCCCTTTTGAAAATCGACTACGTTCACGCATTAAGGCTGAAAAATATTGACCGCCTAACAACAAAATACGAAGTTTCTGTCATTTTGATTTTGTTATATTTCTTACAGTCGTAGCAGTCGCTCTATGCATATGACGACGAGTTTATGGCAAACTCAACATCCCTGCCGTCAACTATCAACCGCAGGAATCAACCCAGTAACCATCCTTAATCCAGTTAGATTTACGGGACGTTGATTTTTGCAGGGGGATGAGTTACAACTCCCCATCTAGCGACAACTCATGCAAGTTACAACCACCGATAACCTCTCATCCACCAACAACTCATGCAAGCCGTATGCGCGTGCCGACATATTCTAATACCCCTTGACTTTCGCCTACTACAAGATGACTTGAATAATTTTCCAGAATGGTGTGATAAAAAAATGTCAATTCAAAACATATTCCAGAAATCGAATTCCTTCAGTGCCTAGGGTATATTTTATACGCGATAATATTGTCTGTGAAACACTGGTCCAAAGAATTCTCAAACCAATATGTCACAAAATCTCTCTATTTTACATTTGTCAGGCCAATTCTTCAATATGCTAGCCAAACCTGGTCTCCTTATTATAACACCCATTCCCATTTACCTTAAAAAATATATGAAAAAAGCCCTGCCCTTAATTTAAGTATATATTTAAGTAATTTGCTCGCTTGTACTTTTTTAGTTACTTACTTAATTTTAATGGTACAACAGCCCATTAAGGGCCTAGGCCGAGCTTTTCGCATCCACTCATGTTGTGTGTGTTATATTTGTACATGAGTGGAAGGGACATACAGTTTAATGCCGAATCCGAACGGCGAAGTGAAAAGCATTTCGTTTTGTCCTCGTTCACCACTAGACCCACACGACGAGACTCCCTTTCCAGGTTGGAGAATGCTGCACTGACTGCTCGAGCGTTTTTGCCAATGATGTCAATATCATCAGCGTATGCTAGCAGCATGACACTCTTGTAGAAGATAGTGCCAGAGATGTCGATGTTCGCAGCTCGAATTATTTTCTCCAGCATTAGGTTAAAGAAGTCGCACGATAGGGAGTCACCTTGTCTGAAACCTCTTTTGGTATCAAATGGTGCGGAGAGGTCTGTCCCAATTTTCACTGCGCTGGTGGTGTTGGTCAGTGTCATTTTGCAAAGACGAATGAGCTTTGCAGGGATACCAAAATCAGACATTGCGGCGTACAAGTGATCCCTAATCGTGCTGTCGAAGGCGGCTTTATAATCGACAAATAGATGATGGGTGTCGATCTGTTTTTCTCGGGTCTTTTCCAGGATTTGGCGTAGTGTGAATATCTGGTCGATGGTGGATTTACCAGGCCTGAAGCCACACTGATAAGGTCCAATCAGTTTGTTGACGATGGGCTTCAGTCTTTCGCACAGTACGCTCGATAGAACCTTATATGCAATATTAAGAAGGCTGATCCCACGGTAGTTGGCGCAGATCGTGGAATCACCCTTCTTATGGATTGGGCAGAGTACGCTGAGATTCCAATCACTTGGCATGCTTTCATCTGACCATATTCTGCATAGAAGCTCATGCATGCGTTTTTTGAGCTCTTCGCCTCCGGTCTTAAACAACTCAGCAGGCAGGCCATCTGCACCTGCAGCCTTATTGTTTTTCAGCCGAGCAATGGCTGTTAAGACCTCCTCATAGTCAGGCGGCGGTACTTCAACGCCGTCAGTGATTGGGGTTTCCGGAGTGGGTTCCGCAGTGGCGGGATTATTGCCGTCTTCGCCAATAAGCAGCTGCGAAAAGTGCTCCCTCCATAATCTCATTATGCCCTGGATATCTGTCACCAGATTTCCATCTTCATCCTTGCAGGAAGAGGCCCCGGTCTTCAAACCAAGAGTCAGGCGTCTTATTCTTTCAAAGAATTTTCGGACCTCGTTCCTGTCCCGCAACATTTCGATATCATTGAACTCGCGTCTTTCTTCATCTCTTTTCTTGCGCCTGAAAAGACGTTTCTCCTCCCTCCTCAACTTTCTGTATCGCTCCTTAGCAGCTCGCGTTGCAACTGACTGCAGGGTGGCTCTGTATACTGCGTTTTTTGCTTCAGTAGCATCGCGACACTCTTGGTCGTACCACATATTTCTCCGTCGACGGTGGTAGCCTAGCACCTCTTCGGCAGCCGTACGCATAGAGCGGGAAATGTGCGTCCACTGTGCGCATATATCATCAAGTTGAGGGGTGTTTTGCGAAAGGAGAAGTGCAAGTTGGTTGGCAAAGACTTTGGCTGTCTGTTGTGATTGCAGCTTTTCGACATCCAGCTTTCTCTTTGTACCTATCCGTACGCGATTTGCTACACATATACGTGTGCAGACCTTGGCTGCAACCAAGTAGTGGTCTGAGTCGATGTTTGCACCACGTATTGTGCGTACGTCTAGTACATTGGAAGCGTGCCTTCCGTCGATCACAACGTGATCAATTTGGTTTCGTGTGTTTTGATCAGGGGACAGCCAAGTGGCCTTATGGATATCCTTATGTTGGAATCTGGTGCTACTAACTGTCATGTTTCGTGCCGCGGCGAAGTCGATCAGTCTCATACCGTTATCGGTGGCTTCGTCGTGGAGACTGAATTTTCCGATCGTCGGACCAAAGAGACTCTCCTTGCCCACCTTGGCATTAAAGTCGCCTAACACGATTTTAACATCGTGGCGGGGGCAATGCTCATTAGCTTTGTCGAGGAGCTCGTAGAAGTCATCTTTGGTCGTTTCATCCTTCTCATCCGTCGGGGCATGGACACAAATTAGGCTGATGTTGAAGAATTTTGCCTTGATGCGGATAGTGGCTAGGCGCTCGTTCACCGCCGTGAACCTCGAGACTAGATGACGCAGTCTCTTCCCAACCACAAATCCAACACCAAATTCGTGTCTCGACGCATGACAGCTGTAGTAGATATCACAGGATGCTCTTTTGGAGCAACCCTGTCCCGTCCATCGCATTTCCTGTACAGCGGTGATGTCAGCTCTATATTTTTGGAGGACATCCACCAGCTGGATAGAGGCACCTTCCCTGTAGAGGGTTCGGACATTCCAGGTGCATATCCGTAAATCGTTGTCCTTTGGGCGTTTGCGGGAGTCGTCAACATTAGAGGGGTTCATTATCCGAGGCTTGTTTGGAGGTTTCATTGGGGGGTATTTTAACGTGGTGGGTTCCAAGCCCGACGCACAACCATTCATTCAAGGCCATGGAGAAGCCCGCCGCACACATTAGTTAACTCACTGACGGTTGTCAGATCGCTATCCAGGGGACGCCACGAGGAGGCTGTGTGTCGACTTGAAACGTAGAAGCGCAAGGATCGACCATGGACGCACCTGCGACTGTCACGAACTTTACCTTGTGTCCTACCCCCCCAGGCTCGCTTGTACTAAGCTAAATAAATAAATAAATAAACAACTCATATTGAAGCCGTATGCGCGTGCAACCTTCAAGTGCATACGCTGTATATCGGAGGTGCCATATTCACCGCGCGACCAATTATAACGATCAGCAATATTCCATCCAGCAAACAACTAATGTGCAGCGCTGTCAAATCAATGGGCTGCGACCGAACCATCAATGGATCAAGTAACTGCATGGAACCACCGAAGCTAGCACCGCTCCATGCACCGCTGACCTTTACTTTTACTTTTAATGGCACAACAGCCCATGGAGGGCCTAGGCCGAGCTTTTCGCATCCAGTCATGTTGTGCGTGTTATATTTGTACATGAATGGAAGGGACCTACAGTTTAATGCCGAATCCGAACTGCGAAGTGAAAAGCTTTTCATAGCAATTTTTACTCTTGTAGGTTTGCCATTGCCTGCCAAGAGGTGGTGCCGTGTAAAAAATTATTTGTTCTTTTTTTTTTTCACCACAGTATTAAATTTAAAAGCCCCCAATTTGCTAGCGAGTGAGGCAATTGATAGTTGACTGTAAAAGCTGAAACATATTGTGAAGTAATAAATAAGTTTAATTTTAAACTCTGTGTTGTTTTAATCCGAGCAAGTGTTCGCTCGGCAAATTATATTTTTAAGGACAAGGAACTCGTCCTCTTTAACTTGCATGTTAGTAGATGATTGTTGGCAGGAGGTTGAGATAAATGCAGCTGTTTGATATTTTGAGTAAAAAGCTCAACGGTACTGTCCAACTCTAATTCTTTATTTATTTTTGTATTCAGATTTAAACGAGCTTCAAGCCATTGTTGGAATAGCTGCTTGTTTGGATAGGATATTGATGTTTTTTTGTGAGTGGGGGCCAGAATGTTAAGATTTATTATCAGTGCGATGTGGTCAGAGTTTAGTTCAGCGCTGTTAATTATATTGAGAAGATTATATGCCATACCGTTATAAACATCAAAATCGAGCATATCAGAATTTTTGCACTGGTCTGTTAGCCAGTACGTCGGACTTCCTGTGGGAAGCGTGCCTTATCTTTTTAGATAATGCATTTGTACTAAGATTAACTAGACGTGAGCTTTGTTCACTAGCTTTTCGAAAAACTTTTTAAATTCAGGACATTTTATAGCAAAACATGGTGGGGATAATTGCGAATATCGTAAAGTATGAATTTAGGTATTTGATTCTTATGGATGCAGCTAGTAGAGCAGGAATTTCCATTGGTTTTAATTCTACATATTGAAAGTTGAATTTTATGAAGATGGCCGATCCAGCATGAGTTCTATTGTTCGGTTGATTTGCTGTGGTTAAATTGTAACCAGTTGTGTTAAAATAAGTTCTTGAAGTGAAAAGGGTTTCATATACTAAAAATATGTTGATATAATTATTTTTTAAAAAGGATTCAATTTCTAAAGCATTGTGTAGTAAACCATTAGCGTTCCAAATAGCTAGTCGTAGACTTACTTTCATAGTTTCTGGATTAACATTGACATCACGTTGTTTAGCGTAATAGTGAGTTTCAGCTGCTTGATTAACATTCCCTCTAACTGGAAAATTATAACATTTCTTGTAAAATTTTCTTGTCGTTCATAGTTGGGAGTTGGAGATTGATCAGTCTTACAGGCTGAGGCATAAGAGACATTTTGTTTTCTATAGCTATGTATTCTGGCCTTTTCATATTCATCTGAGCTATTGTGGGGGTTTAGCTTGTACTTGTTTTTGATTGTGTGAGTTAAACCAATTCGTTTTTTAATTATGATTTGTGTACGGGCTTTCTTGGTCGTTATTGAGGTGAAACAAATTAAAGAAAAACACTTTAATTTCCATTTTCTACTACGAGAATCTGCTTTTTTGTTTACATATATGTATGTACAACATAAAAACAATAATAATAAATATAACGTAAATAAAAATATAAATAAATTAAAACATCATGATATACATACAGCGTGTTT
Organism: Palloptera scutellata; assembly: GCA_958295655.1. Lineage (NCBI taxonomy): Eukaryota > Metazoa > Arthropoda > Insecta > Diptera > Pallopteridae > Palloptera > Palloptera scutellata. The sequence continues at coordinate 5,559,791 of OY282453.1, read as the reverse complement.
TTTTAGAAGTGGTTTTCAAGAAGAAATAAAACGTATATAATTTAATATTATGGCCAAGAATTTTGCCTTATTATAAAGATAAGGATTTGCCATTATGTTTTAAAAACGATTTCGGGTAAGTGGCTTGTTCGAATAAATTCCAGCCGAAAGGCCCAATTTTCGACCACTTTTGCAGCAATTGGGGCCGTATGTCAGTAATAACGCGTCGAATATTGTCTTCCAAGGCGTCAATCGTCTCAGGCTTATCTCCGTAGACAAGCGACTTCACATAACCCCACAAAAAATAGTCCAGCAGTGTTAAATCGCATGATCTTGGAGGCCACGCCACGGGCCCACGACGCGAGATAATGCGCTGACCAAAAGTTTCCTTCAATAAATTGATTGTTTCGTTGGCTGCATGGCATGTAGCGCCGTCTTGTTGGAACCAAAGGTCGCCCCCATCAACATCCTCCAATTCAGGCACGAAAAAGTCATTAATCATGGCTCTATAGCGTTCCCCATTGACTGTAACATTATGACCGGCTTCATCTTTGAAGAAATATGTACCAATGATTCCCTCTGCCCGTGGAGCACACCAAACAGTGACTTTATGAGGATGTAACGCCGTCTCAACAATGGCTTGTGGATTATGATCACTCCAAATTTCCAAAAATTCTGCTTATCTGCGTACCCATTCAACCAAAAGTGAGCTTCATCGCTGAACAAAATTTTCTTGTGAAAATCGGGATCGGTGGCAATCTCGTTTTGGGCCCATTCGCCGAACGTGCGACGAACTTGACGGTCGTTCGGCTTCAATTCTTGAAATGGCAAACCAAACTGAGCATAAATCAAGTGACAGCTGTTAAAAAGACCAACTCCGAAAAAAGTATTGCCAGATTGAAAACCACACTTCTAAAAAAAACACCCTTTATATGAAACACATACAGTATAATTTTACCATTTGTCAACTTTATCTTACTTTCTAATTGTTTAGTCCCTTCTACATCTAATGGCTGCCGTGTATATTTGGTGTGTGTTTTCTATGTTCTCTTTGTGATTTACTGTTGTGTTCGTTTTCTGCTGTATTCTCAGTGTTTCGAGTGTCATTCTGTTTATCTCTTTCGTGTGCCGAAAGCTCTTTTTGTTGTCTCTATATATATCTTTTTACAGTCTTTTCCTACCCTACCTTTACAAGTTATTTCGTACACTACATTTTTTTTTGTTCTTTTTCTATTCTGTATTTTGTGTTCGTGAAAAAGTTAGTAAGCTACTGTGTAGTTTGTGTTTTATGATTTTTGTTAGTATTTTGTTATCAGTCAAATTTGGTACTTATGGAACTGTGATGTACTTGATATCAATGGGATGTTTTGAATTGTTTTGGTTTGTCAATTTCAATTTTGTTTGTTTTTCTATTAGGGGTTTTTGGTAACCGTTTATTGATAGTAGTGGTTTGAAGTCCTCGTCTATGATGTTGTATACTTTATGAATTATGCCTGTTGTAGTATTGATTTTTTGCGTCATCGGCTGATTTAAATTAAAATTCAGTATTCTACCCGATGGTGTGTGTTTTGTGTACCAATTAAACTTTATGTGCTTTATGGGATTTTGTTGTTTTGTTCTAGTTCTACTATAAATTGTATTATTTTATGTTGTTTGTTTATTGTGGTGAGTATTAAGTATGTCCAAATCTTGCCTTTAAACTATGGCTCTATGGTCGTCTACACATTTTGAAATGTGGTTAATTTGTATGGATTTATGTGTGAGCTTGTTGATTGTGTCATCCATTAGTTTGTGAAGAACTATATCCGCGATAGTTGGGGATTATGTGTTGAATGTTGCGTTGTTGAATTTGAAGTAATTGTTGTCTGTCAGGCAAGAATCTAGAAAGTTTTTGAATTTTCTTTTCTGATTGTTTGTGTTTCAATGCCCTCTCATTGGTCAATTTAATTTTTTTTGGGTAATTGTAGTGGTATTTTAATGAATAGTGATATCATCGAATGATACCAATATTTCATAATTTGCTATCGTTCTTCAGAAATAATTTTTGATATACCGCTCACCCTTTTTGCAATCAGAAGTCGAATGATCAAGGCCGCATTTGATGCACTTAAAAGGCTTTTTGCAGAAGTTTTTGGTGTGCCCGAATTGCTGACAGCGATGACACTGGGCTATATCCCAAGTTTTTCGCGAAACTTCAACTATTATAATAGCATTATTTATGTTCTTCACATGAAACACATTTTTGTTGTTGGCTTTGGGCTCTGGCTCTAAGTCAATAAAACAATAGAAAACACTGGCGTCGGTTTCTTACAGTGTGACCTACTGGAGTGGGGTGATGTAGATTTTTGATTACTACTCGGTAAGAATTTATCTTTCTTTGATGTGTGTGAAATATAATTTTATTTGAGTCAAAATATGAAATAACTTTCCTATGCTAGTCAATATTTTTAACCATATGTCTAACTTGTCCGTCCCTAGACGATTTATAGCTAAAGTCTTTCTGGTATAATAGTAGCAATATTTGTAACCATTTTTATTATGTTTGCAACGTTCGGAATTATAATCGGAATATATAATCAATGCAGTCTTCATCCTCCTCCGAGTCAAGTTTCGCATATCGATTAGTGCTTATAGAGGATCTATTTTCATTGGCAATGGCAAACTTTTTACGAGTTAACTGCCGTGAATCAAAAAAGGTTTGCGTTTAATATTTCTTGTTTTTTTCAACACCACCGTTTTCGCTCATAGCGTATAACGGTAATAAGCAGTTGTACACGACGAAGCTAGAATGACAACTTATGTATAATTTTGAAGCACATTTTACAATTAGCACACTAGATAGTTAACATGCTGGAGACTTGGAAAACCATTAACACATTTTCACATACACACATTTGCACCAGATTATTAACAAGGCGTTGTTCACTTTCATATGCATACATACTTTTGTGGCTTCACATAATTCTTCTGCTTCTGAAAATTTATCATTTCTTATTTACTTAATTATTATAATTCATGTAGCGCCCGGCTTTCATTCCAAGGGTTGTGAAAATTTCACTCCAAGCAGGCGCCTTTAGATCCGGTAGCCTGTAAGTGGCTTTCTGCTTGTTTTACAAAATGTCGTGCAGGCACACAAGTTCAATAAGCTTCTTTCTATTTTAAACTGAAATTAAAAATAATATTAATACTTTGTTCAAAAAAGTATTGTTCATTCTTTACTTACTTTTCAAAATTACAGTTTCCAATTTTATTATAATTGTCAAATTTCAGTAAAGTAACGTAAGATATCAAATATCTGCAGATATTTACGTCACGTTACATCACGCCTTTTATAACTACTTCTGCGTATAACAGATAATAAAGTCATATTTAATTACTTCACGTTACTTCTCCTCATGTCCATCATAACCAGAGTATAAATCAGAATGATTGATAAATTCAAATGACGACTAGTACTGTCACTATTTCTTCAACCGAAGTGTTTCACTACATTTTCAGGGCAGACTCTTTTATCAAATTTAATAAAAAAATTTTAAATGTATATGCTTTTGATTTCTTCATGATATAAAATCAAATATTTCAAAACTTTTCATTTAAACATCTATTTTTTTCAAAGTGTGTTACGAGCGGCAAGGATGTAAAGTAAAGAGGGGAAACGCGGTCTCTGTTCAATCGAAGTTTTTTTCCTCAGTTTAAAACGTGGCTGAAAATTCGGGACAAAAAGTAATTCAAAAAGCCAAAAGCGTATTCAAACAAAACACATGTATGTACCTGTATGTATATTAGAGCTGGTCGGCCCTCATACAAGAAAAATAGTATGAAAAAACCACCCCCTATCTGAAAACTTATGTTGAGAGTATTTCAAAACAATTTTTTTTTTTTTTGGACAACCCTAAAAACCGCCAAAATGAATTTTTGTTTATAACTTTGGCAGTTGATGTCCGATATTTATAAATGAGATATTGGTGTAAAAGGCTCAACGATTACTACATTTTCTTCTCAGATGCTATTCAGCTCCGAAGTCATTCGTAATATTTAGGTCGCGTACACAGAGTTGTACCCCAAGGTAAATTTTTTTCAAAAATTTTAAGATCTCAGAAAATCATTAAATTCTTGCCCAAGAAGTGTTCCATTACGTTAATAAACGAAAAAGTTATAGCTGCTTAAATTTTGGTGCAATTCTTATTGTAAGTACATTCATAAATTGTTTTTTATAATATTAGAAATTTTTAGTACAACTTACTAAAAATAAAAATATTCCGTTATTTACGGTAAAATATGTTTGTAAAAAATTTAGTAAACACTCGCCTAAAAGCATATACTTTTTGGTCAGTGTCTGTGCAAAACTCAGCAAAATTGTGAGATTTAATAAGTACAAGTTTTTAATTGAGTGTTCAAAATGTTTTTTGAAAAGCGTGATATAAATAATACCAAATTGCCGACGAAACGCGAAGTTATCGAATATTTGCTTTTTTTAAATGTAACGGTATTTCAAGTGTCCCAAAACATCGTAAACTAAATTATTATATACCAACAGGTGTAAAGACTCTTTGTGGCAAAGTGCAAACATTCCAATAGTTGTAAACACTACACTTCGAAGATACATGAATAGCCTTGTAGAAAAACATTATGATATAACAAAGCATCCTTCTAAATACAATGAAGCAGAATGGAATAAGCTATTTCTTATTTCTCAATGCAAGTGCGGCATAGAATCCAATGTTCAATGTAGTTGTTCTAATTCCACTAAAATTTCCGCCAATGCCATACATTTTTTTTATTGATTATTGTCGTTGGACAGTTTCATAAAACAAGTTGATGATACTGAAATGGAAATGGAGCCTGAATATGATGTTTTTTCAGACATGCCACAAAAATCCCTGTATTATACTTGCTACATACCTTGTTCAAGTGAGGATGATGCAGAAAGTGATCACGAAGTATCAGATGTCGATCACAAGTTGAAAGTGTCAGAAATATCATTGCAATATTATTCCCAAGCACTGGATAGGACTGATACTTCTGATCGATTCGGGTCATTACTTGCGACAACATTGATAAAAGATTTACGTCTCTCAATCGCTGCGAAAGTAATACGAGATTTCCCGACTGATGTTGAAGATAAATTAAACAAATACTTTGATGATTTAATTATCGACAAAAGTAAAGTTTCACGAGAAAGAACAAAGTACAGATCACAAGCCGAAGCAGCACCAAAAAATAATACGCTCTTGCAATGCATCTCATATGATGGCAAAAAGGATGTCACGTTGAAGAAAAAAATAGTTCAAAGCACAGTAAGATTAGAGAGAAGAACACATAACAATACGGAAGGAGCCTGAATCGCAATTAATTGCCTATGTAATTGCCTAAAGATTATTCCTTACGGTACTGCCGTCAATACTGGGTATAAAACGGGAGTAAATGCGTGCATAGAACGACATCTGCAACGACCATTGCAGTGAAATGTTTGTTTATTTCACTTTAATGAGTTGCCTCTCAGAGCGTTGCTTACGCATTACATTAGCAAGCAAAACGGTCCTGGAAACTGCCAGGTGGCTTAGGGTAGGAAATTTTGGCTTGCGAAAAGTATCCAGTAAGTTTTTTCCTGGCATATAATCTTTGTCAATAAAAGGTAATGTACCTATTGACATATTTTTCATGTTGAATGTGATTTTCAACCTATTTCAATGGGCGTTATGCCTGGTAAAGTAAGCTATTGGAATATACGCGACGACCTGCGTTATCTCTTCGACATGGTAGTTGCTGTCAATAATGGTGTGTGCAGTGATCGGCTGGCCAGTAAGAAACCCGGTCCCGTTAGTATAGCTAGCTGGTTAACAACCCCTTCCCGATTACTTCGTTTGTATGTTTCTAAAAACATACACATACATTTCCACGTTATTATGAAATCTGGTAGAGTTCGTAGTTAACGTATACACACCATTTTGGTTTCTTGTGAAGAGCCAGCCACAAGCCATTCACGCAAGTCGGCATGTTTTTGAATATATTTGCTGGATCCGTCAGTTACAAATTGAAGTTCAGTTTATTATTCGTCCGACTATCGAATATAATGCATATTATTTTCACCCAGAAAACATACTGTTGGCAATGATAACTGATCCGGATCAAGACATACGTTCAGAAGCATATGAAAGAATCAGAACCGCACGCCAAAATCAACCCGGATCGCTTCGTACGTTTAATGTGCCAAAACATGGGATAATAAATTTCAATAGTAATTCGTACACAAGTATGATTGATTGGAACAAATTCAAATGTACGGAACCACCTTGTCTCCTGTTCTACACGGACAGTCAACTTATATATTTTCAATTTTCAGCCAGTGAAATCATAAATATTCCAGGTAAATCTTCTGAAGTAAAAAAAGTTTAATATATCACTAATTACTTTTAATTTTTACAGAACTTAAATGCCATTCGCAAAACGAGCGTTTTGTTCGTGTTGTAAAGCGAATCTGCACTTGCAGTCTCAGATGAGAAGCTTGTGGGTCATATACTAAGTAAATTGGAAAGTCGTGAGCGTTACAACCATCTGGAATCACGTCAAAATTTATGTTTTAATGTATAATTTTTAAATAACAATAAATATTGAATATATTAATTGGCTTATTGGTTTTTGGTTTGAGCTACAACAAAAAATCTAAATTATTTAAGTACTTACAATAAGAATTGCACCAAAATTTAAGCGTCTATAACTTTTTCATTTATTAACCTAATGGAACACTTCTTGGACAAGAATTTAATGATTTTCTGAGAGCTTAAAATTTTTGAAAAAAAAATTGCCTTTAGGGGGTACAACTCTGAGTACGGGACCTAACTATTACAAATGAGATCGGAGATGAATAACACCTAAGAAGAAAATGTAGCAATCGTTGAGCCTTTTACACCAATATATCATTTATAAATATCGAACATCAACTGCCAAAGTTATAAAAAAAAATTCATTTTGGCGTTTTTTAGGGTGGTCCAAAAAATAAATAGCTTAAATTCGCTTAGAACGTTTAAAACAAAAAATAAACAATAGCACCTATTTACGCTAAAGATTCATTTTTCACTATTCAACTATATAATAATAACTATAACTATTCAAAACAAATAAAATAACTACATAGTAATACAGGGAACTTGAAAAGTTTCTACCCTAAACATGAAAACACAATTATTTTGTTTGAGTTTTGGTTTTTATTCAGTATAATATCCTAACAGTTCAAAACACTTAGTCCAGCGCTCCTCCAATAAGTCTAACCCATCATTAAAGTACAGCAAAATATGCCTCTACGGCTACTATAGCTTCTTCATTCGACGAAAAACACTTTCCACGAAGGAACTGTTTCAGGTTTTGGAACAGGTAGTAGTCGCTGGGAGCCAAATCTGGTGAATACGGTGGATGGTCAAGCAATTCGTACTTTAATTATTTGAATTTAGCCATTGTGCAAACACTTGTGTAAGGACGTGCGTTGTCTTGATGAAGAAGGATTTTTTTCTTCTTTAAACCGTGTCTTTTTTCGCGAATTACTGCAACCAGTTTATCCGGATGGTTACAATAGTATTCTGAGTTTATTATTTTACCTTTCTCAAGATAATTATTCGACAAAATCCATTTTTCATCCCAGAAAACAGTAGCCATATCCTTTTTTGCTGATCGTTCGTGCTTTGTCTGCTTTGGCGCCAAACATCCAGCTTCAGTTCACTGTAAACGTTGCTGTTGCAATTTAGGAGCATTATGTTAGACCAAAGTGTCATACACAGTTATGAAACGACGCTCAAAATCCGTTTTATTCTGCTTAAAACGTTCCAAATTGCACTGAGAATTCGATTTCCATCGAGTTTTTGTTGAATTGTTAAGGTATGCGGCACTACTTTTCCTAACAGCTTTTCATATGTAGTTCTTTATGTAAAATGTGGTTTACTCGTTCCTCTGAGATGCCTATAGTATCAGCTATGTCACACATAGTCGCACTTGGATTTTCACAACAATAACATGTACTTTTTCAATGATTTCTGGTGTCGATGCACTTTTTGGACGTCCGGTTCATCTTCAATACTTGTACGACCACATTTAAATTCAGCAATCCAATTTTTTACTTTTGCATTTGGAGGAGCACATTCAATTAACACATTTACCATATTGGTATGGATTTCTGTCTAGGTAAACCTTTTCTAAATAAATACTCTATAATGGCACGATTTTTGAATTTTTCTACTTTAAAAAACACTGACACGTCAACTTCAAGCAGCTGTTAAACAAAGAATTGATTTGAAACTTCACACGTGTTCATACGAAAGACGAAATCATACATCATTGAACATAAATTCACTGCTCCACTACTGGTATCTATGTGTCAGGCTAGAAACTTTTCAGGTAACATGTACATGCAAATAACGGAAACAATAACCATTCAATAACAACAAAACAGCGTCCACAGTCGCGCGGCGGAATGGTATTGCTTTTGATACATTTTTCCTTATCCTTCCTGTCCATTTCGTTGGCACTACATGCGGTCATAGTCGGCATTGACAAACTGAAGTTTATTGTGGTAAAGGCATACACTTACAACAATGTCTGTATGTCTCTATCGGTGTCCTGTGATTGCATTCCCTGCGTCTTGTATTGTATTAACTTTATCTGGACTTACAAATGTTGGGGTATCGGCTGGCGCCATTGTTTTCTCCCCACAGAAGTCTTGGTTGTGCCACTTTTTATTAATGAGGATGTCACGTACCAGTGCCAGCAACAACTTTATATGACGGATGCTGAGTTCAACTTCATGTGGGTTAAGTTCAGCATCCAGTCTTAGTTGCTGCACTTCTATTTTCTTTATAGAAGCCCGAATTCTGGTAAGGATTTTACTTTGAATAAGTTAGCTTCCATTTCTGATTCGATCACTTCTATTTTGGAAATCGTGGTTACTGATAACTTCAATATTATCAATTCGGATTGGTTGTGCCTCATAAGTCACACAACAACCGAAGGTCTATATGTCGAGTTATTTGCTGAGTCATTCCTTGCGGTCTTTCATTCATATTAAAATGATTAGCGTTAAACCTACTTATGACAGTTAAATAAAGACACTTCATGGTTTAATGACTTGCAGATTAGCAGTCAGGTCGCTTTCAGGAACTGGCAATCTAATGAGAATGCCAATACTGAACACTTGCGTAAGCAGGAAATAAATCGCTGTAATGCCACTCTAAAGCGCGAAAAGTTTCTTCACGAACAGCGCTAGAGGCACAAAGTCTTCTATAGGCGTTGTAAGAACTTTTGGTCATTTCTAAAGAGAGTAGAGAACCAAACGACTTCGTCTGTTATAACTCTTTTTACAAGTGATCGCCTCGTCACTAGCTCGGTTGATAAAGCCAACATTTTTGCTAATATTTTCGCAAAGAATTCTTCTCTGTCAGCTAGCGATCAACCTCTGCCCGTTATCGCATCTGTATCTAGTAGTATGACTGAGATGGGCATTCCAGCCCATGCATTGTGAGCTTGTGCGACAATGCTGGCGCGACCGTTGCGCAATCTTTTCAACATTTCATACACAACTGCTGTATTTCCGTCCGGAAAGTTGCCAATGTCCAACTACTTAGTTCCTAAAAAGGGCAAGACTATGGACCCTGCAAACTATCGCCCCATCACAATCTGTTCTACGCTATCCAAAGTCATGGAAAGTGTAGTTAACTTTCATTTGGTGAAATATCTTGAGCAAAATGAATTGCTCCATGACCGCCAATACGGTTTCCGTCAAAACCACCTTATGTGCAGTCTCATGGCGGTCCTCACCGAGCACTGGTACTATAGTTTTCATGGCTTAAGTGAGAGGAAAACGATAGCTCTGGATGCTTCAAAGGCGTTTGACAGAGTGTGACATAAAGCACTGCTGTCAAAACTGATTGTGCATGGGGTCGGGAGTAACTTCACACGATGGATCACGAACTTTCTAAGCGGCCGCTCTATCCGTGTTGTGATTGTTGCATTGTTTCGGAAAATCTTGCCATTGATGTTGGAGTGCAGCATAGTTCGGTCCTCTCCCCTACCCTTTTCCTTATCTTCATTAATGACCTTCTGTCATTAACGAAGAATCCCATTTACTCGTTTCCAGATGACAGCACCATATCTCATTCCAGTTCGCAGACGAAAGTTGTGGAACACAGCTCAACATGACTCACTCCGCAGTGGTGATCGTTGCTTCCGGTCAAAGAGCAGCCAATGCCATCGTTCCGGCACATCCTGCTAATGCCGCCATCCGTATCATCCGCAATTTGGAGACGTCCCATTTCCGAGGACACAGGGTCAAGGAGTTATTCGGTGACGGTATAAGGACCCTGCAGCGTCTGAAGGAGCCATTTAATTTTGCACTCGTGCAAGGGGGCCGGGATGTTTAAGCCACCCTAATGCACCTTTTCTTTCCTATTCATTTTCTCTATCCTTGTTTCTTTTCGTTCTATTTCTTTTCTTGCTATTGCTTTCCTTTTAGTTCTTCTCTAGAAAAATTTCACACCGGTCGGTTGGGCTCATCAATATATTTATTGAACAATTTTTACTTTCAATAAATTTGTTAATCTTGTTAAATTTAAATACAAATTTCTTGTGTTTTAATATCCCATTAATTCACTTCTGAATTAAACAGATGTTTGAGCCACCCTAATGGCCCTCTCCTTTTTAATTATTTCTTATTCTTCTCATTTTCTTTATATTTCTTTCTTTCCTATTCTTACCTTTGACGGACTGTTTGAGCCACCCTAATGGCCCTCTCCTTTTTAATTATTTCTTATTCTCTTTTTCTTTCTATTTCTTTCTTTCCTATTCTTACCTTTGACGGACTGTTTGAGCCACCCTAATAGCCCTCTCCTTTTTAATTATTTCATATTCTTCTCCTTTTCTTTATATTTCTTTCTTTCCTATTCTTACCTTTTCAACTTCTTTTACATATATTATTAACCCTTTTGAATAATTCTAACCGTACGGTCTATCCTAACTCCTTATAAGTATATTGTAGATTTAAATTTGTTCCTTATTTTCCAATAAATTAATTTGTAAATTTCTTATACCCGATTCCCCGGTGTTTCATTTTTCCACGTCATTTCTCCTTCAACCAAGCCACAGAGCTTAAACATTGGTCCTTCGAGCCACTAAGTGCCAGCGAAAAAAAAAAAAAACATATATAACCCAATGAGGTTAGTGCAGTGCCGCTAAAAACATTAAACCCAAAATAACTTAAACATTAAATTCTAACAAACAATAAAAACAAATAAAAAGGGCACAAGTGCAACATTGACCAACAATCAACCACCAACAAGTACAGCACAGCAAGTAAACCCCAGGGACCATTCCCTCCCTTTGTCCAGTATTGAAGTAAGTACAAGTTTTTATTTATTTCCTAAATTTTACTTGTGAACTTCATATCTACACAATATTTTAAATTTTCCCATATTTAAAATATTGTGTATAAATTGTATATATTTCCATATACATACATACTGGTTTCAACATACGAAATTATCTTTTGTATGTACATAAAGTAAATAAGTTCCGTGTACAACAACAAATACACACTTATTGCTTTAGAGAAATTTCTTGCATTTCTTTTGTGCTATATTCGTTTACCTCCAAACGATAAACCTGTACAAAATTATTACACCTTGTGCAATAAATTTAGGTACACTTTGACGAATTAAAGTAGTTTATTATATTATATTTATTTTTATTTTTTTTATTTCACATTAAAATAAATATATATATATATATATATATATAATCAGGTTGACATTTTACAACAACAAAAATAAATATATTTATTTTCATTGAATATTTGAAATTATTTTTACCTACAAAAGGTTGCACTTAGCATTTTTGCGGTTATTAAAAAAACTACAGGAAATATTTCTTGTTTCCAGAAAAATATATAGTTGCTAATTTAAATACAACTATTTTCAATATATATTTTTTTTTCTTTCCTTTTCCTGGATACTTATTACAATTTTATTTGTTCAAATAATTCTAAATTTCTTAGAATAATTTAATGCCTGTTGATACAACTCCTCCCAGGCAAACCGATTCTGTTGCGATAAACAAAAAACCCCTTTTAAAAATGTCAGACGAAGAGAATGCTCAAAAACAACGAGAAAAAAAAGAACTCGCTAAGTCCCAAAAAAGGCGAACTTATAGTATTTCAATGCAGAAGTTCATTGCCGAAAGTGACAATCGTGTACAATATTGCGATAAATTTAATAATTCTTCTCTAGAAGATCACACCGAATCTTTTTTGGTTGTGAAACGAAGTAGTCTAGAGAAGAGTTGGACTCGACTCCAAAGAGTCTATGATGTGGTGTTTGAGACAGACGACAGTGACTTGCCCGAAAATTTCAAAGTACAGGCTAGTGGTAAATACTGTAGCTGTCAAGAAACATACGAAAACACAATGGCTAGAATTGAAGATCAGTTGAAATTACTTCAACCTCAAGCCCGTTCAAGAGAAGTCCCTAAAGAACAACTCAAAGAGCAGGCAAGTATAATGCTTACAAGTTCCACCTTGCGATACAGAAATTTTTTCTGATGGTTATGAAGAATGGCCGTCTTTCCGAGACATGTTCACCGCCGTTTACATTAACCATCCAAAACTCACTTCCGCTCAAAAGTTATACCATCTCAGGTATAAAACGCAATGTAGAGCTATCGTCAAACAATATCTGTTAAGCGACGAAAATTTCGCTCTAGCATGGGAAGCCTTGAAAGCTCGTTATGAGAATAAACGCATTCTAGGAGGTAGAATTATTCAAAATTCTAATCGACTTTATTCTTTCACGTTAGTGGCACCCAAAACTAACAAAAGAATATATGCTCGGGCTATAGTTCTTTCGCAGTTAACTAAGCTTCTTCCCAGCTTTCCAATCAGAAGGTTTAACTTGCAACAGTTAGCCACTTTAAATCTTGCTGATCCAAATTGCCATATTCCTGCTCAAATTGATGTAGTAATCGGAAATGATTTATTGCCTCAAATACTTCTAGAAGGATTACGAAAGAACATCTGTGGTAATCTATTGGCACAGAATACTATATTTGCCTGGATCATCAGTGGTTCAGTTAGAGAACACGTAGCTGCACATTCCACGCAAGTAGAACCAATCTCCAATGAATTGCTTAGCTCCCAATTAAAGCAATTCTGGGAGCAAGAATAAATCCCACAAGCTCTTCCACTCTCGCCTGAAGATCAAGCTTGTGAGGATTTATACTGTTCTACTACGAAACGAAATTCAGATGGTCGTTACGTTGTCAGGTTGCCGTTTAAAAAAAGTTTTCCCAAAACTATAGCGTTAGGCCATTCAAGGGCCACTACACTTCAACAATTTCTTGGAATGGAGCGCAGTTTGCAAAAAAAGGTTGACCTGAAAATCGTTTATGACGAAGTACTACAAGAATATCTCAGTCTTGATCATATGGAAATAACTCATTCTCAAGAAGTTATTTCCAATGGAAAGTACTTCTCATTTTATTTACCCCACCATGCTATGATTCGGCCTGAGAAAGTAACTATTAAACTCCGTGTAGTTTTTAATGCTTCAAAAGCCACTAGCTCAGGAATTTATCTTAACGATGTTCTCTATACTGGCCACACTCTTCAACCAGTCCTAATGCTTCTCATAATTCAATGGCGAATGTTCCGATTCGTTTTCAATGGAGATGTGCAGAAGATGTACAGACAAATTTTGGTACATAAAGATGACCAAGATTTTCAGCAAATTCTCTTTCGCGACTCCATGAATGCTCCTATCCGAGATTTTAAGCTCAAAACGCTAACATTTGGAGTTAATTGCGCACCGTATCTAGCCATCTGAACTCTCCATCAGTTGGCAAAAGATACGCAAGAACAATGCCCTCTCGCGGCTAAAATTCTAGTCGAAAATATATATGTCGATGACATCCTTTCTGGAGGCCATGATGTAGACACAGCTATCGAATCACTATCTCAAGTAATTCATTATCTTGGCTCAGCTGGATTTCCTCTGAGAAAAATCACAGCTAACCATCCTGCAATATTAGAAAATATCCCAGCAGAGGATCTGTTAGATTCCGATTTCCTACGGTTTCAAAGTACAAGCTTTACTAAGACTCTCGGGATTCGTTGGAATGCAATTTGAAAGTGACATTTAACGAAACTTTTTTTTAAATACAGTATAGTTTTAATTTAAGCACAAGAGAAAAATATGATATGTTCGCCGAACACAACATAACTACGACCTTACAGCCCAATTTTTTTCGTAATAAATAACAGCTTTCTTCCAGTACAGAAAGTTTGTACAAATTGTTTTACTAGTAAAGTGTTTCCGTACTCGAAAAACTTGCAACGGGAGAGCAAAAACTAGTAAGAATGTGAGACAGAAAAAGTAGCTACAAGTTTCTACTATTTAGTAAAATTTTTACTTGCACAAATTTGCAGCTGCTGAAAAACACATACTGTCATAATAAAAATTAATAATGGCAAAAAATATGTAAAAAGGAAAAACAAGTGTGGTGTTTTATAAAGTTTAATAAAATTTATTGTGTTTTTTTAATTATAAAGAGCGTTAAAAGATATATTGGTTATGTTGAGGAAAATGTAAGTACTATTTGTGATTGTGAGTGTGCCATAAGAAATGATTCCAATAAATTATGAACTCTTTAATTACAGCAGCAACAGCCGCCTGCAAAGAAGAGCCAAATTTTTGAGGGAACCTCGGAATATGTAGAAAAACAAATAGTGATTATTGAAGGTATTTGTTACAAATACTCCACAGCAGCTGTTATCAGTCTATAACAAGTATTTATTTTATAAATATGATGAAATTTTGAATTGCATTCTGGACGTGCATAAATCTGCGGACATTCTCGTACTCCTAATAAAGGAACGCAATTTGAAGAGACCAGACCATTCCATCCTACACAGAGCAAAAGTTTCGCCACCATTTCCGAATTTCGTGAAGTTTATATGAGCGGCTAAGCGATAGTGAAATATACAACGCCCTACCAATTGATAAACGGCTTTCTGAAAAATTGTATGGTGCAGTATTTTCATGGTTTGCTGATCATGAGCTGTGCAGCAGCTATAGAGACTTGGCAGACCGATTTCACCTTTGCCTTTTATGGAACATGATCCATCGGTTTACGCTACATGTCAGCGCCCGCAGCTCATCAAATGGCTGAACGAAGAAAAGAATCCAGCAAATATTTTGCAGAGAATTGCGGATAGGTAATCGATGTAAAAATTAATTATCTTAATTGAATTTAAATTGAAGAAATTTTAGGTTGCATCGATGGTACTCATGTGCTTATCGATCCTCCTAAGGCTGGCAAAGATTACTTCATTGGCAGGAAGTTCAATATCAGTTTGTGTCTGCAACCTATCTGTGACAAGAAAAATATATTTATGATAGTTGGGTGTCCAAAAATCTCCTATATACAAAAAGTTTACATCGTTTTCCGAAGGTAACAATACTACAATTCTTGTAAGCAATTTTTGACTGCATGAATGACCTTTCAAATTATTATTTACTGGGTGATTCTGCGTATACCTGCAGTTCGATTTTTGTCACTTCCTACCGCGATAATGGTCACCTAACAAGCGCGCAACAACCATTTAATATGAAGCTAGTAGTGTCCGAGTGGCAATCGAGCAGTGTTTCGAGATACCAAAACAGAATTTTCAGGCAATTATATTATTGCAAGATTCGAGGTATGCCACATCATTCGGGCATGCTGCGTTCTGCACAACATCGCAAACGAACACGATCTAGACTTTATTTCGAACACGGAGCCAAGAATTGCATCAGGATAACTGTAAGAGATGCTATTTTGAGAGAAATTGAAAGGTGTTAATTTTGAATAAATAAATATTTTTTTTATTATTATTATTTATTAATTAATTAATTCATTTTAGATATAAACATTTCATATAATTAATTATAAATGAATCTTATATGACAGCAACAATATATGAATGTCGTGTATCAACAAATATTTGTATATGTATAAGTTTTATTAATAAAAAAGTAAACAGATTGCATTCACATCACATAAATTTCAAGCAACCAATGTTTGTGTAATTGTTTATTTTTATTAAAGCAAAACTTAAGAAATTTGAATTCATTGCACAAAAATTTCATTTAAAAAAGTAATAATAATAAATAATTGAACTATGTAATACATAAATAATAAATATTTTGTCGCTCTTAATTTGTTGACTCTAAATTACACTACTGTTTACTTATTTTCTCCACCAACCTTTCCAACAGTTCCAACTTCATCTTCTTTCGTTCTTCTTCCCTCTCAGCCCGTCTTCTTTCCTTTTGTCCCACTGCTCTTTCATTTCCCAAAACTTTAAGGTTTTTTCTTCAAACTTCTTCGTATATTCCGAAATTCTATTTAAATTTTCAAGCAGCTGTTCCTGCACTGTCCTTCTGTTGGATTTTGAGATTCTAGTCTCTGTAAATAAGGAAAACGGAAATATATTAACCTCAAAAGTGTATGCGTAATTTAAATACCTGCAGAAGTGGAAGTTACTGCACTTATGAAAGTCTCGGAAGCAAATGAAACACCTTAACAGGCTGCTCTGGCTCTACGACAGCTGTAGACACCACAGCTTCTTCATCCAAAACATATTCGGGGTTCAGACCTTCCCAGGAGCTCGTCCAACTCACTATGTAACATACAAAAATATTATTTTATATAATTGAAACTCTCAAAATTAAGTCAAAATCTAACGTGGGTTATACAGACAAATTTGCCTGTTGCGCCAAGTTTGTGAATTGTGCAACTAATTTTATTTGTACCGCCTCTCCAACCCTTAATATTTTGCCTCCACCTGCTGGCCAGTGTAAAGGTAGCCTTTGGCGCAAAACTTTTCGGCAATTAAAAGACACATTTTTTTTGCTTTTAAGCTTCGCACTTTTTCCAACTATGGGACGTACCTTCTTCCCCAGCGATATTAGGAGGTTAAATGGAGCAGTCAACCATTCGTTTTTTGTTTGTTTTCCATGTCTTTACCTACACTTGCTCCAGTTTCTGCAATGTGGTCCAACGTCTGAAATTGTAGTGTGTCTGCACTTCCAACGGCGTTCCTGCTGTTCCACAACTTTGGAAATTACTTCACTCTGATAGCTTGCATCTGAATGTAAAGCAATTTAGTATTTGCACATTTCAAAGCTTCTTTCTATACACATATAGTATACATACTCGTATACCACATATGGTACATATGGTATACAAAAATCAAAAAAACAAAACTTACAAATTTTTCTCGTTTAACTTTGAAATTGTCAAAAAGTTCGATCCGCTGTTTCCTTTTTCTAATTTTTCCCCCTGCGCGAGAATATTTTTCTCAAAATTGCTGTTACTCTCTCCCTGCAAGTTTATACAAGTAAAGTACGTGACCAGAGCTAATACGAGGATTGCTTCATTTTGATGCTTAGAACTAGTAAATAAAATGTAAGTCCCAGTTTTGGACGAAAATATAGGTAGCCTGCCGAAAAGCTTGTAGGCCCGATAACTGGAAAAGCAAAAATTTCATTTGCTTAACTGTTAACCGTAACTTTTTTGATGAAAAAGTCGATAAATAAGAATTATGAACAATTTATATTTTTTAAGTTACTCATAATTTTTATTTTTAGCAACCTATATTTATAATTTACCCGACAAGAGTTATGACCAACTTAAATTTTTTATTCATTAAGCCTGTTTAAATGTGGTCGCTGTAGCGTAACGGTAGTGCGTTGGACTGTTGCGCAGAGTGTCCGGGACTCGATTCTCGGCACAGGAAAAAAAAAAAAAAAAAATGTCTGTCTCTTTATCGTTGTCCTATGTGATTGCATTCCCTCATTCATTCTCCTTCCTTCTTCCTCCCATCTATCAATCTTCCTTCCATTGAACACAATGATCTGCATTAATAGGGTTACACCTTGTGTGTTGAATGTATAAATGTATAAATACACTAGCTATAATCTCACAAAAATAATTTTGCAAATTGTTTAAGCTCTGTGGCTTGATGGAAGGAGAGTTCGATGGGGGTAATTTGAGTGGAGTAAATTGAAAGACCGGGAGATCGGTTTTAAAAATTTATAAAATAATTTATTGGATATGAAAATAGAAAAAATGGAAATATTCGCAGAACGACCATGAAGAGGGAGAGTTCGCAGTCGTAAAGGACGAACTGCTTCCACCAAATGAATGGCGTCTGGGTCGTATCGTCAAGTTACACCGTGGTCCATTCGCGTTGTCGATTTGCGCACCCAAAATGGTGTAATATCACGTCCTATCGTGAAATTATGTATTTTACCTCTCGCGTAAAATCTGATAATATAGAAGTCTCGTTCTATAACCACTAGTAAAACCCATGCTAATCTGTACTTCTTTCTAGTACTCCACAGGTTAAATCAAAAGCCGTAGACCGCGCAAACCAGCGCAACACGTCACAACCCGCAGCGTTAATGGCTCCCTCTGGTCAGGAAAGGAATTGTCACCAATGCAAGCTTCCGGTACCTTGCATTGCGGTATTGCCGCGGTTTCCTCGCCATGACCCCCAACCAGCGAGCGGAAGCGGCTAGGGCCCATAGATATTGTATGAATTACCTCGCTCAAACGCATACCACGGCAACATGCGAGTCCGCCAACCGGTGTAGGAAGTGCTTCCTGGATCACCACACGCTGATCCATCCGGAATCCAGGCCTGTAGCAAAGATAAAGCAAGCCAGCAACCGGCATCAAGCACCGCAACGACCATCCAGAGCTATCGTTCCTGGCCGTCCTGCATCTGCCGCCTCCGTGCCTGCGCCTCCTCATATGGCTGCCGCCCGGACAATCCACCGCCGTCTCGAGATATTCCACTACCAGGATCAGAGGGTGAAGGAGCTACTCGGGGATGTCGTTACGACCCTGCAGCGCCTCGAGGAGGCAATTGATTTTGCACCCTTGCAAGGATGCCGGGATATTTGAGCCACCCTAATGGTCCTCTCCTTTTTAATTATTTCTTATTCTTCTCCATTTCTTTATATTTCTTTCTTTCCTATTCTTACCTTTTCAACTTCTTTTATATATATTATTATCTTACTTACTTACTTACTTAGCTGGCGCTACAACCGATGATCGGTCTTGGCCGCCTCCACAAAGCTCCGCCAGTCACTTCTGCCATGCGCGCGCTGGCGCCAGTTGATAAGGCCAACTGCAGTCAGGTTGCCCTGCACCTGGTCTTTCCAACGGAGATTAGGACGTCCCCTTCTGCGTGTTCCTCCACCGTGGTTCGAATAAAACACCCTTCTAGCCGGAGCGCTTTCTTCCATTCGCTCAACATGACCCAGCCAGCGAAGCCGCTGGAGTTTTATACGCTTGACTATGTCAGTATCGGCGTACAGCTCATACAGCTCATCGTTCCATCTTATTCGATACACGTCGTCCACGCATACTGGACCGTAGATCTTACGGAGTATCTTCCTCTCGAACGCTCCTAACAGCCTCTCATCATTGATGGTCAATGTCCACGTCTCTGCGCCATACATTAGGACGGGAAGGATGAGGGACATATAGAGCGTTATTTTCGTCGGTCGAGAGAGGGCTCTACTTCTCAATTGCCTACTGAGCCCGTAGTAACACCTGTTGGCAAGAGTTAGTCTCCGCTTGATCTCAAGGCTGACATTATTGTTGGTGTTTATGCTGGATCCTAGATAAACGAAATCCTTGACGGCTTCAAAAGTGTAGTTGTCAACAGTGACATTTTGTCCAAGATGCCGTGACTCTTTGTTTGTTGACACAAGGTATTTCGTTTTGTCCTCGTTCACCACTAGACCCACACGACGAGACTCCCTTTCCAGGTTGGAGAATGCTGCACTGACTGCTCGAGCGTTTTTGCCAATGATGTCAATATCATCAGCGTATGCTAGCAGCATGACACTTTTGTAGAAGATAGTGCCAGAGATGTCGATGTTCGCAGCTCGAATTATTTTCTCCAGCATAAGGTTAAAGAAGTTGCACGATAGGGAGTCACCTTGTCTGAAACCTCTTTTGGTATCAAATGGTGCGGAGAGGTCTGTCCCAATTTTCACTGCGCTGGTGGTGTTGGTCAGTGTCATTTTGCAAAGACGAATGAGCTTTGCAGGGATACCAAAATCAGATATTGTGGCGTACAAGTGATCCCTAATCGTGCTGTCGAAGACGGCTTTATAATCGACAAATAGATGATGGGTGTCGATCTGTTTTTCTCGGGTCTTTTCCAGGATTTGGCGTAGTGTGAATATCTGGTCGATGGTGGATTTACCAGGCCTGAAGCCACACTGATAAGGTCCAATCAGTTTGTTGACGATGGGCTTCAGTCTTTCGCACAGTACGCTCGATAGAATCTTATATGCAATATTAAGAAGGCTTATCCCACGGTAGTTGGCGCAGATCGTGGAATCACCTTTCTTATGGATTGGGCAGAGTACGCTGAGATTCCAATCACTTGGCATGCTTTCATCTGACCATATTCTGCATAGAAGCTCATGCATGCGTTTTTTGAGCTCTTCGCCTCCGGTCTTAAACAACTCTTCGCCATTAAGCAGCTGCGAAAAGTGCTCCCTCCATAATCTCATTATGCCCTGGACATCTGTCACCAGATTTCCATCTTCATCCTTGCAGGAAGAGGTCCCGGTCTTCAAACCAAGAGTCAGGCTTATTATCCCTTTCGAATAATTCTAACCGTACGGTCTATCCTAACTCCTTATAAGTATAATGTAAATTTACATTTTTTCCTTATTTTCCAATAAATTAATTTGTAAATTTCTTATACCCGATTGCCCGGTGTTTCATTTTTCCACGTCATTTCTCCTTCAACCAAGCCACAGAGCTTAAACAATATACCTTTCAAAACGAATTAACTCTTTGGAGATTAAGAGAAAAATGCATGTTATGAATGACTCACTCAACAAAGATCTCCAGTCAATTTCCGAGTGGGTTCTCAAGAATAAAGTTGAGTTTAATGCGCGTGAGACACAATGTTTTCTGTTATCTCAGAAACAAGTTTGCCAACCCTCATTAACCCCCTAGATTAGATATAGGTGGTGTAGCTATTGCGGAGACAGTGACTCTTGATGTTCTGGGCATGTCCATCCAATGTGATGTTCGTTGGAATAAACACATATTTGACGTGTCGAAATGTGATCTACACCATTTATATATGTCCTAAATTGGAGTTTAATTCGCCCCTATGGGCTGGAGGTTCACGAACGCAACTGGAGCTCCTGGACCGTATCCAACATCGAGCGTTAAAGCTAATAGGAGACAGTACAGTGTCCAGTTCTATTGACTCCTTGAGACATCGTCGAAACTTACAGGTACGGGGAGACCTGACTGCACTTGTTCTTGCCAACTGCCGCCAGCGTGAGTTATGGCCACGTATCAGCAACAACTTCAGCAACATCAGTAATAGTTGCAGCGACCGAAATAATAAACAATAGCATCGACAGAAACAACAACAAGCAGCAACAGCAGTAGCAAGCAGTGGCAATGAAAAAATTACCTCGCCAACGAAACGTATTTAGGCAAATCAATACTACAATTTATTCTTAGTAAATTATATATGCCAACTGTGTTTGCTTTAGTAAACATTTATTAAATTGTACACAAAAAGTTATAATACGTATATTCATTCGTAAATTCTTTCTTAGAATATCCAATACAATGTGGGCAAGGTTTTTGTACTTATAGAATAAACAAAATTGTAAAACTTAGCTTTAGGAATATATTGTAATTTTTAGATATAAGAAGAGAAAAATTAAAAGGAAGATTAGTTGTGATTCTGGAAGTCAAAAGTCAAGTCAATATTAAATTGTGCAAATTAGAAAAACGAAAACTGGTGTTTAATTAAGAATAACTTTAAAACAAAGGGGGCCTGGGGCATAGGACACAAGGTAAAGTTCGTGACAGTCGCAGGTGTGTCCATGGTCGTTCCTTGCGCTTCTACGTTTCAAGTCGACACACAGCCTCCTCGTGGCGTCCCCTGGTTAGCGATCTGACAACCGTCAGTGAGTTAACTAATGTGTGCGGCGGGCTTCTCCATGGCCTTGAATGAATGGTTGTGCGTCGGGCTTGGAACCCACTACGTTAAAATACCCACCAATGAATCCTCAAAATAAGCCTCGGATAAAGAACCCCGTAATGTTGACGACTCCCGCAAACGCCCAAAGGACAATGATTTACGGATATGCACCTGGAATATCCGAACCCTCTACAGGGTAGGTACCTCTATCCAGTTGGTGGATGTCCTCCAACATACAGAGCTGACATCACAGCTATACAGGAAATGCGATGGACGGGACAGGGTTGCTCCAAAAGAGCATTCTGTGATATCTACTACAGCTGTCATGCTTCGAGACACGAATTTGGTGTTGGATTTGTGGTTGGGAAGAGACTGCGTCATCTAGTCTCGAGGTTCACGGCCTTGAACGAGCGCCTAGCCACTATCCGCATCAAGGCAAAATTCTTCAACATCAGCCTAATTTGTGTCCATGCCCCGACGGATGAGAAGAATGAAACGACCAAAGATGAGTTCTACGAGCTCCTCGACAAAACTTATGAGCGTTGCCCCCGCCACGATATTAAAATTGTGTCAGGCGACTTTAATGCCAAGGTGGGAAAGGAGAGACTCTTTGGTCCGACGATCGGAAAATTCAGTCTCCACGACGAAGCCACCGATAACGGTATGAAACTGATCGACTTCGCCGTCACACGAAACATGACAGTTAGTAGCACCAGATTCCAACATAAAGATATCCATAAGGCCACTTGGCTGTCCCCTGATCAAAACACACGAAACCAGATTGATCACGTTGTGATTGACGGAAGGCACGCTTCCAATGTACTAGACGTACGCACAATACGTGGTGCAAACATCGACTCAGACCACTACTTGGTTGCAGCCAAGGTTTGCACACGTATATGTGTAGCAAATCGCGTATGGATAGGTACAAAGAGAAAGCTGGATATCGAAAAGCTGCAATCACAACAGACAGCTACAGTCTTTGCCAACCAACTTGCACTTCTCCTTTCGCAAAACACTCCTCAACTTGATGATATATGCGCGAGTTACGTCCTCGTGGACTTTATGATGAAAAAGATATTGGTGTTTAAATCCTCACGGAGGTGATGATGAACGGATGTTTGCAGGTTGCCGCAGGGAAAACGCCCCAATCAGTTGATTTAGAAGAAGTCACATTACTTTGCTCTTATGAGCTTTTACTAATTTCCACTTTGAAGAGAAACCACTTGTATTCAGCTTGAATATCAGTACAATGATCATTTATTAAACTTGATTGATTTTGAAAGAAACCTATGAATTACATATATGCCGAGTTTAAGAAATAAAAGGTGCTGATATTAATTATTTGGAATTGAACTTATTACTAACTTAAAATAGTCAAATTGACAATAATATTAACTTAAGCTAGGTCTGCTGCGTCGGCTGTCTGTTGCCCTCTTTAAGTGTTGTTGTTGTTGTTTCGCTGCTGTCGTCTTTGCTATGCTTGCCACTGTTGTTCTTGTTTCATTGCACTTGTCATTGTTGTTGTTGTTGGTGCAATGCAATGGTTGTTGACTTTAGTGTGGTTGCGTTACACTGACTGGGTCGGCATTCTTGGTGGTTTGACGGGTGGAAGTGACGAGTGTGACGTCACCGCTGTAGGTGGGGACGTAACTCCTCCCCCCTTTGTGTAGAGCGAGGGCCACAATGATGTTATTGTGGTCGGAGTGATACTAGGCTCTCGGTGGTGGGTGACTTCGTTGCTGATCATTTGGATTATCTTCCTTCTTGGGAGAGTTGCTAATACGATGCTGACTGCGATGATGAGTAGCACAATGCCGACTGTAGTGTATGTTTGAGTCGTGCTCGTAGTGGTCTTCTGTAGTTGTACGTCTTGTCGAAGTGTAAACTGATCTTCCTCAAGTCTCTGCAGCGTGAGTTTTTTGCTTGTGGATAACGCTGTGATTTCGACTTCTGGTAATGTCAAGGCAGCTGGCGTTTCGTGGAATATCAGAGGATCGTCTTCGTAGATGATGTCGTTGATTTGTACGGTGCAATTGTCATGGTAGATTAAGACTGACCCTGTTACTGTTACGGAATTATTTCTGCAATTAGACTTTATT
The DNA here is from genome assembly GCA_958295655.1 of Palloptera scutellata. NCBI lineage: Eukaryota > Metazoa > Arthropoda > Insecta > Diptera > Pallopteridae > Palloptera > Palloptera scutellata. The sequence continues at coordinate 5,535,656 of OY282453.1, read as the reverse complement.
AGTGTCTCTGGGGCATTAATTAGAACAATATATTTGTTTTCTGGTTGGAAAATCGTTTCGGTGTGACCGACGTCATTCATGTAGCAACGAGCGGGTTGGTTTTTCATCAGCTTCCCTATGTATGCGGAGTCTGGTGTCGCTTCTTCATGGATCGGTTTGTCGCACAGGAACGTTCCTTCTACTATGGGGCAGAGCTTGTTGAAGTATTGAATGCTTTGATTGTTGTATAACATGTAGGGTTCAATTGCGATTTGTTTTGTATTATTTATTGGGAGTGTTATAATGTGATATATTGTATGTGTGTTAGGGTGTAATGTTGGTATTTGTATGTTGAATATGATGTTGGTGTTGTTATAGTAGGCTTGCAGGCTTAGGAGTTCATAAATGTGTTCTTCCGATTTAATTTCTATGGTTTGATTTTTTAAATGTTCATGAATTATTCCCAATTCATTTGGGCTTAGAATTTGTTTTGGAATTATGTTCAATTTAGACAGTATTGTTGCCTCTGAAATGTCTGTTAAGTGGCTGCTTAATAGTTCAATATTGTAATTAATTTGATTTAGGTATTGTGCCTCTACTATTAATTCCTTATTTTCCTTAATTTCATTTGCGGTAGATTCCAAATAATGTGTTATCGTGTCCTGTTCAGCGTTTATGTGGAATGTAATGTTTCTAAATCGTTCTAACATTTGATGGTTTAATTGTGTTTGTTGTGACAGGTCGGCCTGTAAATCGGTTCCTTTTTGTTGTAAATCCCGGATTTCTTTGTTGAGTCTGTCGGCGTCATCTGCGTCCATATTCCCTGTGATATATTTTGCCACAGTGCCTAATCCATTAAAAAGTCCCCTTTTGTGTCTTACTGTTGGTGTTAACGTGAGTTGCTTATGTTTTAATTCTTCTAATTTCAATTGCGTGATTTCCACCGTGTTGTGGAGTGTGCTGTGTCTTCTAAATGTGTCGAGTGTATGCGAGATTTTCCCGATGTTTTCCTCGTAATCTTTCAAGTTGATTATATGTATTAGATTTTTGTGTCCGACGATTGTTTTTGCTGTTCCTAATGTGATTGGTACTATGCCTTGCAGCTGTGAGAGGTTGTGTACGTCTAACGTTTCTGTGTCTGCCATTGTTATTCTACATAGAAAAAATTTTATAATGCGAAGCTGTGTCATTCCTAATGTCTTAATGTTGTCTAATTTCCTAGTGGGTTTCTTTTATTTAAGTTTTAAATGTAAGGGTATCATATTTTCTAGTTTCCGTTGTATTGCTACGTGCTCTAATGTGATAAATGCAATGTTGTATATTACTTATATGTGGCTAGTTATTTTGCTGCTCGGTTTTAAATTGAAGTTTCCCTTTAACAGTTTGAATTTTAACTATGTGCAATAATGATCTCATTGAAGTTGTCTACCCTACGTTACCGCGAAGTGTTCGCGCGGATTTATCATGAGGCGGGCAAGGTGCTTGTGCCGCACGTGTTCCTGTTGGAGTTAGAGGAGCTCGTGGCAAAGGTAGCTGATGCCGGTCGGTTTGCGGCTCTGCTCGACGATATGGCGCCGCATTGCAATAATTTTAAAGAAGAGGTGAAGCTGGCCCGTCGGCTTCTTTTCAACTACTGCCTCCGGCCGAGGGATCCGAGAACAAGATTCTTGTTGGGGCAACAATTGGTGTTGCTCCATCGGGTGTTGGACTACAGTTTGCAGCCTGTTCCACCTATAGACCACTCTTTTGTCAGTGAGTTCTTTGCTGAATAAAAAACATGTAACTAAACTTTTCTTTTCTTTTTAATTCGGGACTTGTGGATTTTTTGGTTTTTTGCGGTAAGTATTGTGAGTTTTTTATTATCTTTTACTATTTGTGCCTTAAATCTGGGGGTGGTTTTGTTTCTCCTGCATTCTTTTCGGAATATTGTTTCGCCGGGTTGAAAATTTTGTGGAAGTTCTCTGCCCAGATTGATTTTCGAAATTCTTTTAGCTGCCTGATTCTCCAAATTTTCTTTTATTTTAGGAAATAATTATAAGGTTTCTTGGAATGTGTTTAACTTTTTCAAGTACTCGTGTTCGTTGTTGAAGGCTACATCCCTCTCGAATTTGTGTGTTCTGCCGTAAAAAAGCTCAAAAGGAGTCAGTTTTGTTGCCGAATGAATAGAGTTATTGTAAGTGGTAATTGCTTCGGTAAGTATTTCGGTATGGTCGGTCTCCAATTTATTCTTTTTCTTGATTTCTAAAATGATTCTATATATTTCAGTTAATGTTGAATGAAGTCTTTCAACTGGGGAATTGCTGCTAGTCTGTTGGAAGGAGGTAATATGTAGCTGTATGTTGTATTGTTGGCAGTAAGCCTTGAATATATTGCTCGTGAATTCTGAGCCTTGGTCGCAGACAATTTTCTTGGGTATTCCGTGTAGGCTGATCGATGTTTTTAGTTCTTTTAGGACTGTTAGACTATTTCTGTCGGGGAGGCTATGAGCCATCGCGAATTTTGAAAATTTATCTATTATTGTTAGATTAACGTTATTATTGATTGTGTAGTATATCTAATGGTTTGAAGGGTGTTTCTGAAATTTCGAATAGTGGTTTTGGTGGCTGTCTATCATATTTGAGGATTTGGCATTTATCGCAATTGTTAATAGTTTTTGTAATTATTTCTTTCATATTTGGGAAGTAGTACTTTCTTTTCAGATGTAGGAAACTCTCGTTTATGCCTCTGTGATTGCTATTCTCCTGGTATTTCCTTATTAACTTTTCCTGATCATCATTTTGCCTAATGTCAATCAACATTTCTGTGCACCTTATAATTTTGAAAAGTTTGCTCTGCGAGAAATATTTTGAATAAGTTTGCTGTAGTAAGCGAAATATCTTATCATTAGTGTAAACTACTGAGACTTTGTTGGGTGGGAAAAATTTCTTTAAGATATCCATAATGACTTGTTCGTCGAATTTAGGCCTTCTTATTATTCGTCTTTGCTTGTTTTTGAAAATGGTTTCGGTTGTCAATGGGGAGCCTTTATGGTCTTCTTCCAATACTATTTGCAGGTTGAATTCGTTAAACGGTTTTTCCGAAATGCGAATGCCATCATCAAGGTTTTCGTTCGAAGAGTGAATCGTGGTGCCTTGAGTACCTTGCACGGAAGCTGCATCGTTGAGGTTTATTTCCTCCTCATGTGTGGAGTTTTTTATTTCGACTCTGCTGAGGGCATCTGCGTTAGTGTTAATTTTTCCTTTCTTGTATATTATTTCATAATCAAATTCTTCCAGTTTGAGTCTCCACCTGATTAATTTTGAGTTTGGCTCCTTTAGACCCATGAGCCAGGTTAGTGGCTTGTGGTCTGTTACTATTTTGAATTTGTGGCCGAAGAGATATGGCCTAAAGTATTTGGTTGCCCAAATAATTGCTAGGAGTTCTTTTTCTATTGTGCTAAGGTTGATTTCATGTTTATTTAGGGTTCGGCTGGCATAGCAGATTGGTTTATCGCTACCAATTGGCCCTTGGGATAAAATTGCGCCTAATGCCACGTTACTAGCATCAGTTGTAAGTACAAATGGCTTTGAGAAGTCTGGGTATTGTAATATGGGGTCGTTCATCAGGAGGTCCTTACATGTTTCAAATGCTTGAACGTAATCTCCTGATAATTTGATAGACTTATCTTTTCTTAGGCAACTAGTCAGAGGTTTAGTAATTTCCGCGAAATCCTTTATGAATTTTCTATAGTAACCGAGTAGTCCTAAGAAGGCCTTAATTTGTCTTTGAGTTTTGGGGACGGGGTAATTTTTGATAGCGGAAATCTTATCTGGGTTGGGTTTGATGCCTTCTGTTGTCACTATATGTCCGAGGAATGCTATTTCTTTTTTTTTAAATTCTGATTTGTCTAGTTGTACTTTCAAGTTTGATCCCCTTAATCGATCAAAGACACCTTTTAAATTTAGAATGTGCTCCTCCAGCGAGGTTGAATAAATAATAATGTCGTCTAGGTATACTAGTTTGCTATGAAAAGCTTTTCACTTCGCCGTTCGGATTCGGCCTTAAACTGTAGGTCCCTTCCATTCATGTACAAATATAACACGCACAACATGAGTGGATGCGAAAAAGCTCGGCCTAGGCCCTCCATGGGCTGTTGTGCCATTAAAAGTAAGTAAAGTAAGTAAGGTATACTAGGCATGTTTTCCCGACCAAATCCCGTAGGACATTGTCCATGACGCGCTGAAATGTTGAAGGTGCATTTTTTAAACCGAAAGGCATTCTAATATATTCATAGTGACCGTTTTCGACTGTGAATGCTGTTTTTTGAATATCGTCTGGGTGCATTTCTATCTGATGGAACCCACTAGCCAAATCTAATGTCGAAAAGTACATGCATTTTCCTAGTTTATCTAAGATATCTGCAATGTTTGGGATTGGGTATTTATCAGAGATAGTTTTTTCGTTCAGCTTGCGATAGTCTATTACTAAGCGCCACTTTTTCTTGCCACTTGCGTCCATTTTCTTTGGTACCACCCATACTGGGGAGCTCCATGGGGAGAAACTTGGCCTAATTATTCCTTGTTCTAGCATCTTTTTTATTTGCGTGTTTACTTCTGTTTTGTGTATATACGGATATCTGTAGGATTTGGTGTATATGGGAGCGTTGTCAGTGGTTACTATGTTGTGTTTTATATCGTTAGTAAATGTTAGGGGCTGACCTTCCCTGAAAAATATGTTGTTGTATTTTTTGCAAAGATCTACCAATTTACTCTGCTCCACTGTGTTTAAATGATCAGTTCTTATGAGTTCCGAAATGTCTTTAAGTCCTGGGGTTTCGGGTCCCACTATATTCCAGTTATTGATTTCTACGAAGTCAGAGGTTATATGAGGTTCTACTTTTAATGGTTGTTCTATGAAAAGAATTTGGTTGTTATTCGATAAATTGGTTACTTCCATGTTACAAAACCAATCTTTTGCAATATATAGCCCTTCTGAAACAATTAAATAAGGTGAGATTTTCGTTGACTTAATACAGATGTCTCCGTCTTTGAAGTCTACGGGCAGTTTTATTATTGCTTTGGAGTTGGCAGGTATCAAATGTTTTCCTGAAGTAAAATTTGGTTTTAATTTTAGAGGAATCTCTGCCTTTTCTGTAATGAGAATTTGGTTTACCAAATCTATTTTTGCTCCTAATTGTTTTAGTGAATCTAGGCCTAATAAGCCATCAAAATATGCATGGAATTTAAATAACAAGAATGTGAGATTACCATTCATGTTGAACTCAGAGGAAATGGGCAGTGAAATTTTTTTATCTATTTTATATCTATTGAGGATAGTAGTAATTGTGACAGGTTTGCACTTTATTTGAAATTTTTCTTTTATGAATTCTGGGCTGATGAAAGAAGATGATGCCCCAGTGTCAATCAGGAATCTTAGCTGTGTGCCGAAAGGTGACTTTAACTTAATATATGGTAGGGTGTGTCCATGTGTGTTGATTTCTAAGTATCCTGTGGGTTGAACCAGGCTGTTTCCTGAAAATTTTCGTTGCTATCGCTGTTGTCGGCCTCTTCGTCCGAATATTCCCCCTCAACTGTTTCCTCTTGATCTAACTCCTCATCCTGATTGTCTACTTGGTCTAAGTTAAACATCTCCCTTTGGTTTCGACCATTAAATCTTGACCCGGTGGTCTGATTGGTTCTACGAGACGTCATGGAATTCCTTGTGAATCTGGTTCCAGTTTCCATGGGTTCAAATTTGTTTCCTGGTCTGCTCATGCCTGACAAGGTGTCCATGGGTTCGGGCTTTGCCTGCTGGTTCGCGTTGAAAGGGTTCTGATAAGTTGCATTCCTTTCACCTCGTCCCATGTTGTTGAATCTTTGGAATTTGGGGTTATATTGTTGAGCACCCATTTGGCCATAGTTTTAGTTTTGTGTATAGGTCTTATTAAAGTTCCGTTTAGGATAAGGTGCAGCTTGCTGTCTGGCCCACATTGGCTCGCTTTTTTGGTAGAAAATATTTTGTTCTTTGATGCAAAATGACAAGGCTGTTGCCAGAGTATCGGGAGTCATTGCTCTAATGTTTGGTCCTAATGGTTCCCTTAATCCTGTTAGGAATGGATTTAAGCACATTTCTGCGTCCAGATTTTTCTTAGCCTCAATAACGTTTGCATGAGTTTCATGAATCAGTACATTATTGCTCAGTGTTGACTGAATTTCGATTATTTCATTGTAGAACTGCTCTACTGCTTTATTTCCCTGTTTTAGGTTATGTAGGTCCCTAATTAAAGAGGTTTCCGTCCTTTTATCTGAATAGTTTAATATTAGATTTTTCTTTATTTCATCCCAATTTAAGGGTGTTCCGAACATGTTCAAAATTTCGTTGGCCTTTCCTTCTACCTTGTTTCTGATTGCTCTCAAAAGTACATTTCCATAAGGAGTGTTATCCGTGCCTCTGATATATAGAAGAATTTCCTCTACGTTATTTATAAACTCGTATAGAGTCCTAGGGTTGCCGTCGAATTTCGGCAAATCTTTGATTGCGTCTGGGATTCTAAGCGAATTAAAAATATCTGAAGGATTTGAGTTGATATTGTTATGAATGCCTGCATTAAATGTGGCTGTGTTGGCCGAAGTGCTAGCGTTATTATTGTGTGCCATGTTCCCTGTCTGTCCGGGTTCTATTAGTGATTCCCAACTATCTAAGAAAGGTTGTGAAAATGGTAAATCGTGGATGGAATCTTCCGGAATTGAAATTAAGCTTCCTGTTCTTGGGAGAACGGAGTCTTCTGGGATTGAGTTTAAGCTTCGTGATTTAAAAATTCGCGAATATGGAAAAAATTTAGACTTCTTTTTGCCACTCGATTTGGACATTAATACTTTCTTATTTGCCAATTGATAATGCCAATTTTTTTTTGTTTGTAGGAGATGTTTTTAATTTTTCCTTGTGCTTTATAGTTCCAAAAATTTTATAAGTGACTTTATTTTAGACCTCACTAAGTCTTATAAATGCGTATTTGTGCGTATCTATTTTTTATTTTTGTGTATATATTTTGTTTCAAATTTTCGATATTTGGTGAGAAACTTTTGTTGTACCTCTGGAGAGCTCCAACTTGGGATCGCAGGGTAATTTGTGCAATTAATTTTTACTTTTGTTGATACCACACCCCATATGCCATGCGATAGTGGTTAGTTTATTTATTAAAGTTTTTTATTTATTTATTCAACAAAGTTCCTTTTATACGAATTTCATTGATTCGTTTTTTGTGTGCGTTTTCTCAATAATTTTGCAAATTTCTGCTTTTAAACTTTTGTTGGCAGACTGGAGAGCTCCAACGTGGGATCGCAGCTGACTTATTTCAACTCAGTTTATATTTCAGTGAATCGTCACTCAACTGACTGTTACTGTTGGTGCGTTTCAAATTTGAAAGTCGCAACTTTTTCACAGATAAATATATTTTTATTTTATAACTATTGCAAGCTGGAGCGCCTCGGACTGAAGTTCGCAGCTTCACAATAGAGGGTCTCTTTTAACCTGGAGGGTCCGGCTTTATGGGCTACGGATTCGCAGATTTGAGTTATTGATTGACTAAGGGACTCCTTTTCATGGAACCAAAGTCGTGTTTGTATTGCTTTATGATTTTACTGTTGTTTATACAGCTGGTCAGATTCACTTACTTTTGGCAGATTTGCATTTGTTTTTCGCACATTCATTAGTTTTTACACGTACTCATAGATTTTTACGCACAATTGGATTTTTGCTTTTGAAATATTTGGAACTATTTTATTTGCACTTGGATTTTTAATAAGCTAACACATTATTTCTGCACTGTTTAGTTAGTAGGAAAGGATGTCTTAATTTTCGCACTTCACAAAAAATTTTATCTTGGCATTCAACACTTTACTCACATGCATCCCATCAGTAGATACGTTGCCAAGGTCCTCATTAGTCCGCTTTGCTTCATTTGTGCTGCCACTGTGAATCCGTTTGTAGTGATGTTTTCCGGTGAGCTGCCCGAGAAATATTGTTGCAGGAGTCGTGGAATTTCCTTCGTAGGAGCGTGGTTCCCAACTGTTTAAGGAGTTGAAAGGAGTCCAAGGCTTCCTTGCCTACAGTTGACCGTTAGACTGCGCCAGTTACGTCTTCGTGGACTTTATGATGAAAAAGATATTGGTGTTTAAATCCTCACGGAGGTGATGATGAACGGATGTTTGCAGGTTGCCGCAGGGAAAACGCCCCAATCAGTTGATTTAGAAGAAGTCACATTACTTTGCTCTTATGAGCTTTTACTAATTTCCACTTTGAAGAGAAACCACTTGTATTCAGCTTGAATATCAGTACAATGATCATTTATTAAACTTGATTGATTTTGAAAGAAACCTATGAATTACATATATGCCGAGTTTAAGAAATAAAAGGTGCTGATATTAATTATTTGGAATTAAACTTATTACTAACTTAAAATAGTCAAATTGACAATAATATTAACTTAAGCTAGGTCTGCTGCGTCGGCTGTCTGTTGCCCTCTTTAAGTGTTGTTGTTGTTGTTTCGCTGCTGTCGTCTTTGCTATGCTTGCCACTGTTGTTCTTGTTTCATTGCACTTGTCATTGTTGTTGTTGTTGGTGCAATGCAATGGTTGTTGACTTTAGTGTGGTTGCGTTACACTGACTGGGTCGGCATTCTTGGTGGTTTGACGGGTGGAAGTGACGAGTGTGACGTCACCGCTGTAGGTGGGGACGTAACTCCTCCCCCCTTTGTGTAGAGCGAGGGCCACAATGATGTTATTGTGGTCGGAGTGATACTAGGCTCTCGGTGGTGGGTGACTTCGTTGCTGATCATTTGGATTATCTTCCTTCTTGGGAGAGTTGCTAATACGATGCTGACTGCGATGATGAGTAGCACAATGCCGACTGTAGTGTATGTTTGAGTCGTGCTCGTAGTGGTCTTCTGTAGTTGTACGTCTTGTCGAAGTGTAAACTGATCTTCCTCAAGTCTCTGCAGCGTGAGTTTTTTGCTTGTGGATAACGCTGTGATTTCGACTTCTGGTAATGTCAAGGCAGCTGGCGTTTCGTGGAATATCAGAGGATCGTCTTCGTAGATGATGTCGTTGATTTGTACGGTGCAATTGTCATGGTAGATTAAGACTGACCCTGTTACTGTTACGGAATTATTTCTGCAATTAGACTTTATTAGTGTCTCTGGGGCATTAATTAGAACAATATATTTGTTTTCTGGTTGGAAAATCGTTTCGGTGTGACCGACGTCATTCATGTAGCAACGAGCGGGTTGGTTTTTCATCAGCTTCCCTATGTATGCGGAGTCTGGTGTCGCTTCTTCATGGATCGGTTTGTCGCACAGGAACGTTCCTTCTACTATGGGGCAGAGCTTGTTGAAGTATTGAATGCTTTGATTGTTGTATAACATGTAGGGTTCAATTGCGATTTGTTTTGTATTATTTATTGGGAGTGTTATAATGTGATATATTGTATGTGTGTTAGGGTGTAATGTTGGTATTTGTATGTTGAATATGATGTTGGTGTTGTTATAGTAGGCTTGCAGGCTTAGGAGTTCATAAATGTGTTCTTCCGATTTAATTTCTATGGTTTGATTTTTTAAATGTTCATGAATTATTCCCAATTCATTTGGGCTTAGAATTTGTTTTGGAATTATGTTCAATTTAGACAGTATTGTTGCCTCTGAAATGTCTGTTAAGTGGCTGCTTAATAGTTCAATATTGTAATTAATTTGATTTAGGTATTGTGCCTCTACTATTAATTCCTTATTTTCCTTAATTTCATTTGCGGTAGATTCCAAATAATGTGTTATCGTGTCCTGTTCAGCGTTTATGTGGAATGTAATGTTTCTAAATCGTTCTAACATTTGATGGTTTAATTGTGTTTGTTGTGACAGGTCGGCCTGTAAATCGGTTCCTTTTTGTTGTAAATCCCGGATTTCTTTGTTGAGTCTGTCGGCGTCATCTGCGTCCATATTCCCTGTGATATATTTTGCCACAGTGCCTAATCCATTAAAAAGTCCCCTTTTGTGTCTTACTGTTGGTGTTAACGTGAGTTGCTTATGTTTTAATTCTTCTAATTTCAATTGCGTGATTTCCACCGTGTTGTGGAGTGTGCTGTGTCTTCTAAATGTGTCGAGTGTATGCGAGATTTTCCCGATGTTTTCCTCGTAATCTTTCAAGTTGATTATATGTATTAGATTTTTGTGTCCGACGATTGTTTTTGCTGTTCCTAATGTGATTGGTACTATGCCTTGCAGCTGTGAGAGGTTGTGTACGTCTAACGTTTCTGTGTCTGCCATTGTTATTCTACATAGAAAAAATTTTATAATGCGAAGCTGTGTCATTCCTAATGTCTTAATGTTGTCTAATTTCCTAGTGGGTTTCTTTTATTTAAGCTTTAAATGTAAGGGTATCATATTTTCTAGTTTCCGTTGTATTGCTACGTGCTCTAATGTGATAAATGCAATGTTGTATATTACTTATATGTGGCTAGTTATTTTGCTGCTCGGTTTTAAATTGAAGTTTCCCTTTAACAGTTTGAATTTTAACTATGTGCAATAATGATCTCATTGAAGTTGTCTACCCTACGTTACCGCGAAGTGTTCGCGCGGATTTATCATGAGGCGGGCAAGGTGCTTGTGCCGCACGTGTTCCTGTTGGAGTTAGAGGAGCTCGTGGCAAAGGTAGCTGATGCCGGTCGGTTTGCGGCTCTGCTCGACGATATGGCGCCGCATTGCAATAATTTTAAAGAAGAGGTGAAGCTGGCCCGTCGGCTTCTTTTCAACTACTGCCTCCGGCCGAGGGATCCGAGAACAAGATTCTTGTTGGGGCAACAATTGGTGTTGCTCCATCGGGTGTTGGACTACAGTTTGCAGCCTGTTCCACCTATAGACCACTCTTTTGTCAGTGAGTTCTTTGCTGAATAAAAAACATGTAACTAAACTTTTCTTTTCTTTTTAATTCGGGACTTGTGGATTTTTTGGTTTTTTGCGGTAAGTATTGTGAGTTTTTTATTATCTTTTACTATTTGTGCCTTAAATCTGGGGGTGGTTTTGTTTCTCCTGCATTCTTTTCGGAATATTGTTTCGCCGGGTTGAAAATTTTGTGGAAGTTCTCTGCCCAGATTGATTTTCGAAATTCTTTTAGCTGCCTGATTCTCCAAATTTTCTTTTATTTTAGGAAATAATTATAAGGTTTCTTGGAATGTGTTTAACTTTTTCAAGTACTCGTGTTCGTTGTTGAAGGCTACATCCCTCTCGAATTTGTGTGTTCTGCCGTAAAAAAGCTCAAAAGGAGTCAGTTTTGTTGCCGAATGAATAGAGTTATTGTAAGTGGTAATTGCTTCGGTAAGTATTTCGGTATGGTCGGTCTCCAATTTATTCTTTTTCTTGATTTCTAAAATGATTCTATATATTTCAGTTAATGTTGAATGAAGTCTTTCAACTGGGGAATTGCTGCTAGTCTGTTGGAAGGAGGTAATATGTAGCTGTATGTTGTATTGTTGGCAGTAAGCCTTGAATATATTGCTCGTGAATTCTGAGCCTTGGTCGCAGACAATTTTCTTGGGTATTCCGTGTAGGCTGATCGATGTTTTTAGTTCTTTTAGGACTGTTAGACTATTTCTGTCGGGGAGGCTATGAGCCATCGCGAATTTTGAAAATTTATCTATTATTGTTAGATTAACGTTATTATTGATTGTGTAGTATATCTAATGGTTTGAAGGGTGTTTCTGAAATTTCGAATAGTGGTTTTGGTGGCTGTCTATCATATTTGAGGATTTGGCATTTATCGCAATTGTTAATAGTTTTTGTAATTATTTCTTTCATATTTGGGAAGTAGTACTTTCTTTTCAGATGTAGGAAACTCTCGTTTATGCCTCTGTGATTGCTATTCTCCTGGTATTTCCTTATTAACTTTTCCTGATCATCATTTTGCCTAATGTCAATCAACATTTCTGTGCACCTTATAATTTTGAAAAGTTTGCTCTGCGAGAAATATTTTGAATAAGTTTGCTGTAGTAAGCGAAATATCTTATCATTAGTGTAAACTACTGAGACTTTGTTGGGTGGGAAAAATTTCTTTAAGATATCCATAATGACTTGTTCGTCGAATTTAGGCCTTCTTATTATTCGTCTTTGCTTGTTTTTGAAAATGGTTTCGGTTGTCAATGGGGAGCCTTTATGGTCTTCTTCCAATACTATTTGCAGGTTGAATTCGTTAAACGGTTTTTCCGAAATGCGAATGCCATCATCAAGGTTTTCGTTCGAAGAGTGAATCGTGGTGCCTTGAGTACCTTGCACGGAAGCTGCATCGTTGAGGTTTATTTCCTCCTCATGTGTGGAGTTTTTTATTTCGACTCTGCTGAGGGCATCTGCGTTAGTGTTAATTTTTCCTTTCTTGTATATTATTTCATAATCAAATTCTTCCAGTTTGAGTCTCCACCTGATTAATTTTGAGTTTGGCTCCTTTAGACCCATGAGCCAGGTTAGTGGCTTGTGGTCTGTTACTATTTTGAATTTGTGGCCGAAGAGATATGGCCTAAAGTATTTGGTTGCCCAAATAATTGCTAGGAGTTCTTTTTCTATTGTGCTAAGGTTGATTTCATGTTTATTTAGGGTTCGGCTGGCATAGCAGATTGGTTTATCGCTACCAATTGGCCCTTGGGATAAAATTGCGCCTAATGCCACGTTACTAGCATCAGTTGTAAGTACAAATGGCTTTGAGAAGTCTGGGTATTGTAATATGGGGTCGTTCATCAGGAGGTAAAATTTCATTTTCAGTTGAAATTGAACCAGCAAGAGTGGGAACAGCCTGAGATTCATCAATAACTATGGGAGATTATAGCCAAAGATTATATTAATTGGTATTTTACGACAGTGACCACCAGTTCGATCTACGCCAATTAACAAACAGCAAAAGCAGCTTATTGTTGGACTTCTCTTATAGAGAGAACTAAATTTCTATGAGTTGGAGCTTGGAATGAGACATCAATTGACTTGAAAACCATGAACTAGAATTGATAGAATCACGATTTTCTACAACAGAAGCAGCGATTATAATACTCGTTGATTTTGTTTATAAACCTAGGCTAGATTCAGAGAGGGTTGTGCACATTCCTCGTGTGGATCCAAAAAACTAGCTGGTATAACTAATTTTTTTTAAATAATATATCAAAATGTCAGAGGGTTAAATTCAAAGTTGAATAACCTATATCTTAAAAGTTTTACTTGTAATGCGCACATTATAGCTTCCACTGATACGTGATATATTATGTTGAAATTCTTTGTACCTACTTTTAAATTTTTAGAAAAAATCACGTTCATAAATATGGTGTTCTAATTGCCGGTCAGTTTTTATATCCATCTGAGGTTTACCCATTAGATTATTCTGATGACATTGAATTCTTATATATCCGCATAACGATCGACAAGCAATATTTATTTATTTATTTATTTGACTCCCAGATGCTTGTAAACTGCCTGATGACTTTGCCCATTGATGAGTAGGTCCTTTGTCGAAAGCTCCATGTACCAACGTGTTATGCTTTTTGCCGCACTTACTGCAACTTCAGTTGTGACATCATGTAGCGACCTGATTACTGATGCCGATTCAATCTGAGAATGGGGTTGCGAAAGCAGCTTGTTGAGTAACGCAGTAATTAAAATGCGTTTGTTGTTGTATCGATTTGTTAGAATTTTCCATGCTGATGCATAGTTGGCGCTCGATATTGGTAAATGTTGAACCAATAATTTGGCCTTACCGGTTAGGTTACTTTTCAAGTAAAACATTTTCTCAGAGTCTGATATGCCTGTTTTATGAATCATTTGGGTGTAAATATCATAAAACTGTTCCCATTTTAGATAATCTCCTTCGAACATTGGTATTGTTATCGTCGGAAATTTTATTTTTGATTGCTGAATATTGTTACCAACTGCTAGATGCTCAGATAATTTGAAAACCATTTCATGGACCAGTTCTTCCATATCGTAATATTCCTCCACCGAATATCCTGCTGATTCTGCGTCTGGTCCGATGATTTCCCAGATTGAGCAAGTTGTCTCTGCGATCGATGACCAATAGCTATTATTGTTTTTTATTTGTAATTCATAATATAGCTTTGAATGTCTTTCCGATGATTTTGCTTGTTTGCTCAATGAAATGCTTAAGAACTCGGATGATACCACTTTGTTCCTTTATCAGTCCTGGAAGCTCATGATTTGAAACTGGATTAGCTGCGAATTTGAAGATGCGCGATGTTTCTTCGCTGTTATTTGCTGCATCTCCAACACTGTCCTCTGACAATTTTTGCTGCGATGATGGAAATGATTTAAATTTTCCAATATTCTCGACAATACTGGCGGATAAAGTATCAATCCCCTTTCACTTGGCCATAATAGCCTGATGTAAAATACTCATGGGAGAAATCTCCAGCCGAACCATCAAGTACAACTCCATGGTTTTTAAAGTATTCCGCTGATAGTTCTTGAAACCCATTAAGCTTCCTTTCATAATACTCCAACGTCTTCCTGGTTTCTGAATCTTTTCCCACGTTGGTGATAAATTTTTCGATGATGCCCAACTCATTTGCCAAAACTCCGTCAAAATTTTTTATCACGTCGGGGTCACCAAAAATTATGTTTAAATTTATTACCTCGATGGTCTTTTCCACTCGGTAATCTTTAACGCACTTGTGTGGTTGGAATGGATTTTATTAGTATTTTATAATTGAACCGAACTTAACTGGCGCACTTATAACAACTAAATTTTATTAACAAATTAAAATAATTATTACCAAAACTCAACTTGAATTTACGCTGTTATCAGCATCTTACTACGAACAAATTAAAAAATAAGTATGACCAAAACTTAAATTGAATTTATGCTGTTGTTAGCAAATTAGTGCAGTATGCGAATACGAAACATTCAAGCCAAGCGCAGCGTCAGCATATTCACACACAATTTTAGTAGGCGATAATAAAAATATCAGTTTCATATTCGCATAATGCACTGTACAAAATTTTGATGAAAATATATCTTAAATATAATGTACAGGTGTATATTATCCAAAATTTTTATTCACTTCTGTAAAATTTCTGTTTTTTTTTAAATTTTCAAAAACCAAGCCCTTTAATAACTGCGAAGATATATCTATGGAATGTTTGCAATGGCTGGTCACCTTTTGAAGACAGCCTTCGACTTTTCAGTCTTTCTCTACGCTAAAATCCATTTGACACAACCTTGGACATGATTTTCTATTCTCTTTTGTAGATTTTGGCTGAAGTACTTCTTTTCTATAATTCCCCTTATTTTTCTAACATGAAAATTACCTCTCTCGTGCGCTTTCTAATAATTCAAGCAATCATCGAATTTTTTTTTTTTTTTTTTTCATTGATACAATGAAGGCTGTACCCTTATGAAGGCAGAGTGTGTTGATTGGAAGGAAGATTGATAGGTGGGAGGAAGAAGGAGGGAGAAGTAGTTATGAGCGCTTGCTTTAAATTTTCATAATAATCGGGATAATATTTGTTGGGAACTTATTCTAAATACGCGCGGTACGACAGATAAAATAACTTTCTTTGTAATGTGTAGTGCGGTGAAAACCCGTGTCTATGTGGAATGCGTGAGTTCAGCAGCTGGAGCATCTCAGCAAAACATCGTGAAAGTAGCGGTAAAACAGAAAGACGCAAGCCAAATTCCGAAGATTTTGCAAGGAGTCAATAGAGCTGGAAACTACACTGTCTCCTATAAACTTTATCGCTGATGTTGAATACGGTCCAGGAGCTCCAGTTACGATCGTGAAGCTCCAGCCCATAGGAACGAATTAAACTAAAATTTAGGATGTATACTTATATAGGTGGTGTAAATCATGCGGATATCAGTCTTAGTGAAATATTTGTCACAACTCCTAACAGAGCCGAGACACTTTTGTGTTTTTTTTGGACACGTCAAAAATGTGTTTGTTCCAACGAACATCACATTGGATGGACATGCCCAGATAACAGTTTAATTCTTACGCGAATTACACTCAACTTTTTCTTGAGACCCCACTCGGAAATTGACTGGAGATCTTTGTTGAGTGAGTCATTCATAATATGCATTTTCCTCTTAATCCCCAAAGAGTTAGGACGTTTTGAAAGGTATATGAATGAGAAATGGTGCTGTCATCTGGAAACGAGTAAATGGGATTCTTCGTTAATGGCAGAAGGTCATTAATGAAGGTAAGGAAAAGGGTAAGGGAGAGGACCGAATCCTGCTGCACTCCAGCATTAATGGCAAGATTTTCCGAAACAATGCCATTTATCACAACACGGATAGAGCGGCCGCTTAGAAAGTTCGTGATCCATCGCGTGAAGTTACTCCCGACCCCATGCGCAATCAGTTTTGACAGCAGTACTTTATGTGACACTCTGTCAAACGCCTGTGAAGTATCCAGAGCTACCGCTTTTCTCTCACCTAAGCCATGGAAACTATAGTACCAGTGCTCGATGAGGAACGCCATGAGATCGCCCGTAGAGTGATTTAGACGGAAACCGTATTGGCGGTCATTGAGCAATTCATTTTGCTCAAGATATTTGACCAATGACTTTGGATATCGTAGAACAAATTGCAATGGGGCGATAGTTTGCAGGTTCCGTAGTCTTGCCCTTTTTAGGAACTGGTTGGCAACTTTCCAAGAAGACGGAAAAACACCAGTTGTGTATGAACTGTTGAAAAGATTACGCAACGTGACCCAGCGGCTTCGATGACTGGGTCATGTTGAGCGAATGGAAGAAAGCGCTCCGGCTAGAAGGGCATTTTATTCGAACCACGGTGGAGGAACACGCAGAAGAGGATGTCCTAATCTGCATTGGAAAGACCAAGTACAGGGTGACCTGACTGCACTTAGGCTTATCAACAGGCCAAGGGGGCCAAAACCGATCATCGGTTGTAGTGCCAGCAAAGTAAGTAAGAAGACCTCTGACGCTGTTCGTGTAGAAATTTTTGGACACTTACATCATATTTGTCATGTTGAAAAGTAAGAAATACACTATCACCTATCATTGCGTAAATATTAGTGTTGAAACTGTACGCAGGAAACTGCGAGAAGCTGGTTTATATGGAAGGAGTCCTGCAAAAAAGCCATTGTTGACTGAAAAAATGAGAAAAGCGCGTCTAGCTTGGGCTAAAAACTATAAAAACAGGATACTGGAGCAGTGGTCTGATGAAAGCAAATTTAATCTGCTATGCGCCGATAATTTACCGTACGTGCGCCATTAAAATGGTGAACTTTATAAAGAATACTGTATTGTAAAAACAGTGAAATTCCCACAGCGCCAGATGATTTGGGGATGCTTTTCCTACTACGTATGTGGTCCTTTGTACTTTTTAGAAGGAACTATGAAAGCTGAAAAATATGGGCAAGTCATAAAAGAAAACTTAGTGCCAGCATTTGAAGAGCATTTATCATGCAGTATGAACGCAATTTTACAGGACGATTCTGCGCCTTGCCGCCGTGCAAAATCAGTAAATTTTGCATGCCATATTTTGTTTGATTCTTACAGAATGTGAAATTAAAAACAGAACATTTAAAAATAAAATACTTTTTTTACAGCTTTAAAAAACATTCACGGACATCGGAATTTCACGCCTGAGTTGGCCGGGAAACTGGCCCGATTTGAATCCTATCGAGCACTTTTGGCATATTAGGAAGCACAAAGTTCCTGACCAGAAGCCCGAAAATAAAAAGAAATTAATTTTAGCATTAAATAAAGTTTGGTATGAAGTTATTACCAAAGATAACCTACAAATGTTGGTTGATTCGATGCCGTCAATTTTAATTTCTGTAATACGGGCTAAAGGAGGAGCAACATCTTACAAATTTTTTTTTTTTTTGTAGCTTGATGTTAGTTCTTGAAAACCACTTTAAAAACTAATAGATATTGATTAGTTTTGAAGATTATAAAAATAAAATACATTTTCTTAAAAATTTTAGTTTTTGTCAAAAATAATACGTTTTTGAGCTCCAGTAATATTTTTCCGTTCTTACACTTTGCATAATTTTAAAATAATAATAGTATTTAAAAAAAATATAAATATTCCCCAACATAAAAATCATTATTTTCGTATTTTCATGTTATTTTGAGGTGGTGCGGTTTTCGTGACCGCCAGTGTAGTTCAAGAATGTTTTGCGCTTGCCCTGAGATACATGGAATATGTGTCGGTTCGGTCACTAATTGAGTCAGGGCGTCCGACTCGGCAAATAGCTCGGCATGTAGACCTTCGGGTGTTGTGTGACTTGAGTGGCACAACAAATCCGAATTGTAAACATAGAAGACACCAGTAACCACGATTTCACTGCACGAATATCTTTCCAAAAATAGAAGCGATCAAATCAGAAAGAGAAGCTAACTTATTAAAAGTAAAATCCCTATGAGAATTTGGGCTTCTATAAAGAGAACAGAATTGCAGCAAATGAGACTGGATGTTGAATTTAACCCACATGGAGCTGAACTCAGCATCCGTCATATAAAGTTGTTGTTGGCACTGGTTCTGTGGGAAGAAAACAATGGCGCCAGCCAATACGCTGGCACGTGAAAATCCAGTGGATCTGCACCCTCACATACCTGAGTCTCATCTAATGCCAGTATATGGGGTTTATGGAGGTTTACAAATGCTTATACAGAGAAAAAATTGTATCTAAGTCCGCGAATATAACAAAAAGTTATTCTAAAAGTTCCCTACATTTATAATCATATAGACAAAATTAAAACAAGGCAAGAGGCAGGGAATGCAATCACAGGACACAAATAAAGAGATAGACAGCCATTGTGGCAAGTGTAGCCTTTACCACAATGAACTTCAATTATGTCGACTATGACCGCATGTAGCGCCAACGAAAGGAATAGGAAAGGATAAGGAAGCAGATATCAACAGTAATGCGACTGTGCGAATCTTGAACTACAATCAATAGTTTATTATTTATATTTTTACAACGTATGCATAATATAATCTCGCTAAGATTCATTCTGCAATATTTCAATTATAGCGCGTATTATGTCGTCATTCTGCTGAGCCTCTTCTTTCAACTTTTTTAAAAAATTCATCGTTGCTGTTATTTACACACATGCTTATTGGATTAAGTTCAACAGTGTACGAGGGTCGATCAATAAGTACCCGTGTAAGGAATGAAGAGGCAAGTTTTTAACAATTTTTTTTCTTCTATTTTTCAACGTAATCTCCTTTTAGTACAATACACTTATCCAAACGTTTCTGCCATTTCTTTAACCCCTCCAAAAAATACGATTTCTGTCTCGACGATAACCTCCTCGTTTGAGCTCAATTTTTTTCCCCCGAGCCACGTTTTAATGTTGGGGAACAGAAAGAAGTCGCAGGGAGCCAAGTAGGGCTAGTACGGTGGGTGCGGCAGCAATTCGGAGTTCAATTCATGCAATTTGGCCGCGACAATTTTGTATCCGCTTGTTGTCCACCGTAAGCAATCGCGGCACCCATCGGGCCGACACCTTTCTCATGCTTAACCTATCTGTAAAATATTAATTATCGTTCCGTACGACACTCCTACGGCCTCTGCTACTTCGCACACTTTCGTTCGGCTATCAGCGAGAATCATGTCGTGGACCTTTTCAACGATTTTCTCGGTAACCACGTCTGCCGGGCGGCCTGGGCGCTTCTCATCAAAAACAGATGTACGACCAGGTTTGAATTCGTTGAACCAATATCTTACGGTTGTCATAGATGGTGAAGGGTCCCCATAGACAGCAACTTCGCTTTTATTTCTTCGCATGTTTTTCCATCCAAAAATAAAAAGCGAATTACGGATCGATATTTTTCTTTTTCCATTTTATCGCGAAACACGAAACACTTGTGATACTAATGGCTGCCAAATAAAAACTAACCTATGAATTTAGTGTGGTGTCGTGTGACAGACGACAGTACACCACGGTAATGCCAACTTCCCTCAGCAACGCCACCTGTCTTCACACACTGGTACTTATTGATCTACCCTCGTAATCGAATTCTTTTGTCATCCCATCGAACAACGCGTGCTGCGAAATCTTTTTTCTTTAATGTGCATTCAAACGCCTTACAGTCCGTCACGAGCTTAAACCGTTATCTAAGTAAATATGGTTTTAGTCGTTTTACAGATTCGACTACTGGTCTAAATAAAAATAATATAAAGAGATTTCATTCTTTTTTGCGCTTGTGTTCTTCCACTTTACCCAGAAGTAAGCATTGAATTTCAAGGCACGTCTCATCAGCCATGTGTTCAGGAAGCTGTTTAAGTAGCCACTCAAAAGATACAAACCTGCACAAATCTGCTTGTGGCGCAGTGTTTGCTATCGCACTCGTTTGAATTTGTATTGTATTTTCCAGCTTGCCCCACATTTCATTCACTGGAAATGTAGCTATGCTGGTTAGTTTTATTGGGTTTGGGTTCTAGGAGTAAAAAAATTAATTATTTCGAATTTTTATTTAATTTTGCATATATGTATTTACGCAATCGTTATCACTGACGCTTGTCGACGCTTTATCGTCATTAATGGGCGATGGGGTTGTAAAAGTGCCTTTTGCGTAGATCTGTCGTGATACCTTTATTTTTTCCACAAGAAATAAAACATATAACATAATTATTTGATGTTATATGCTTTGTATATTCTCCCAGGCCTGGTTCACAGCGTTTTTGTTACAGTGAACCAGAGGCTCACCAGCAAATTGGGCGTTGTATGACACCAAATTATTGACGGCTTTACAAAGATTTCATCTTATATAAAATTTTTTCAATTAAATAGAAAATAAACAATGTTGAGGAAAGTTTTCAAGGAATTCATTTAATGTTTATGTATAAGTACATACATATGTATTTATTGGTTTAATACAAAATGATTTATTTTAATTTATTTATTTTGCGCAGAATTATCAAATGAGTCAATCGAATCAGTTTTGCAACCATCGCCGTTGCCAAGATCTTCTGGTGCACTATTGCCGTTGCCACCATCTTCATCGCCATCTGCATCTCTGTCATGGAGATGCATACATCTCTATTCTCCTTCGGGAACATCTGCAAAAAAGAATGGTATAGGAAGGTTGGTAACGGTGTTTGTATAGGCAATAGACACCCTCAACCAATCTTCTCAAAAGCTTGTTGAATTGGAAAACGCTGAGCTAAATGCAAAAGGACACGAAAAACACGACAGACGATGTTCTGAATTTCCTGGAATAATTTTAATATACTCGTATTTAAAACTTTTTTTTTAATAATTTTAGTTCCTTTTTGTTTTTTTTTTTTTTTTGAAAACTATGTGGTTTGTGTGAAATGAAGACTTTTTGTTCCTTTTTAGATGTTTTATGTTATAGCTATTTTATTGTAATGTGAAGATTTTTTCCCCCTTTTTAACAACTATGTTTTGTTATTTATAGACAAATAAATGAATGTAATATATATAAGTACTCACTGAAATATGTATGTACATAAAGATTTCATTATTGATTCAGCTTTTCTAAGGTTCTTTGCAAATCGGTGGAGTATTGTGAATATCGTCTGCCTCTTTACTTTCAATAGCACATTGATCTGCTAACCTAGCAGATGAGAGAACACAACAAGCTTTTAAATTAGAATTAGAATTAGAATTAGAATATAGGGATGAGAATTAAAGTAGTAATACTTTATTTTCAATAGGTATGTATATATAATACTAAAATCTATTAATTTTTCGGATTAATTTCTATATGACAACCATCTGCAAAAAGGTAATCAGCACTTAGCTATGTATTTATAGAACAACAATTTCAGAAAGTTTTTACCAAGTACTCCCGTGTAATGTCTTTAAATCCATCGACACATTAATTAAAAAAACTGGATGTAATACTTTCCACAATTCTCTACAAAATTCCAGAAGAAACTTACATAGGAACATACTGTAGATTTACCAATCCCAAACAAATTTGCAATGCTGCGATTTTCTACTCGCTCTTCTAAGCAAATCGAATTACGGAAATTATTTTCTCTCCTCTCTTTATGTTTTAAAAAACCAAAAAATTTTTTAAAAGCACTTCTTTTAATTCTAAAATTTCTCTTGAAGAAATCATCTTCGTAAAACACCGAATTTCCCAAAACGTAATAAAACTTAGATAACACGTAAATAAATAGGTAGATATATTTGTTACAAATACCAGTTGCCTCGAACAAGTTCTATTACTAGTGAGGAGTATTAGGTGAAGGAACTCCGAAACCACCTTTTGGGCACTTAAGTATAACACTATCATTTTCAAAATACTCGATCGTTTTTGTGCATTTCACAAATTGATGTGTTTATGTTAAATTTTTATGTAATTGATAACAATAGCCACATACAACAAACATTATAAGTTTTAGCATTCGCTTTTCAATAATTTCATTTTTTATAAATACAAAAAATGTTTTACAATAATAAAAAACATATGTTTACAATCGTATATGCCATATAAATGTACATTAAATGTACACTATGAACACTCTTCTAAAAAATTAAGTTCGAAAAACCTAAGCGTGCATTTAGGGCTAAGCATCAACCCAGCATTACGCGCAATTTGTGGGTCAATTTCTTAAACGTGTGCTTGAAGCTGGATCTTTATTGGATACTCCTACAGAGGACACAACCGAAAAAATTACTGTTGTTGCTCAGAATGTTCGAGAAGAAACAACACCATCATCCTGAGGAATTGAACATTTCACATATTTCTTTTGTTGCGAATTTTGCTTAAAGACCTCGATATGGAACCATACAAAGTTCAATTGGTACAACAGCTGAAGCCACATCACCATCCGCAACGTTTTTAGTTCGCTAATTGGGCTATGGAACGCTAAGAAGAAGATGAGCATTTTTACCGAAAAATAATCTTTTCTGACGAAGCTCACTTTGACCTCGGTGGTTACGTCCAGAAGTAAAATTGTAGCATCTGCGTCTCAGAAAATCCATGCGTGATTGTTGAGAAGACAATGCACCCTCAACAAGTAACTATTTGGTGTGGTTTTTGGACCAGTGGTATCATTGGGCATTTATTCTTTGAAAATTATAAAGGAAGATGCATTACACTGAATGGTGTGCAGTACCGCACAATAATAACTAATTATTTATAGCCTATTTTAGAAGATATCGACTTGGACAACATTTGGCGTGCAGTGTCACACGATCGACCTTTTGCGTGGGAAGTTTGAAAATCGCGGTTTTGGTGATGTGCATTGGCCACCACGCAGTTGTGATTTGAATCCGTCGGACTATTAATTGTGGGGAACCGTTTAAGATATGTGTTACACTAACCATCCAGCAACGATTGAGGCTTCCAGCCATCGGTCAAGTACAGCTCCATACAGTCGAAAATGTACTGAAAAATGAGATTGATTGACAGGGGAGAGGATAAGGCGTAGAGGTAGATTCGGTCACTAATCATGACAGAAATTACAATTACGCATGCGTATGCTACAAACGTATCTGTGGCCTTGGTGTAATTACGTGAGGACAAATCCTAAAATGTGAAGAGAGTATTCGACCGCGTGCTTGTATATTCATGATTGAATGAACAATGCTCAGACAATACTGTTCTCAAGACATTGTTGCAGCAAAAATAAAGTACTGGAAAAGTGGGAATAGTGTCGAAATGATAATAGTGTCGGCCTACCTGCCGTACAACTCTACACTACCTCGCTTACCAACCCTTAATAAACTCCGAACTATAGCTATGATCGAAGAAGCGACCAATAGATTGGAAGGGACTTTGATTGGCTGCTACGATGAGGTGTGTCCGCTTAGAGCGAGCAGACAAGGCAAGGCAGTTCAGTGGTGGAATGCTGAACTTTCGAAGCTTCGCAAACGATCTACAAAACTACTGAACAGGGCCCTAAAAACCCGAAAGGAAGTTGACTGGACCAGTTTCCATATTGTTCAGAAGGAGTATAAGAAGAAAGTGAGGTCCCCCAAACTTGATCTTTTAGAAACTTCTGCAATGAGGTGGAGGGAATCATCAATGTGTTGGGTTCTGTAGAAAGACCAAACACTTAAGCTTGATTCTCTTCGCATGCCTGATGGTATTTTTACCACTTCCAGATCAGAGACCTATAACAAACTCCTGGCGACCCACTTTCCCGGAAGCAGGTGAGTAGTGGTGGGGTCAATGGTACCAGGCTCAATCGGTATTCTGCGTCGGAAGTAGTGACAGAAGAGGCAATAAAGTTCTCTTTCTCCTCGTTTGAAAACTATAAGTCCCTAGGACCTGACAAAGTTTACCCGATAATGTTAAAAAGAGGTGGAGACAGAGTGATAGGGGCCTTGAAAAAGATCTCTACGGCCTGTCTTGCCCATGGCTTCATACCATCTCTTTGGCGACAAGTCAGAGTAGTCTTTATTCCTAAGCCAGGGAAGGATGATTACACACTGACTAAAAGTTTCAGGCCGATTAGCTTGACCTCTTTCATGCTAAAAAGCCTAGAACGAATGGTAGAGAAGCACATTCGGGCAAAGATGCTGCCAGTGTGTCCTCTCAGTAATAACCAACATGCCTACCAGGGAGGAAAATCCTGCAAGTCAGCGCTTCATGATCTTGTAAGCAAGATAGGAGCAGGACTGGAAGCGGACAAGTACACTCTGAGGGTCTTTGTGGATATGGAGGGGGCTTTTGACAACGCTGCCTTTGACTCTATGTGCTCAGCTGCCAGAAGACATGGAATGAGTGAAAACTTGACTTAATGGATCTACTCTATGCTCTCCGAGAGACTGCTGACCGTTGACGAGGGCGACGATTCGGTCACGGCGGAGGTTAGACAGAGCAGCCCCCAAGGGGGGGTCCTCTCTCCTCTGCTGTGGTGCTTCGTTGTTGACTCATTACTAATGGAAATGCCAGATCTCGGATTTCACGTCAATCCTAGTAAAACGACTCTTGTTCTATTTACTAGGAAGCGGAAGCTGGAGTCATGCCATGGAAGTGAAATATCTGGGTGTTACCCTAGATCGGAAACAACATGGAAGACGCACGTCTTAACGAAGCTAGATTGCGCATTGAAGGTTTTCCACCAATGTCGCCGAGCCTTTGGTAGTACCTGGGGCTTGAGACCTACTGTGGTCCTTTGGATATACACAGCATTTATCAGACCGATAATCACATATGCTTCGGTGGTTTGGTGGCGCCGAACTATGGTTAAATAATCAGGCTTGGCGCTGAACAGACTACAAAGAAGCGTATGCATTAGCGTAAATGGCGCCATGAGTATCACCTCTAGTGACGCCCTTAACGCCATGCTTGACTTGCTCCCACTGGACTTACAGATCCAACAAGAAGCGATGAAGGCGACATGTCGGCTATACTCTTATGGGTATTGGTTCGATAACAGAACTTCGGGTCATGAAGAAATCTTCAAAAGGTTGTCAGAGCAATATCCATTGCTACTGGCCCCGAAAGATTGCCTCATACCAGTGGTTACTTTAAGAAGAAAATATGAAGTTAGCTTCCCGAAGCGTGAACAATGGAGCAATCCAAAGGTCGTTCTGGAGAATCTGACGGATATCTTCTAGATCCAAGACCGATGAAGGTACTGGAGCTGGATGGCACTTAAACGAAGGTGTCAATTGCTACTATTCCTTGGGTGGGTTGGCAACTGTCTTCCAGACAAAGTTTTCGTCATCTTTAAAGTAGCGGAATGGATAATTGAAAGAAAATGGCGCGGGAAACGTATAGGTGTCTGTAGTGACAGTTAGGCTGCACTTAACGCTCTAGAGAAATCGAGAATTATTTCAAAAATTGTCCAAGAGTGTAAGAGGAAACTTAGATCAGTCGCAAGACTGAATCAGCTCCATCTTATCTGGGTTCCTGGACACTGTGGAGTTCCTGGGAATGTGAAAGCCGACAAGTTGGCCAACTGTGGATCAAAGAACATGCCTTTGGGACCAGAGCCAATAGTCGGGACCAGTTTGGCAGGTGCCATGCATTGGATAAAATCTTATGCTAATGATTTACATAAGAGACGCTGGTCCAATCTGGACATCTGTAAAACGGCTAAGTGTTTTGTTATTTGCCCAAACAGGAAAGTATCAGAATTCCTTCTCAAATTAGGAGGGAAGGACCTGCGCCGGATGGTGGGACTCATCACAGGAGGACATAATCCGTGGGGCCAACATATGACCACCATCGGCATCACCGAGGACCCGACCTGCACATCTTGTCTGGAGGAAGTGGACAGCACAGAGCATTTTCTCTGCACATGTCCCGCCTTTGCCAGAAGGAGATGGCGCATTTTGGGATTCGATGTCCTTCCCCTTCTGCGATCTACTGGGATTTGTGAGAGAATCCGGAAAATTTGCGGAAGAGAACTTAGTAATCCCTTTTTCGACTTTTTCCCTCTTTTTCTGTAACCCCTTACTTGCTGTCACCCCTTCTTCTTTTCCTAGGCCTTAAGCACAATGGGCTACATAGCCTGAGTGCTTGAGGAACTGTCCTGCACTCGTAAGTCAGGTTCTCGGCCTTCTTCACATCCATCCATCAAAATCAAATTCTAAATTATATGTAAATGGTCCACCTGTATGTTAAAAAATTTAGTATACATCGTTTAACCTTGTGCCATTAAAAGAAGAAAAGAAGAATGTTGATTGCTATTGTTATTTTGAATAAAACACTTACGCATAGAATATATAAATGCAATCACATAGATATAGTATGTTTTGTTCCTCACTGTAGGTAGGTGAGTTTTGACTTGACATATCTTGCAGCGCCGTCGTTATCCATCGACAAAGGTCGACAAAGTACGGAGAAAGACAACTCATTGCAGTGCAAGCAGATTTGTTGATCGGAAAAGGACCACCACGATATCTGTTTTGGACTAGATTCTCTTCATGGCTTCGTGAACGTCTTCCTGGATTCTTGTTGGCTCCATTTACAGCATTTATTTGTTTCAGGATTTCGTGTAATTAACTGGTCGTTGATTATATCGGCAATGATAGCAAGCTTATCCGCGCCATCGAAACTTATTGAAAGTATAAATTTTATAGTCGGTGGCAGCTTTTGAAACCAAATAGTTTTGAACATTTTCCCCCGGATAACTGGAGCATTTCCATTAAAAATTCAGATGGTTTCATTTTGCCAATGCTTATATTTTCCAAAAGCAATTTGATAGCGATGCATTCTACAGTTATGTGATGCCGGCAATGAGGAAAGCCATCTGATGAACTTGACATATTTATTTGTTATTTCACATGCCTTACTTGTAAGGGTACAATAGAGTGAAGTAGATTAAAATATTTTTGTGTGTGAAGTAACTGTTGCCTCCTTTTAAGACACATTTTTCTTCTTAACATCTGTTTTACTTACTTTTGACTGAAAATAATTCGTTTAAAAGCAAATTGAAAACCGTATTTGTGTTTGAAGCACAGCGTTAAATTAAGATTTCCATTGTTTTCCTGTCCACGAAGATTTCAACCAATGATCAATCGTTCGCCCAACCATTACTAACTATAATTCAATAAACTCGGCAATTAGATGATAGCGGACGGATACTAACAACAAAGCTTATGGTATAATAGCTTTTTTCCTCACGCTCCTTAAGAAATAGTAACCAACATTATCCTACTGGTTAATGCCCTCAAATGTAATATTGACATAATAACCAGGATATACCTGGTAAAAATGTGCTTTAAAGTTTATATAATCATACAGAGGACATGGTGTGGTCATATTATGCTAAGTTGACCGGACCGGAAAAAAGTATTATTCTTCCATACATGAATATAGGGTTCATTAGAGCAACGATGTTCAATGTATGGATCACTTTCAGAAAAATATTACAAGTAATAGTATACAATAGAGATGGTCATGTGGCGTAAATTTTACTACTGTTTCAGAGAGACCATGGGCCGCTAAGCCCAACCATACTGCACAATATTGTTGGTTCATATCCCTGGTGCGTGAACATGCATGCATTTTGTTCGGAAAAATATCAATGTGTGATTAGTAAAATCTGACAACGGGCGTGACGTGAGCGAAGAAGTACTTACGTTCCCATCTCTACTTTACACTAGTATGTCCAACATATGGGCGCGTGAGCACTTTCTAAATCATGTCATTTTTAAATTGTTACTCGCGCATGTTTCCGCACGTTAATTTAAAAAATTCCTAAAAAACATAAGACTTATGCTACATAGTGATGCCAGATTTCAGATTCGCACAAAAGCTTCCTAGTTGAAAAAAAAACACAAATCTAATTTTTAATCTACCAAAATTAGCTTGAAATATCAACTTATACCATTACGCATTATCATATTTCTTCTTCTTTAAATTAATGGCACAACATGAGTAGCACAGGGCGAGTTTCTCGCATAAATTCATGTTTTTTTTATCGTTTATTTTTATTGAGTCTTTCTATACTTAGAAACTAACAATAAATTTCTCTAATCTTAAATCTAAAATAAAAGCCAGTTTCCAATTTTAGGTTTTAGTAAACTGAATTTACAGCGAACGAGAAAAAAGTATAAAAATCTTCAGCCTCCTTCCTGCTCACTAGACCCGATCGATTTTGACAATTTTTTTCTATTTAAGTTCAAATTAATGTACTGTGTGTACTGCTATGAATGAAGACCATTGTGTTGATTGTAAGAAATATTGATAGGTGGAAGGTGGAGGGAGGGGAATTTATATCAAGATCTATGGAATCTTTTTACCCACTTGCGGTATTGACGATGCTGTAAACTTCTTGCCAGACTATTAGGATGTGTCTTCAATTTCAGGGTGTGTTTTTAACCACATTTTTATATTTCATCAGCAACCATGGGTATATTGGTATTTCTTATGTACCACGAATATCTTGTATGGGTTCTCAGCATTTTGAATTGCATTCATTGAAGTTTTCCACGTTTTCCATATCTATGGAATGGATTGATAACCACTTTATAGAGAACTATTTTGTTGTCCAGGGTCAGCTGGTAGTTTCGATGCTTTTATTTTTGAAAGAGTCTCTATTTAATCAATGTGCTTTTTCCAGGTCAATCTTTATAAATGTGCATACCGAGGTACTTAGTTAACACTATCTCTTTGGGGAATATTGCAATTATTTTTGTTATTGTCTTGCAATATATGTAATCTGTTTATTTATTATTAATTTATTCATGTTAACAAGAAGCAATACTTATGTACCTACATATGTCTAATATTTGATATTATAAATTTAATAACTTGCACGGCATACATCCAGTGATGCAACCAAATAAATAAATAGGCAAATTTACATTTATGCACATTTTGTTAAATTTTTAGCAACATTAATTTACAAAATTAATCAAGGACATTTTGCGTGGCTTTATGTTTAAGACGTTTAAATGGTTTTTGAGGTCATCAGAGTATTACACAGATTGTTGGGATGGTTGTGTATTCGTCTTCTGTAGGAGATGATTTGAAATTTGATCTCTTCTTTAACTGTTCGAATTTTTAAGTCCTGGTGCAATTGTTGATTTGTGACGTATAATGGTGCATTTGCAACCATTCGTAAGACTTTGTTTTGGAATCTTTGTAATATTTCAATATTGCTGTTTGCTGCTTCACACTTGAATATTTTTTTTCTTTCTTTTCTTGGATACCTATTTGCAATTTTATTTGTTCAAAATAATTCTTAATTTCTTAGAATAACTTAATGCCTGTTGATAGAACTCCTCCCAGGCAAAGCGATTCTGTTGAGACAAATAAAAAAAAAATTTCCAAAATGTCTGGCGAACAGAATGCTCAAAAACAACTCGAGCAACAAAGAGAAAAAAAGAACTCGCTAAGTCACAAAAAAGGCGAACTTATAGTATTTCCATGCAGAAGTTCATTGCCGAAAGTAACAATCTTGTGCAATATTGCGATAAATACAGTAATTTTTCTCTAGAAGATCACACCGAATCTCTTTTGGTTGTGAAGCGAAGTAGTCTAGAGAAGGGTTGGCATTGACTCCAAAGAGTCTATGATGTGTTGTTTCAGACAGACGACAGTGACTTGCCCGAAAATTTCATAGTACAGGCTTGTGGTAAATACTGTAGCTGTCAAGAAACATACGAAAACACAATGGCTAGAATTGAGGATCAGTTGAAATTACTTCAACCTCAAGCGCTTTCAAGAGAAGTCCCTAAAGAACAACTCGAAGAGCAGGGAAGTATCATGCCATGCTTACAAGTTCCACCTTGCGATACAGAAATTTTTTTTGCTGGTTATAAACAAAGGCTCTTTCCGAGACATGTTCACCGCCGTTTACATTAAACATCTAAAACTCACTTATACCATCTCAGGAATAAAACGCAAGGTAAAGCTGGATCTATCGTCAAACAATATCCGTTAAACGACGAAAATTTCGCTCTAGCATGGGAAGCCTTGAAAGCTCGTTATGAGAATAAACGCATTCTAATTGATAATCTAGTACAAACGTTACTGAATTTGCACACTATTCATTCAAAGAATAGTGAAGAGATACAAAAACTTCAAATAACAATTAATAACTGTTTGTGCGTCTTAGCTTCTCAAGGCGTAACCACAGAAAACTGGGATCCTATCCCAGTATATATATGTTCTACGAAACTACCACACGAAACATTATCGCTGTGGGAACAATCCCTGAAATCCCGAAGAGACCTACCTCTTTGGTCACAGCTAGATGATTTCCTGACGAGTAGATACGAAATAGCAGAACGACTCAACGGAATTCATCCAAATAAACAAAAGTTAAATGTTTTTAGTCAAAACACTCCCCAAAAGAAGGCTGTTGGCCAAATTCACACCTTTGTGGCTGAACCCAAAAGGACGTATACATGTCGTCTATGTACGAGGGTAAATCAATAAGTACCAGTGTGTGAAGACAGGTGGCGTTGCTGAGGGAAGTTGGCATTACCGTGGTGTACTGCCATCTGTCACACGACACCACACTAAATTCATAGGTTAGTTTTTATTTGGCAGCCATTAGTATCACAAGTGTTTCGTGTTTCGCGATAAAATGGAAAAAGAAAAATATCGATCCGTAATTCGCTTCTTATTTTTGGATGGAAAAACATGCGAAGAAATAAAAGCGAAGTTGTATGCTGTCTATGGGGACCCTTCACCATCTATGACAACCGTAAGATATTGGTTCAACGAATTCAAACCTGGTCGTACATCTGTTTTTGATGAGAAGCGCCCAGGCCGCCCGGCAGACGTGGTTACCGAGAAAATCGTTGAAAAGGTCCACGACATGATTCTCGCTGATAGCCGAACGAAAGTGTGCGAAGTAGCAGATGCCGTAGGAGTGTCGTACGGAACGATAATTAATATTTTACAGATAGGTTAAGCATGAGAAAGGTGTCGGCCCGATGGGTGCCGCGATTGCTTACGGTGGACAACAAGCGGATACAAAATTGTCGCGGCCAAATTGCATGAATTGAACTACGCCTGGGGCGTAGGACACAAGGTTAAGTTCGTGACTGTCGCAGGTGCGTCCATGGTCGATCCTTGCGCTTCTACGTTTCAAGTCGACACACAGCCTCCTCGTGGCGTCCCCTGGATAGCGATCTGACAACCGTCAGTGACTCCCGCAAACGCCCAAAGGACAACGATTTACGGATATGCACCTCGAATGTCCGAACTCTTTACAGGGAAGGTGCCTCTATATAGCTGGTGGATGTCCTCCAAAAATATAGAGCTGACATCACCGCTATACAGGAAATGCGATGGACGGGACAGGGTTGCTCCAAAAGAGCATCCTGTGATATCTACTACAGCTGTCATGCTTCGAGACACGAATTTGGTGTTGGATTTGTGGTTGGGAAGAGACTGCGTCATCTAGTCTCGAGGTTCACGGCCTTGAACGAGCGCCTAGCCACTATCCGCATCAAGGCAAAATTCTTCAACATCAGCCTAATTTGTGTACATGCCCCGACGGATGAGAAGAATGAAACGAACAAAGATGAGTTCTACGAGCTCCTCGACAAAACTTATGAGCGTTGCCCCCGCCACGATATTAAAATCGTGTTAGGCGACTTTAACGCCAAGGTGGGCAAGGAGCGTCTCTTTGGTCCGACGATCGGAAAATTCAGTCTCCACGACGAAGCCACCGATAACGGTATGAGACTGATCG
The DNA here is from genome assembly GCA_958295655.1 of Palloptera scutellata. Taxonomy (NCBI): domain Eukaryota; kingdom Metazoa; phylum Arthropoda; class Insecta; order Diptera; family Pallopteridae; genus Palloptera; species Palloptera scutellata. Next base: position 5,503,601 of record OY282453.1, on the reverse strand, counting down.
ACTTCGCCGCCACACGAAACATGACAGTTAGTAGCACCAGATTCCAACATAACGATATCCATAAGGCAACTTGGCTGGCCCCTGATCAAAACACACGAAACCAGATTGATCACGTTGTGATCGACGGAAGGCACGCTTCCAATGTACTAGACGTACGCACAATACGTGGTGCAAACATCGACTCAGACCACTACTTGGTTGCAGCCAAGGTCTGCACACGTATATGTGTAGCAAATCGCGTACGGATAGGTACAAAGAGAAAGCTGGATGTCGAAAAGCTGCAATCACAACAGACAGCCAAAGTCTTTGCCAACCAACTTGCACTTCTCCTTTCGCAAAACACCCCTCAACTTGATGATATATGCGCGCAGTGGACCCACATTTCCCGCTCTATGCGTACGGCTGCCGAAGAGGTACTAGGCTACCACCGTCGACGGAGAAATATGTGGTACGACCAAGAGTGTCGCGATGCTACTGAAGCAAAAAACGCAGTCTACAGAGCCACCCTGCAGTCAGTTGCAACGCGAGCTGCTAAGGAGCGATACAGAAAGTTGAGGAGGGAGGAGAAACGTCTTTTCAGGCGCAAGAAAAGAGATGAAGAAAGACGCGAGTTCAATGATATCGAAATGTTGCGGGACAGGAACGAGGTCCGAAAATTCTTTGAAAGAATAAGACGCCTGACTCTTGGTTTGAAGACCGGGGCCTCTTCCTGCAAGGATGAAGATGGAAATCTGGTGACAGATATCCAGGGCATAATGAGATTATGGAGGGAGCACTTTTCGCAGCTGCTTAATGGAGAAGACGGCAATAATCCCGCCACTGCGGAACCCACTCCGGAAACCCCAATCACTGACGGCGTTGAAGTACCGCCGCCTGACTATGAGGAGGTCTTAACAGCCATTGCTCGGCTGAAAAACAATAAGGCTGCAGGTGCAGATGGCATGCCTGCTGAGTTGTTTAAGACCGGAGGCGAAGAGCTCAAAAAACGCATGCATGAGCTTCTGTGCAGAATATGGTCGGATGAAAGCATGTCAAGTGATTGGAACCTCAGCGTATTCTGCCCAATCCATAAGAAAGGTGATTCCACGATCTGCCAACTGCCGTGGGATAAGCCTTCTTAATATTGCATATAAGGTTCTATCGAGCGTACTGTGCGAAAGACTGAAGCCCATCGTCAACAAACTGATTGGACCTTATAAGTGTGGCTTCAGGCCTGGTAAATCCACCATCGACCAGATATTCACACTACGCCAAATCCTGGAAAAGACCCGAGAAAAACAGATCGACACCCATCATCTATTTGTCGATTATAAAGCCGCCTTCGACAGCACGATTAGGGATCACTTGTACGCCGCAATGTCTGATTTTGGTATCCCTGCAAAGCTCATTCGTCTTTGCAAAATGACACTGACCAACACCACCAGCGCAGTGAAAATTGGGACAGACCTCTCCGCACCATTTGATACCAAAAGAGGTTTCAGACAAGGTGACTCCCTATCGTGCGACTTCTCTAACCTTATGCTGGAGAAAATGATTAGAGCTCCGAACATCGACATCTCTGGCACTATCTTCTACAAGAGTGTCATGCTGCCAGCATACGCTGATGATATTGACATCATTGACAAAAACGCTCGAGCAGTCAGTGCAGCATTCTCCAACCTGGAAAGGGAGTTTCGTCGTGTGGGTCTAGTGGTGAACGAGGACAAAACGAAATACCTTGTGTCAACAAACAAAGAGTCACGGCGTCTTGGACAAAATGTCACTGTTGACAACTACACTTTTGAAGTCGTCAAGGATTTCGTTTATCTAGGATCCAGCATAAATACCAACAATAATGTCAGCCTTGAGATCAAGCGGAGACTAACTCTTGCCAACAGGTGTTACTACGGGCTCAGTAGGCAATTGAGAAGTAGAGCCCTCTCTCGACCGACGAAAATATCGCTCTATAAGTCCCTCATCCTTCCCGTCCTAATGTATGGCGCAGAGACGTGGACATTGACCATCAATGATGAGAGGCTGTTAGGAGCGTTCGAGAGGAAGATACTCCGTAAGATCTACGGTCCAGTATGCGTGGACGACGTGTATCGAATAAGATGGAACGATGAGCTGTATGAGCTGTACGCCGACACTGACATAGTCAAGCGTATAAAACTCCAGCGGCTTCGCTGGCTGGGTCATGTTGAGCGAATGGAAGAAAGCGCTCCGGCTAGAAGGGTGTTTTATTCTAACCACGGTGGAGGAACACGCAGAAGGGGACGTCCTAATCTCCGTTGGAAAGACCAGGTGCAGGGCAACCTGACTGCACTTGGCCTTATCAACTGGCGCCAGCGCGCGCATAGCAGAAGTGTACAGGCGGAGCTTTGTGGAGGCGGCCAAGACCGATCATCGGTTGTAGTGCCAGCTAAGTAAGTAGGTACGAACTACGAATTGCTGCCGCACCCACCGTACTCACCCTACTTGGCTCCCTGCGACTTCTTTCTGTTCCCCAACATTAAAACGTGGCTCGAGAGAAAAAAATTGAGCTCAAACGAGTAGGTCATCGTCGAGACAGAAGCGTATTTTAAAGAGTTTGACAAATCGTATATTTTGTAGGGGTTAAAGAAATGTTAAAAACGTTAGGAAAAGCGTATTGTACTAAAAGGAGATTACGTTGAAAAATAGAAAAAAAAATGTGTAAAAAACTTGCCTAACACGGGTACTTATTGATCTACCCTCGTAATGTCACCCATGCCATGAAGAGTTGTGCTAAATTTAAAAACCTTTTGATACACGAACGAATTAGCTTCGTAAGAGATAATAATCTCTGTGAAAATTGTCTTTCTTTCACACACATGAGAAAGGATTGTCCGTGTAATTTTTCCTGTGTCTATTGCCAAAGAAAGCACCATTCCCTGCTTCATATAACAGCAAATACGCAAACTCCAAAATCCATTAGTAGATCTCAAACAACTACAACTCATGCTACAACTGCAACAGCTCAGTTGCAACAAAACATGGAACTTCCCTGTTCTACTTTTCTACAAACACAGCGCAAGTTCAAGCGCTGTTCAAACAATGATAACACGGTCTTATTTCCCACAGCAATGGTTTCCATTGAATATTTAGGGGAATTATTCAAAGTCCGTGCCTTGATTGACCAAGGGTTGCAAAGAACTTTTATTTCCTCAAAAGTTCAAAAACATATTCGTTTACCAACGGAACAATCCTGGTTCGAAATTTCAGGTATGGGAGGTAGAATTATTCAAAATTCTAATCGACTTTGTTCTTTCGCGCTAGTTGCACCCAAAACTAACAAAATAATATATGCTCAGACTGTACTCGTAGTTGTTTCGCAGTTACCATAACTAAGCTTTTTCCTAGTTTTCCAATCAGAAGATTTGACTTGCGGTAGTTGGCAACTTTAAATCTTGCTGATCCAAATTGCCATATTCCTGCTCAAATTGATGTAGTAATCGAAGGTGATTTATTCCCCCAGATCCTTCAAGAAGGATTACAAAAGAACATATGTGGTAATTTATTGGCACAGAATACTATATTTGGCTGGATCATCAGTGGTTCAGTTGGAGAAAACGTTCCTACACATTCCACGCAAGTAGAATCAATGTCCAATGAATTGCTTAGCTCCTAATTAAACCAATTCTGGGAGCAAGAAGAAATCGTACACGCTCTTCCACTCTTGCCTGAAGAACAAGCTTGTGAGGTTTTATACTGTTCTACTGCGAAACGAAATTCAGATGAACGTTACGTTGTCAGGTTGTCATTTAAAAAAAGTTTTCCCAAAACTATACCATAGCGTTAGGTTATTCAAAGGCCACTGCACTTCAACAATTTCTTTTAATGGAGCGCAGTTTGCAAAAAAAGGTTGACCTGAAAATCGTTTGTGACGAAGAACTGGAGGAATATCTCACTCTCGCTCATATGGAAATAACTCATTCTCAAGAAGTTATTTCCAATGGAAAGTACTTTTCATTTTATTCTACCAAACTCCGTGTAGTTTCAATTCTTCTAAAGCCACTAGCTCAGGAATTTCTCTTAACGATGTTCTCTATACTGGTTCCACTCTCCAACCAGACCTAATGCTTCTCATTCTTTCAATGGAGATGTGCAGAAGATGTACAGACAAATTTTGGTACATAAAGATGACCAAGATTTCCAGCGAATTCTCTTTCGCGACTCCATGAATGCTCCTATCCGAGATTTTAAGCTCAAAACGGTAACGTTTGGAGATATCTAACCATCAGAACTCTCTATCAGTTGGCAAAAAAAACGCAAGAACAATGCCCTCTCGCGGCTAAAATTCTAGTCGAAAATACATATGTCGATGACACCCTTTCTGGAGGCCATGATGTAGACTATCGAATCACTGTCTCAAGTAATTCATTGTCTTGGCTCAGCTGGATTTCCTCCGAGAAAAATCACAGCTAACCATCCTGCCATATTAGAAAATATCCCATTCTGTTAGATTCCGATTTCCTACGGTTTCAAAGCTCAAGTTCTACTAAGACTCTCGGAATTCGTTGGAATGCAATTTCTGACTCATTTTCTTATACCATTACACCAATTTCATCAGTGAATTGGGTAACCAAACGGCAAATTCTCTCTTCAGTCGCGAAACTTATTGAGCCAGCAGGATGGCTTTCACCAATTATGATTCAAGCCAAGATGCTATTGCAAGAGCTTTGGCTAGATGGAACTAATTGGGATAAATTTGTCAAGCCTGGATCCCTCACTCAGTGGATTCAGTTCGCAGAAAACCTCCCAGCAATTACCAGAATTTAAATTCCTCGTTGGATCGGATTCTCCCGATCCAACAAATCCAGATTCATGGATTTTGTGACGCTTCAGAGAAAGTGTATTGTGCGACTCTCTATCTCCGTATCTCTACTTCAGCATATTAGTTGCTAAAGGAAAGGCGCACCCATAAGAACGGTAAGCCTACCACGCTTAGAGTTATGTGGAGCTCTTCTGCTCTCAAAGTTAGCAACTGTAGTCCGATCCTACCTTAGACTTAATGAAGCTTCCTTATTCTTCGATGCGATTCTCAGATTGTGCTGTCATGGTTAGCAAAACCACCCGACACATGGAAGACTTACGTTGCAAATCGAACTTCCTTGATTCTCCAAAATGTTGGAAATACTTCATGGCGGCATGTTTCTAGTGCGGACAACCCCGCGGATTTGGGAACTAGAGGTTGCAAACCTCAAGATTTAGTATCCTGTCGTCTCTGGTGGAATGGACCTCACTGGCTTCAAAAATCTTCAGATTATTGGCCTAAATCCACTCCCAGAAATGCAACATTGTTAGAGCAACGCAAAGTAGAGTCCTATCACATTCTCGATCAGGAAATCGATATTCTCGATCGATTCTCCTCTTTTCCTCGAACTCTAAGGGTTTTAGGATATGTTTTTCGGTTCTTTCACAATGTACAGGCAAAGGTTCGTAGAGTTAGTGTCCCCACTTCAATCTCTATCCTTCACGCCGAAATTAAATTTGTCAAGACCCGACTCATATCCTTGGCTCAATCGCGATATTATCTACGAGAAAAGGCATCATTACTCGGTGCAAAACCAATAGAAAAGAAAAGCACTCTTCTCGTGTTAAATCCTTTTCTAGACAAGGAGAATATACTCAGAGTGAATGGTCGTCTCGCTCACGCCGCTCTTAGCTACAACGAACGACATCCTATCATCATTGCTGAGAATTCTCGCTACTGTGTTTTATATTTGAAATTTCTCCATAATATGCTCCTCCATGCCGAAGTCAGTCTCATGCTTCGCATGAAATAAAAAATTAAAAATAAAAAAGGGCATTTTCCAATGCAAGGCTTGTACTATATACAAGCAGACAATGCGGACCCAGATTATGGCTGCTCTCCCCCCTGAGCACTGTAGTTTATCGCTTTCATTTGCTACCGCAGGTGTGGACTTTGCTGGATTCTTTCAAGTAAAGGTGTCTCTCTTACGGTCTTCTACCTTTCTTAAAGGATACGTAGCGGTATTTGTATGCTTTTCCACGAAAGCCATTCATTTGGAGCTCTGCTCAAACCAAACGACGGATCAGTTCCGAGCGTACTTCGCTCAATTCGTTGGACGCAGAGGGCTTCCAGAAAAAATTATGAGTTACTATAAGCGCTATAGTTGAAGAATTCTTAAATTTCTTTAACGAAGTCTCCATTGACATCTCTATGAAATATGCTCCTCAAGGTATAACCTGGCACTTTACTCCTCCAAGTGCTACCCACAGACTGCTGGAAACCAGAAATTTGCCTTTGAAGAGTTCACTACTCTATTGGCAAGAATAGAATCCGTTCTAAATTCGCGGCCTCTTTCTCCTACTTCCCAAAAGTACAGCTATGTCACAGCTATCACTCCTGGGCATTTCATCATGGTGCGCCTCTCCTGGCTCCTCCGTAACGCTGTGAATATCTCTCTCGTTAACCGTTGGGAAAAAATTAAGGTGCTTCATCACCAACTCAGCCGCCGCTGGAAAGAAGTATACCTAAGGGATCTTCAAAAGCGGTATAAATGGAAACATCCGCAGAAAGGACGAACTGCTTCCCCAAAATGAATGGCGTAACGTTAAGTTACACCGTGGTCCTGACAACCACATTCGCGTTGTCGATTTGCGCACGTAAAATGGTGTAATATCACGTCCTATCGTGAAATTATGTATTTTACCTCTCGCGTAAAAAACTGATAATATAGAAGTCTCCTTCTATAACCACAAGTATAACCCATACTAATTTGTACTTCTTTCCAGTACTCCACAAGTCCAATCCATAGCCGTAGGCCGTTCAAAACAGCGCAACAAGTCGCAACCCCCTGGTCAAGAAGGAAATGGTCGCCAATGCAAGCATGCTTCCGATACCACGCATTGCGGTTTTGCCGCGGTTTCCTCGCCATGATCAACCAGCGAGCGGAATCGGCTAGGGCCCATGGAAATTGCCTTAATTGACTAGCTCAAACGCATACCACAGCAACATGCGAGTCCGCCAATCGGTGTAGGAGGTGCTCCCTGGATCACCACACGCTGATCCATCCGGAATTCAGGCCCGTATCAAAGAAAAGGAAAGCCAGCCACCGGCCTCAAGCACCGCAACGACCAGCCAGAGCTATCGTTCCTGGACGTCCTGCTTCTGCCGCCACCTTATATTGCTGCTGCCCAGACAATCCACCGCCGTCTCGAGACGTTTCACTACCAGGATCAGAGGGTGAAGGAGCTACTCGGGGACGTCGTTAGAACCCTACAATTGATTTTGCACCCATACAAGGGGGCCGGGATGTTTAAGCCCTCTCCTTTCCTATTCTTTTATTTTTCTTTTTCTTTTATTTTTCTTCTTCTTTTCTTTTGCTTTTTCTTTTCTTTTTCTTTTCTTTTTCTTTTCTTTTTCTTTTCTTTTTCTTTCCTTTTCTTTTTCTTTTATTTTTCTTTTCTTTTTCTTTTCTTTTTCTTTTCTTTTTCTTTTCTTTTTCTTTTCTTTTTCTATTCTCTCTTTTCCTATTCCTACCATCTCTACTTTCTTTTTATATTCCTTTCGAATACATATAACGGTCTATCCTAACCCTTTGCATTGTGTAAATTTTTATATATTGTAAATTTATACTTTCACTATTTCATTAAATTAACTTGTAAATTTTAAATCCGATTTCCCGGTGTTTTTCCATTGCAATTTATTTCACTCAAATTCCCCCCATCGAACACTCCTTCCACCAAGCCACCAGAGCTTAAACAATAAGTTTCGATTTTTGATTGTTTGGCATAATCTTTTTAGGAAGAAAGTTTCTAAAATTTTTGAAGCGACTGGCAGTAAGCAGATTGGCCGGTGAGGCTTTCACTTACGCTTTTACTTTGTTTCGATGTCATACTTATTTATGCAACTTTCCTTTGCTATGGGATGGTATTTCTGTTTAATACAGCATTGTACTTCTTTGAAAATTTTGGAGGTTATTAAATCATACCTTCGAGCTTTCCCCAGTTTCAGACGCTGTATGTCATTTATTACCTCTGATTTGCGGAATTTTTTGATAGGTAATGATGATAAGTTTCAGCTAGAGAATCATTCACTTCCTTCAACCAGTTGGAAGAGTGTGAGTCGTCGTATGGATTTGGTTGGAATACTGCGCTGAGATGTTTTGCAAATAGGTCAGCCTATTCGGTACTTGTTTTGCCCAAGTGCCGTCTACTTTACGAAGAGGGGGATTGTGTAGAATTGACCTTTTGAATTTTTTGTTGTTGTTAATTCTCTGAATGATGTCCAATTAATGTGTCTGTTATGCAATATGCAATGGTCTGTTTTTTTTCGAGCTTACATCCAACCATAATTAGTACTGGCGAATGATCTGAAGACAGCTCATAGAGTGACTTACACTGTGTGTATTGTATAGGAATACCTTCTATTATGCAGAAGTCTATCAAATCAGGTGTTTTTTTTTGGCATCAGAAGGCCAATATGTAGGTTTCCCGGTGGATATCGCATTTAAATGTAATCTTCGTATGGCAAGGAGTAATTGTCGGCCTTGGAGTAACTAGTCTTGACCCCTAACTAGTGTGTTTGTCCTTAAAGTCGCCGCCTGAAGTTTCACTCCAGTCAATGACAATTAAATTCGTTGCCTGGATTTTTTTGTAAAAAGGTAATGTGTAATATTGCTTTTGATTAAAATAGCTGATCCACTGTGGGCTTTACCATCAGCGTGCATTGTATGGCAATTATTGAGAGTCAAGGGCGGGCAAGCTCCTCTTCTTAGCGCAGAAGTAAGATGACGCTTTTTGATTCTTTTACTTTTATTCTCCAGGTTGTTAACCAATTTTCTATTGTGATCCTATAGGTTTTTGGTCGCTGTTCTTTTGTCAGTATGGGTACTTACAATTTTTGTGTCATCAGCACATATAGATTTGTGTAAATTATGCTTTTTGGCAAAAATTTAAGGTAGAGACGAAAGACACTCCTTTGTGGGACTCCAGCTATAATTGGATAACTTTTTGAAGTGTAGCTTTTGTGTTTAACGCAAAAAATTATGTTTGACATATAGCTTTTTATTATAGCATGGGTATTTTGGGGTAACAGTTTATTAATTTTGTAATTTTGCTTTCATGCCAAACCTTGTCAACCGCCTGAGCAACATCTAGGAAAATAGCTGTACAATGCTTTTTTTCCTCAAATGCATTTCGTACTTCCGATACAATTCTGTGCACTTATTCCACAGTACCGTGTTTTTCTCTAAAGCCAAATAGGGATTTATATGTTTTGATTCTATTAGTGGTGGAATTTTTTGGATTTAGAATTTCTCAAACAATGTGGAGAGTATGGGCAGCAAGTTTATTGGTCTATACGAGCCAACAAGTGTAGGGTCTTTGCCTGGTTTGGGAACCATTATTATCTGAGAGAAAGTGGCCAAGGCGCAAGATGCCGTTAAAGATTTTAAGCAGGCGACTTTTTTTGCGCCTAAGGCCCTAATTGTTAATTTATTTCGTGTAGTTTAAATCGAATGCAATCGGGTGATTGTATTTCTCTGATTGGGATCAAATTGTTCCTTACTGTTTCTTGATTTGGGGTGAACTCATTTTTGAAGTGTTCAACAAAAGCGTTGCCCTTTTTTGAGTCGCTGCCTATTTTCTGTTGGACAATCGAATTGGGGCATCCATGCTAATGTTGTGGTGTTATATTTGTACATGAATGGAAGAAAAGAGGTGGGGCCGTGTAGAAAATTTATTTTTGGGTAAAAACCCATGTTGAAAAGGTGAAATAGATTTATGAAGATTAAAACTGATCTGCGAGCAAATAATTTGTTCAAAAAGTTTGGGAATAGCACAAAGCATTGTTATACGACGGTAGTTATTAAGTAATTAAAGATTTGCTGACAAATTTATGTAGCGGAATAATGGAAGAGACCTTCCAGGAGTCAGGGGAAAACCCACATTGTAAGGAAAACTTAAATAGAAGTGTTATAGGTACCACAAGTTCATTGCAACATTCTGAAATGTTATCAAGGCCAGAATTAACACAGGTTTCAAGGTTCCTCATATATTCTAACACAACTGTTCCATACAGATGGGAACGAAATATCCACTGGATATAGCGAATAAGGATAATATTCGCTTTTGTAGGTAATTTTTGATTATGTTGACATAAAAAAGTCTGAGAAGAGATTGTTTCTTCACTTTCTGATTCAATATCAAGTCAAGAATTGTAACGAACTTCCACCTTCTTCAAGGCTCACATCATGTGAGGCGGTCGCTGCATACCTAGCAATGCTTCAGTCTTAGCTCAGGGAAAATGGGAGTGGGCTAGCCTCAATGATATGAAGATATGAAGAGTTACATTAAATTAAGTTTGTATGCAGCTCATACAGTAGGAAAAAATCCTAAAAAGTAATCTCCATAATAAAACTATTGAACACGTAACTACCACCAACAAATAAATAAGAAACTAAAATTTAGAGGGGGAAAGCTGATCGTCCCTTGAAGTCTGTACCCACCCTACCTGATATCGATGTATTACCATACTATCGATATCCCATACTTTACTTATCTACTGTTCACCCTTACATTTCATCAAATAATAATATTTTAAAATTTCATTTTTTTCTTATTTTTATTTTTACAAACTTATACTAATTATTTTATTTTTTTTTAAATATTTCATTTCATTACTAATATTACTAATTATTTCCGAAGATTTTTAAGTAGTTTTAAAACATTGTGCTAGTAAAATTGTTTATCATTAAAATTCCTAATAAATCACTTATTGAATAATTTTCCTATTGGCCTAGTAGTATTATGCGGTTAGAATGTAAAAATAAAATCAAAACGGTAAATCTGTGAGAGCGTGGTGAATATTACTCTAGAGAGAGCAGTTATAATTAAAAGCAAAGATAAAAAAAACTAATCGAGAGATATGCGTGTTGGCATGATTATACACCCACAAAAAAAATATGTCATACTATATAAATATATTTTTAAATCATGTTAACACTAAGTATTTATAGAATTTTTTTTTGTATTTAACTTACTCACGTTAAATTGCTACTTCACCGATCCGACGATGGGCCCAACGACGATGATGTTGCATGCTACGTGTGGTTTGATAATTGTTGCACCTGTGATACTCGCTGTGATAATTAGATTTAAGTATAAATATATAGTATAATGTCCTTCAACACTTTTTTTTTTTTTTTTTATACTTATAGGATTTATCTTTTCTTTTATATTATACTTGTAACATTTGGTCTCTTGATTTCTTTTTCATTTCAATTTCTTTTACATTGACATAAATTCGAATTTGAACTTAATGTATTTTAACACTACTACTGGTATATGTACATATGTCTATTTCACTTTTAACAGATATATTTATGTTGATCTCCTGTTGCATGCCATTTATACTGTGATGTATTTTATATATTTTCCCTGGTGATCCAACATTTAGCAGCAATCCACCCAGAACTTTATGCTTCTGGTCGCTTGGGTATTCCTGGTCCAGCAATTCACTTATATTATATTTTATATCGATAGCAAGAATTTGAATAAAGTACGTCTTTCCTGTTCAAGCTCCAGGCAGTCAATCCTCTTTTTTCTGATCGACAGTTCAAATTTTTCTTGCCACAAGTAAGCAATATTAGCTCTACTTTCCTGCGGATAACCGTGCCAATCAGTTAAGGACGTTGACCTTTTCCCCTACTGTCCAAGTGACCGCTATCTTAGGCTTTTGCAGTCACTATGCATATGTTAAAAAAAGGTAGAGTATAGCTTGTTCATGCTGCCCTATAAAAAGTTTCTCCTAAGAACGGTAAAAGAGTGTTATTTAATTTACCCGCTAGTCAGAAATACCTTCTTGTCGGAAGTGAACAACTTTTATTTGGGGGGGGGCCTATATAAACTTTATGCATATAGGTAAGTACTCAATTTTGGTACGAAAACTTGTACCTTTATCCATCGCACTAGGTGATATGTATGAAGGTCAGGATGTTTTTACTGAAATTTTAGGTTGACCCTTACACATCCCCACCCCAAGATTGATGCTAGACGAAGCCAACTGAAGGGTAGCATCTAATCAAAGCTGAGATTTATACAAAAAAAATATTTATGATACATCACGACCAAATATCTTTAGCGTGATATGTTCCACGATTCTTGCCTTCTACATCTTCCAACAGATAGTATGCATTACCCAGTTTTTTCACAACGCATGATTTTATGCCCGTAGGTGCCAGTTTGGCATTGAAATGCTTGACTAAATTACTTTGAGCAAAATTACGTCGTATGACTCGTTGTCCTACAGTAAACTGTCGACCTCTAGAGCGAAGATTGTACGTTCGTGTATTTTTGTCATATGCTTCCTTCATTTTAGCTCTTATTTCCTCGCGAATAGTTCCAAATTGATCTTCTCTGCTTAACCTTTTTGAACCTTCTGCTAAAAGATTAAGATTCCGCAATGTACTGTATTCACTGCCATGGGTAATCATATACTGGCCGAAAACAATATAGTATGGTGATTTACCTATGGATTGATGTAAGCTATTTCTAAGTGAACTATTGATGCTACTCAAATATATATCCCAGGTACGTTGATCTTTGCGTATATATGTTCGCAACGCTGCGTTGATAGAGCGGTTAACGCGTTCGGAAGCGTTGGATTGAGGTGAATATACAGCAGTGCGAGTATGATTAATGCCATACTTTGTAAGAAAACTAGAAAAATCTTTGCTTATGAATTGGCTTCCATTGTCAGAAACTATGGTTTCAGGCACACCCACACAATCGAAAATGTGTTCTTTAAGGTAGTCTGTTATTAACTTAGTAGTGAATTTTTTTTGTGGTTTCAAAAATGTAAATTTGCTAAAATGATCTAAGATTATCAATATACCAATATTACCAGTTTTAGTCCTAGGAAAAGGTCCTATTAAATCAATATACAGTCGCTGGAATGGTCGTTCAGACTCTATCATTTGCCCCATTGGTGGACGTAAAGTATACGTGGGTGTTTTAGATGTTTTACACATTTCGCAAGCTAAGACATATTGACGTATTTGGACAACCATACCAGGCCAATAAAAATGTCTTCTTATGCGCTCTAAAGTTTTCGCAATTCCACCATGAGCTGCGCCAGGTACATTATGGGCGGCGTATATGACTTCTTTGCGTAATTCTTCTGGTACTAATAACTTCCATACTTCCTCATTATCATTTTCAAAACCAGTTCGATGATAGATGTATTTATCAATCACTTTATAGTCTGGTAAATCAGCATTAGCAAATTTCTCTCGCAGAGTAATAAATTCTTCTGAATCAAAATATTTGGAATTAATATCAATTTCTGGACAAACTTCGACTGCAATTTCCATTAAATTAGCGTCTGCTTCAAATGCACGAGATAATGCATCCGCAACCTTGTTTTCGCTACCCTTACGATGCTCTATCACAAAATTATAGCCTTGAAGCTTTAGAGCCCATCGCGCTAACCTGCCACTTAAATCTTTTTGTCTCATCAACCATTTCAGGCTTGCGTGGTCGGTTACCACTTTGAACTCATGTCCCTCAATATATGCGCGAAACTTTTTTATCGCCAACACTACTGCCAAGCATTCTAGTTCTGTGACAGTGTAGTTCCTTTGCGCTTGATTCAGTTTGTGTGACATGAAAGCAATTGGTCTCTCTTCACCATTTTCATCAACTTGAGCTAGAAGACCCCCAACACCACACTGACTTGCGTCGCATTGGACTATAAACGGCTTATTGTAGTTAGGATGAATAAGAAATGGAGCGGTTGTTAATTTTTCTTTGATAGAATCGAATGCCATTTGTGCCAACGGATTCCACGCAAAGGCTTTATTTTTAGTCATAAGTTCTGTAAGGGAAAATGTTATGGCTGCATAATTTTCTACAAAACGTCTATACCAACCTGCCATCCCTAAGAATTGACGTAACTGGCGTACGGTTTTGGGTACAGGGTACTCAGTTATAGCTCTAATTTTATCATTGTCCACAGATAGTGAACCATTGCCAACAATATAACCCAGATACTTCACCCTACTCAGACCGAATTTACTTTTCTTGACATTGATGGTAAGACCAGCTTTTCTTAATAGCGTAGCTACCTCGAGTAAATGCGCAAGGTGCTCTTCCAGTGACTGCGAAACTACCAACAGATCGTCAAGGTAAACAAAAACATGTGTTTTTAGATTATATGGAATCACCATGTCCATCAGTCGGCACATTGTTTGAGGTGCGTTGCATAAACCAAATGGCATGCGTGTAAATTGATACAAAGGTCGATTGGGAACAGTAAATGCAGTTTTAGAACGAGAGTCTTTAGATAAACTAATTTGCCAAAACGCGTCTTTAAGATCGATCTTGGATATACAGTGCACCGGAGGTAAGCGAGAAATTAGACCATCAATGTTCGGGATTGGGTACGCATCTTTTACCGTGACTTCATTAAGCTTTCTGGAGTCGAGACAAAAGCGAACTTTGTCAGGTTTAACTAATAAAACACCTGGTGATGACCATGGGGAACCTTCAGCTACTTCGATAACACCCAAGTCTAGCATTCTATCTATTTCCTCACATAAAAGTTTTTCCCTTGCTGGAGATATTGGGTAATACCTTTGTTTTATCGGAATAGCTAAACCTGTATCAATATTATGCTCTACTAAACTAGTACTACCAAGGCCATCTTTCTCAAAAGAAGGAAATACACTAATAACTGCTTCAAGCTGTCGTCGCTGTGAAAATGTCAACAGTAAAGTGTCAGGATCGATTTCGTCGCTCGCTATTTCATTAACATTTGTCGTTGGCAGAATTTTTATGTTAAACAATTTCCAAAAATCCATACCACATATAACATCCTGCGTAAGAGATGGTACAATGACAAATTTCATTGACTTAAATTGTTTTTCAAACATGACATCTACATCTAACATACCATGGATCTTTTGCTTTTGACCATCTGCAGTTTTGACATTAGCAAATACTTTTAATACTGGATATAGGGAATCTGCTAATATATGTTTTGCCAAACTACCGCCTATACAACTTTGATTAGCCCCACTATCTAACAAGGCTAAATATGTTTTACCATACATTTTAATGCTGGCATACGGACGAATATCATTACCAGAATAAACTATAGATGAAATGCAATAGCTGCGCAATCGCTTCCTCAGCTTCCAAAAACTATACATGCGCTGAGCAGAGCGAGTGCGTTTATGTACAACAGGTTGCTCAGAAAATATCCGAGAACGAATTTTTTTGTACTCTTTCAAACGTTGGTGATAAGGAAGAACCAGTGGATTACGTAAACTAGGTGAATGAATAGTGGTAGTGTTTTCAAGAATTTCAGAGTTAAGCTTAGGTACTTCAGTATTTTTAATTAATATATTTTGTTCTACTGTCTCGGGCGAGGTAATGGACGCCCGTTCGCATTTGGACGAACGTCCTGCTTCGAGTTTCCCGTTCTAGATAAACATCTGGCACAGGTAGGCTTGTAAGTATTTAAAGCTCCACAGCCGTAACAAAAGATACGTCTGGGCTTTAAGCAATATTGGTACGAATGACCCGTAATATCGCAATTCCAGCATTTTCTTTGCTCAAGATCAATAGCATCTACTTCATTTTCTGCATCGACAATGTTATCATCTTCATTAATATCTGGGGTTATTTCAAACACTTGCTTGCGAGAGGCGTTTATTCTGCTCGCATTACTAGCTTGTATGTCTTTAAAGAACTTTTCATGTTTTCTAACTTCACGGCGCAAAGTCGAAATTTCGGTAATATTTAAGTGTAATAATTCATGACGCAAATCGGGTTTTAGATTTCGAATAAGTGTTTCTACGAGTTCAGAGTCCGATAGTTGAAATCTCAATTTGTCGCAAAGACTCATTATAATATCTACAAACTCATCAAAGGATTCAGACGGCCTTTGTCTTCTTCTTCTTATATCGTCTTTAATCTCTGAATCAGTAACATGATCTTTGTATTGACGTCGCATAGCTTCACATAACTCAAACCATTCTACACCATCTGAGTGTCGGTGATATCTCCAAAACCATTGTTTTGCTTTGCCTTCGAACAGACAATGCAAATGTTGACATAGTATGTTGAAATTGCCATTCAATTGAGTTGTTGTAAGAGTATTAACACGGTATATGAATTCATCGATGCTAATATCATCAGTGGATCCAGTAAATTTAATCTGCCAATTTTTAATGAGGTTTGACCATCGCTCGTTTGAGCGTGCAGTTGATTCTCGCAGAGGTATAGGTTCAGGTTGTTGCCCAACAGGTGATATGCGGTTGGAATGCTGATCATCATGCCACCTCTGATATGAATTAGCACGTTGAACTGGAGGGTTCTCTCCTGTATTCAAATTCCTAAATAATGATTGAATTTCACCAGAAATTGAAGCTGCTACTTCATTGCGAAAAACGTTTAAAGACTCCGATATCATTTGTTGAATTCTGTTCTCATTTATATTTTCTGTATGCAATGCGCTCCGTCTTGGCCGTGGTGTTGCAGTTTGTTCTAGCGAAGAATTAGATGGTAAATTTTGTTGTGAATAGAGTCTCGTGTGAGGTCGATCGCGCGAAACTGCTCCACCTCTTCCACGATAGGATTGTGAGCGAGGTTCAAGATTAACATCAGCTGATTGATTTACTCTTAAATCTGCTATTTTACAAGCGTTCCTACACACAGGGCATGTATGATTTGTGTCTAACCAAGTCTTAATGCAATTAATATGAAATTGATGCTTGCACGAAGTTTCTGCTTTGTCTATATCATTCCGAAAAACTTCGCTACATATTGCACAAATTGTATTATTAAGAGGATCACTCTCAAGAGCACTAGCAAGATTTTCCGTACTTCTAGTAACTGGCATTGTAAATTATGTAGGTATAGTATAGTATAATATGTATGTTTTTCTTTTTTCTTGTTTTTTTTTTTTTTTTTTTCTTATTATTATTATTATTATAAAAAAATTTGCTCTATAGACTTAACTTTATTTGACTACTCTGTAAGGTGAACAATAAACAGTAATAATATAAAAAAATCTAAATCATTAGCTTCGTGAATAAATCGTGGTGAGTAGAAATAGTTTAGGAGGTGTTTATATAAATAATAACTTGTGTTGCATGATCTTGGGTAAATCTCCGAAGTCATCCAAAGAAAAAAAAAATCCCGAAAGATTACACAAACAAACGAGTGAATAAGTGTTTGATATTGCATAGTTATGGTAAGAAAATCGTGAATAACAATTTGTCTAAAATCCAAAACATGTACAACATTAAACGAATGAAATACTATATTAAATTGAGCACAAGTCAATTTAACAAATAAACTGCAAGTTTCATAGTTGCGTGGTCAATATTCGAAATTATCCAAACATTGCTGGTCCTACAACAACACAAAAACTGCGAAAAAAAAATTTTATTTATGTGGGGAGACCAAAATTTTTATTTATTTATTAGAAGTTATCGCCATGTATGCTTTACGCTCTTCTGTTGGTCAGGCTCTTCAAATGTTTCTGTCTTTCTAATGGTCGGGCCCCACGTTGGGCGCCATTTAATTTTTATATGTAACGAACTTCCACCTTCTTCAAGGCTCACATCATGTGAGGCGGTCGCTGCATACCTAGCAATGCTTCAGTCTTAGCTCAGGGAAAATGGGAGTGGGCTAGCCTCAATGATATGAAGATATGAAGAGTTACATTAAATTAAGTTTGTATGCAGCTCATACAGTAGGAAAAAATCCTAAAAAGTAATCTCCATAATAAAACTATTGAACACGTAACTACCACCAACAAATAAATAAGAAACTAAAATTTAGAGGGGGAAAGCTGATCGTCCCTTGAAGTCTGTACCCACCCTACCTGATATCGATGTATTACCATACTATCGATATCCCATACTTTACTTATCTACTGTTCACCCTTACATTTCATCAAATAATAATATTTTAAAATTTCATTTTTTTCTTATTTTTATTTTTACAAACTTATACTAATTATTTTATTTTTTTTTAAATATTTCATTTCATTACTAATATTACTAATTATTTCCGAAGATTTTTAAGTAGTTTTAAAACATTGTGCTAGTAAAATTGTTTATCATTAAAATTCCTAATAAATCACTTATTGAATAATTTTCCTATTGGCCTAGTAGTATTATGCGGTTAGAATGTAAAAATAAAATCAAAACGGTAAATCTGTGAGAGCGTGGTGAATATTACTCTAGAGAGAGCAGTTATAATTAAAAGCAAAGATAAAAAAAACTAATCGAGAGATATGCGTGTTGGCATGATTATACACCCACAAAAAAAATATGTCATACTATATAAATATATTTTTAAATCATGTTAACACTAAGTATTTATAGAATTTTTTTTTGTATTTAACTTACTCACGTTAAATTGCTACTTCACCGATCCGACGATGGGCCCAACGACGATGATGTTGCATGCTACGTGTGGTTTGATAATTGTTGCACCTGTGATACTCGCTGTGATAATTAGATTTAAGTATAAATATATAGTATAATGTCCTTCAACACTTTTTTTTTTTTTTTTATACTTATAGGATTTATCTTTTCTTTTATATTATACTTGTAACATTTGGTCTCTTGATTTCTTTTTCATTTCAATTTCTTTTACATTGACATAAATTCGAATTTGAACTTAATGTATTTTAACACTACTACTGGTATATGTACATATGTCTATTTCACTTTTAACAGATATATTTATGTTGATCTCCTGTTGCATGCCATTTATACTGTGATGTATTTTATATATTTTCCCTGGTGATCCAACATTTAGCAGCAATCCACCCAGAACTTTATGCTTCTGGTCGCTTGGGTATTCCTGGTCCAGCAATTCACTTATATTATATTTTATATCGATAGCAAGAATTTGAATAAAGTACGTCTTTCCTGTTCAAGCTCCAGGCAGTCAATCCTCTTTTTTCTGATCGACAGTTCAAATTTTTCTTGCCACAAGTAAGCAATATTACCTCTACTTTCCTGCGGATAACCGTGCCAATCAGTTAAGGACGTTGACCTTTTCCCCTACTGTCCAAGTGGCCGCTATCTTAGGCTTTTGCAGTCACTATGCATATGTTAAAAAAAAGGTAGAGTATAGCTTGTTCATGCTGCCCTATAAAAAGTTTCTCCTAAGAACGGTAAAAGAGTGTTATTTAATTTACCCGCTAGTCAGAAATACCTTCTTGTCGGAAGTGAACAACTTTTATTTGGGGGGGGCCTATATAAACTTTATGCATATAGGTAAGTACTCAATTTTGGTACGAAAACTTGTACCTTTATCCATCGCACTAGGTGATATGTATGAAGGTCAGGATGTTTTTACTGAAATTTTAGGTTGACCCTTACAGAATCTTTACATTTTATGTTCACAAAGTCCCAAAAGGATTTAGCATCCTGTTTTTGCGAATCTTTAACCTTATTTAGATATTCTTTGTAACAAGTTTTGCACTGGAGTTGATACCTGTAGCGAAGATTTGTACTTAACTGGCACTACAACCAATGATCGGTTTTGGCTTTGCCAGTCGTCTCTGCTATGCGCGCGCTGGCACCAGTTGATAAGGCCAAGTGCAGACAGGTTGCCCTGCAACTGGTCTTTCCAACGGAGATTAGGACTTCCTCTTCTGCGTGTTCCCCCACCGTGGTTCGAATAATACACCCTTTTAGCCGAAGCGCTTTCTTCCATTCGCTCAACATGACCCAGCCGCTGGATTTTTATACGCTTGACTATGTCAATGTCGGCGTACAGCTCATACAGCTCATCATTCCATCTTATTCGATACATGTCGTCCACGCATACTGGACCGTAGATCTTACGGAGTATCTTCCTCTCGAACGCTCCTAACAGCCTCTCATCATTGATGGTCAATATCCACGTCTCTGCGCCATACATTAGGACGGGAAGGATGAGGGACTTACTTTACTTACTTTTAATGGCACAACAGCTCATGGAGGGCCTAGGCCGAGCTTTTCGCATCCACTCATGTTGTGCGTGTTATATTTGTACATGAATGGAAGGGACCTACAGTTTAATGCCGAATCCGAACGGCGAAGTGAAAAGCTTTTCATAGCAATTTTTACTCTTGTAGGTTTGCCATTGCCTGCCAAGAGGTGGTGCCGTGTAGAAAAATTATTTTTTCTACTTTTTTTATTTTGCATGTGCCGAGATTCGAACCCCGGACACTCTGCGTAGCAGTCCAACGCACTACCACTACTCCACAGCGACCACTGGGACTTATATGGGGTGAGGGACTTATAGAGCGTTATTTTCGTCGGTCGAGAGAGGTAACACCGGTCGGCAAGATTAACTCTCCGCTTGATCTCAAGGCTGATATTATTGTTGGTGTTTATGCTGGATCCTAGATATACGAAATCCTTGACGATTTGAAAAGTATAATTGTCAACAGCGATATTTTGTCCAAGGCCGTGACTCTTTGTTTGTTGACACAAGGTATGTCGTTTTGTCCTCGTTCACTACTAAACCCATTCGACGAGACTCCTTTCAGGTTGGAGCTTAACTGATTGCTCGAGCGTTTTTGCCAATGATGTCAATATCATCAGCGTATACTAGCAGCATGACACTCTTGTGATAGTGCCCGAGATGTCGATGTTCGCAGCTCGAATTATTTTCTCCAGCATAAGGTTAGAGAAGTCGCACGATAGGGAGTCCCCTAGTCTGAAACCTCTTTTGGTGTCAAATGGAGCGGAGAGGTCTGCCCCAATTTTCACTGCGCTGGTGGTGTTGGTCAGTGTCATTTTGCAAAGACGAATGAGCTTTGCAGGGATACCAAAATCAGACATTGCGGTGTACAAGTGATCCCTAATCCTGCTGTCGAAGGCGGCTTTAAAATCGATGAATAGATGATGGGTGTCGATCCGTTTTTCCCGGGTCATTTCCAGGATTTGGCGCAGTGTGAATATCTGATCGATGGTGGATTTACCAGGCCTGAAGCCGCACTGATAAGGTCCAATCAGTTTGTGGATGATGGGCTTCAGTCTTTCGCACAGTACGCTCGATAGAACCACGGTAGTTGGCAGATCGTGGAATCACCTTTCTTATGGATTGGGCAGAATAAGCTGAGGTTCCATTCACTTGACATGCTTTCATCCGACCATATTCTGCACAGAAGCTCATGCATGCGTTTTTTAAGCTCTTTGCCTCCGGTTTTAAACAACTCAGCAGGCAGGCCATCTGCACCTGCAGCCTTATTGTTTTTCAGCCGAGCAATGGCTGTTAAGACCTCCTCATAGTCAGGCGGCGGTACTTCAACGCCGTCAGTGATTGGGGTTTTCGGAGTAGATTCCGCAGTGGCGGTATTTCTTCATCTCTTTTCTCGCGCCTGAAAAGACGTTTCTTCTCCCTCCTTAACTCTCTTTATCGCTCCTTAGCAACTCGCGTTGCAACTGAGTGCAGGGTGGCTCTGTAAACAGCGTTTTTCGCTTCAGTAGCATCGCGACACTCTTGGTCGTACCACATATTTCTCCGTCGACGGTGGTAGCCTAGTACCTCTTCGGCAGCCGTACGCATAGAGCGGGAAATGTGGGTCCACTGCGCGCATATATCATCAAGTTCAGGGGTGTTTTGCGATGGGAGGAGTGCGAGTTGGTTGGCGAAGATGGCAGCTCTTCGACATCCAGCTTTTTCTTTGTACCTATCCGTACGTGATTTGCTTCACATATACGTGTGCAGACCTTGGTTGCCACCAAGTAGTGGTCTGAGTCGATGTTGCACCACGTATTGTGCGTACGTCTAGTACACTGGAAGCGTTCCTTCCATCGATCACAACATGATCAATCTGGTTTCGTGTGTTTTGATCAGGGGACAGCCAAGTGGCCTTATGGATATCATTATGTTGGAATCTGGTGCTACTAAATGTCATGTTTCGTGTGGCGGCGATCAGTCTCATACCGTTGTCGGTAGGTTCGTCATGGAGACGACATTTTCCAATCGTCGGACCAAAGAGACGCTCCTTGCCCACCTTGGCATTAAAGTCGCCTAACACGATTTTAATATCGTGGCGGGGGCAATGCTCATAAGTTTTGTCGAGAAGCTCGTAGAAGTCATCTTTGGTCGTTTCATCCTTCTCATCCGTCGGGGCATGGACACAAATTAGGCTGATGTTGAAGAATTTTGCCTTGATGCGGATAGTGGCTAGGCGCTCGTTCACGGCCGTGAAACTTGAGGCTAGATGACGAAGTCTCTTCCCAACCACAAATCCAACACCAAATTCGTGTCAAACCCTGCCCCGACCATCGCATTTCCTGTATAGCGATGATGTCAGCTCTATATTGTTGGAGGACATCCACCAGGCACCTTCCCTGTAGAGAGTTCGGACATTCCAGGTGAATATCCGTAATTCGTTGTCCTTTGGGCGTTTGCGGAAGTCGTCAACATTAGGGGGGTTCCATATCCGAGGCTTCGTTTGAGGATTCATTGGGGAATAGCCATAGCCATTCATTCAAGGATTTCATTATTTCCACTTTCAAATATTGGGCTGTGTGTTTTAATTTAATTGAATCATACCTGTATGAAAATTTGTTTATTGTTACAACAAAACGAACAAGACGAAACGAATGGAATAATTTTTAAATCGCGAAAGATGTCGCTTGAAGTGTGCTTCCCAATTTTACATGAAATTAAGCAAACAAAAAATATGAGAAATACGTTCTTGTGAAACACGGTAAATATACTGTGATGAGAAGCCACAGAACTGTGGAGAATGGATTTGGATCAAACAAAAAAATGTTGTAAAATAAACAAAATAGTTCTTATCGCGAATAATCCACTGACAGAGAGACAAACAATGAGTATCCAGTCACCTTTTGGTGTGGGACATAATAACAAAATACAAACCAGCTTGAAGTACTTACCTATGATGTTTATATAAATTTTAAAATCACGTATATATTGTATGTTTACTCTCAAAATGTGCTTGTCCGACTAGCAATGTAAATTTTTAAACATATTAAAAATTTTTAAACAAATTTATTTGTTGACTGGAGTCACCAAGAATATTTAAAATAATTATTTTTTTTTGAAAGTAGTTTCAAATTTTTCTTCGTAGGGCTGTATAATTTTTTTTTATAAATCTTTATCGTCAAAAATACGAAACGGCAAATTTTTTCCAATACAACGTTTTAAGAAATCTTCTCTGTTTAAAGTAGTGTTTAATTTGGTTACAATAATTTTGTTTTTTCTCCACTCCATCAATAATAATGTTATGCACCAGCTCATTATGTTGTTTAAGATTTAAATTGCATGTTGCGCTTAGTTCTTTAGTTCGTCATAATAAGATGAGAATTTTTTAAAACAAAATTTTTTCTTTTTATTAATACTTTCCATTTTAATTTTGTTTAAAGTTTAAAAAAAAAGTTTTAGTTTAAAAAGAAAGAAACTACCAATCTGGAATATGGCAACACTGTGTTAAATATGTTTTATGTTCTTTGTACTTTTTTTTCGTTTTGGCACTTTTTTCAATACCGTGCATGAACTTTTTTTTAAAAGATGCAGACGTGCGTAAATTGCGTTAAAAATTATGAGTAATAATTTTAGACCAGCCAACTTGCGTGAGTCAAGAAGTACTCACGCGCTCATCTCTAGTTGGAAAGGAACAAACTTTTTAAATTTTTCTATGTCCGGTTTTACAACCGACGATTTGTGAGCGAGAGAGGGGAGACGAAAGTGAATTAGTCAAAATCGGCTATACCACTGATTTGAGACCTATTTTTTTCTTCTTACAGCTGTCGCATTGCGTCACAATGTAATGTAAGTAAAAATATGCTGTAAGTATGTATGTATGTACACTTGCCACAAATAATATCAGTACACAATGAAAAGAAAACAACATACCATACTAAGAAATTAATGATAAAAATACTATTACAATTCGAAGTTTTATAAAAAATTTAAAATCAGTAATTTTTCGATACATTTTTTCTTGAAAATTTTTGAAATTGAAATTTTTTCTTTAAAAATTAAATTTCACAAAATAAAAAAAACTTCACTTAAACGAAACAGAAAAAGTTTCCGTACATGTCAAAACAGGGAATCCCCCAAAATTTAGCTATGAATTACTTTGGAGTTATTTTAAAGTTTGTGTACACAAATATTAGTGATGGCCCCCAAAACTAAAGAAATTAGTGCTGGCGAGAGAAAAATTATCCTGAAACTTGGAAAAGAAGGTAAATCTCTCCGTGAAATAGAGCAAATTATTGGAAGAACTCACTCTTCTATGCAGTTTGTACAAGCATTCAATACAACTGGTTCCATTGTGTGAAAGCCACGTTCTGGTCGTACGCGAAAAACGAACAATACTGCAGTCAGTGAAAAAAAATTCTGGAGTAACTGCTTCTGAAATATGTGAAAACATTAAAAATTCGTTTTGCAAGGATGTACATGAAGATACTGTAAAATTCTAAAGATCGATGGGTATTGTAGTATATTTGGCATTAAAGGAGGAAAGCTAGTATGGCGTAAAAGCGGTACCGCAGTCAAAAAATAAAATCTTGTACCAAGAAGCAAACATGGAGGAGGTGGTGTGATGGTCTGGGGGTGAATGTCGGCGGAAGGAGTTGGTAAACTTGTTTTTATAGAGTCAACAATGGATCAATTTACCTATTTAAATATTTTTAAGATTAATATGAAGCAAAGTGTTCAAAAGTTGGGCCTTGGTGACGATTTTTGGTTTCAGCATGATAATGATCCCAACCACGTGGCACACAATGTGAAGCTTTGGTTGCTTTATAATACAAATTACCAATTGCGAACGCTACCCCAATCCCCAGACCTCAATCTCATTGAGCATTTGTGGGATTTACTGGAGCGCAGGATCCGCCAGCGCAGCATAACCCCCAAAGAAATGCTTTAAAGCGTCATCTTGAATGAATATGGTAAAATTACCAAGCAGGACACATCCAAATTGGTTCATTCCATACCACATCGACTTGCGGAGGTCCTGAAGTGGAAAGGTTTTCCTAAGAGTCATTAAAACCTGATATTTTAAAAGAAATATGAATATTTAAAACCAATGTTGCTTAAGTGAAGTGTTTTGTTTTTGTTTTGTAAAATTTAATTTTTCAAATTGTACTCAAGAAAAAATTTATAGAAAATGTTACTGAATTTTGTTAAAACTTTAAAACATAAATTTCTAAATATGTTGTTTTCTTTTCATTGTGTATGAATATTTGTGTGCTTTCAAGCTCTCAACGATGGAATTAAAGAACAAAGAGAATATGGAAAACTCGGTGTAAAAAATCTGGCCAAAATCGGCGTGTGTAATAGCAGATTATGTAATAATGAATATAAAAATATGAAGAAAGTTGCTAAATTTGTTTATTACACTACTTTTATCAAATTTTTTGTTTAGTAAAATCAGTGTGAAAATTATTTTTTATAACAGAAATTTTTTAAAAAAAATTTCTAGTAACCCTGACTGGCGCAAGGAAGACGAACATTGTTTTCTTAAATCAGAAATAGCCGTAGTGGTCTTAACTTAAATGGAATTGATAAATTAAAACATTGCTCCATTATTTAATGATTTTCAATTATTTTGTACCTTTTTGACTAATTTCGTACAACTTCACGAACAAAGATATTCTAAATTCAAATCATCACTGGCAACACTGCATGGGTATTACTTTAAGTCATACTTTAAATTCAAAGATTTGCCGAAAATTAAATTTTAATATGGATTAAATGCGTCAATTAACCTAACCTAGATGCATAAAAAAATATTGGCGAACATGAATGAATGTGAACTTTTTAACTCATAATTTAATTTTGAGGATTATAAAGTTCATTCAAGAACATTTCGAAATTCAACCACGCTTTCCACATCATTAAATCGTGTCGTCCGTGGGTGTACGCAGGGTCTGCTCCAGGGGGAGAAAAAAAGAAAAAAAGTTTCAAGTTTCTTCACATTATTTGCGTTGACTAGTGAAACTTTAGTATGCATTTCAAAATTCAGGTACCGCAATAACCTCATCCCCAGCTCATACCGGCATAAGTTATAACCATGCCCGTTAAGTTTTGTTATTAATCTCGCACTTTTTTGGTTCAATGTACTTATTTTCGATAAGGGGAAAATTATTACAGTTTTTGTTTAAACTTTGTCAGTAAAAAGCGTTAATCTGACAGGTTGTCTTTATTATTCTAAAGGATTAACATACTCGGGTAAGATTGGCAATTAAGTTTTCAATTTACAGCCTCTGCTGAGAGATATAAAATTTAAAGTTAGTATCATTATTTCTTACTACATTCAAAGTCAAAGAACTCCGAAGATATCGAATAGTAAGAAAGTTTCAATTTGACACTTTTGCGATAAAAAATTATATTATTGAGAGATTTAAGTTTTTAAAATTAAATTTTATTGTAACAGAAGAAACTATAAACAGCCCAATTTCTCGTAATTTTTACACAAATGTGAAAATAAACAGAAGAGAGAGGGGTAAGACTATTCCCCGCAGCTATCCGCGCCAGTTGGATTGCAGAGCAATAATATACCGTTTTGCTGCAGTTAAAGCACGAATAGCGGTTTTCACAGAAAAAGTATAAAGCGAATCAATAATCTGTAAAATATGAGGTCTACAACATTTTAGTTTACTTCTTTAGAATCGTTTTTTATATTTAAGCCGGGGGTAAAATATGATCGGAATTGATAGGTAGCGCCCTCTATCTATCGAGTATTGAAGAAACTTGATTGATAGAGGATGTTGCCCATAAGTTTCTCATCAAATTTCAATAAAAAATTTGACATTTCAAACAAAAACATTTATAAATTTCTAGAGCTAAAAGAAAGAAGGAGTATAGACCGAAAAAATCACGGGGCACAAACAAATGGCGATTGTGTTACGATAAAATCTCCAGCAAAAACTGCAGCTGAGAGACAGCGAGAATATTGACTTCGTCGAAAAATGGAGGCCCAACAAAATTCAGATTCACCTGTTGGTTGAGACCTGAATATTTTGATGGAGATGATGATGACAGATGGCGTTACATGCATTGAAAATGCAAACGACCAAGATGAAGGTAGTCGAGATGTAGCACACCTGGGATCAGCGAATAATCTACACAAGGATTATCGTGCACATAAACAATTTGAAAATATGTATGTTCGTAAGAAATTTCTTCGGCTACGCTTGTAATGTCTGCAATAGACTCTGGTTTTTATAAGATTACTAAACCTAAGTTGAAAACCCAAAACGCAAACGTTCTGAAGAAGTAAACTTCTGTAGGGCGTTCAAGTGACGCACACAATGTTTTCTAATCATTTTTATTCCATTGTAATTAATATCTGATATTGTCGATATCTTCATTATATTTATCTTAAAATTTTTATAAAAAAAAATAAGTAAAGACAATGTTTTATGTATAATAAGGGACCAGAAAGCTAGTCATCCTCTTACTCCCGGGCCCATATTATCCGTCCACAGCCCTGCCCGGAGCAGTAAGATGGTTCTCGGTACTTTTCATGATATAACAAAACAAGTCCTTCCATGATTAAGGTTGGCTGCGCGGAATGGATAACCATGTTTAAAAAAATGGAAATATACTACATAGATATCATATTTTCCATGACAGAACATATGTACATACACATCTGTGGCAAATTAATAGAGTAGCCTGTCTGAAAATGTAGTTTTGAGAAAATCGCATGGTCGTTAAAGCAAAAGCGATTATCAAAAAAGTATTGGGTTTTGCGCCTTCTTTTGAAATGCGGATAAGGTACAAGTGTAGCATTTACTTGTGTGATGATGGGAATATTCAGAGCAGAATAACTCAAATTTGGCTTATGTCGACTTTAGCTACTCTATCAAATTGCCACTGATATGTACAGGTATTTACATTATGTATGTAAAAACTCTCATTCAATATGTAAGTTTTGTATTTACATTATTCACTGAAGTGTTCAATACTTAGCGCTTAAGCTTTTTTCTTTCTTTTTTATGGTTAACAATAGCCAACAGTTCGTGTTGATGTGAATGTATGTGTACTAGTGTAAACTCTGAATACAAGTACAACATATCATCACCTTCGCCAGTAGCAACAGAACCGTTATCATCGCGCCACCACCGATTTGTCTTACTTTCATATTTTTGGAAAAATCACAGGGAAATATGCACAGTGAGATTTTGTAGTGAAAGAGCGAGCAAGATAAAGAGAGAGAATTTGCAAAAGAGTAAACGACGATATGTATACTACAGTTGAAAGAATATTATTCTCCACACTATCCATAGCAATCAACATTTTTATATACTAACTTAAAAAAAGTGCGTAAGACAAAAATAATTTCTACAAAATTTTAATCCATATCTTATTTTTACTGTATAGTAAAATATCTATTCAAAAGTAGTCTGGTGGGTATGCCTTAGATAATTTGGGCGACATTATACAGCAAATTCTGAAAAAAAAATGCTCATTTAACAGCAGTTCTGCAAAGACTGCATGAGCTGTCTGTTGTTTCCATGGTGGCCATGTACATATCCCTTGCTGTAAGACTATCATAAATCAAAAAATAAATATTTCGAGTTAAGTTGTACGAGTATCTTATGGCCTCTTCACATGAGAAGAGTTTTTGTCATTATCGATTGTATGGAGTGATAGTTAATTGAGTTATGATAGTCTTGTAGCAAACGAGCGAATATACTTATGAATGTATGTAGATAGAATTAGTAAGTTTAAGCCGCCGAGAACTAAAAGTACAGTAATCCCCGGTTAATTGAACCACGCTTTTTCATTTAATTGTGATAGATATTTTACGATATCAAAATGTAATCAAATTACTCGGTTAATTTCATTCGCCGGTATAAAGCGGGGATAACTGTTGTACCCTTGAAGTTTTCGATGGCTTTTTATCAAGCTTCAAAATTTCGTTCAGATAAACTTGGGAAAAACCTATCATGAAATCTCGACCAAACAAGAAATTACCAAAAATTCTACAATCGGCGTATTTTGGTGAAAAACTCTTTTGTTTTGAGAATCGCTAATTTTCGCATTATTATTTCGATTTACGGCCAGGAAGAGCCTCTTACTTATCTCCTACATATTTTACTCTCCTAATCATCACAGTGATTTGCGTCTATGGTGTTAGCTCCTGGTTAATTGAGCTCTATATTCAGCTTATATTCAGCTTTTTTATTCAAAAGGATTCCAGAGGAAGTTAAAAGAATAAACGATTTTATAGCATTTAAAAGAAATGTAATAATGTTATTGTTAACTAACTTTAATATTTAGTTATACATAGGTATTGTAGTCACAATATAACAATGTTGTGATTGTTAGGCCGTTCTGCCACTGGAGGCAAAGCAACTGCGATCTGACACAAATGAAGTTGCCTGGTAATTTTTTTGTAGTCGTGCCCTTGCTTTTTATTCACCACATCCCATATATAAATTAATATTGGCTAACGAGTAATTTGGTACTTTTTGCGAAGAAGGTCACCATTAAATATTTTTTTATATTTGTGTAATAATGCGGGAATAGCATCTGTGAATAGCTAAATCGAATATTAGACACTCGAAATTAAGATTTTAAATATTTCAGTCTTATAACATATAGACAATGAAGCTAGTACTCGACTTGCAGATATGTACATAAATACATATGTACAACTACTTTTCGTACTGTAATCAATTTGCTATAAAAATGTAAATATAAATATATAAATATAAAATATATATATATCCATATCCATAATTAAAAAACAACTGTTCGTTATAATAATTTGATACAATTAAAATAAAATCTCATATAAAAATGGAAAAAAGGAGTAAATGTTTAATATTATGGTAAATTAGCGCAAGCAGTAGAAAACACCCCTGCTTGTACAACTACAAATTAAATTTTATCGAAAGGATACTGTGAAGAAAGCTTGGACGGAAATGGTGCAGGAACTGCAAACGGATAAGCTTCCAATTTGCAGGCAACTGGTCGCGTTACAGTAGTTTCGATGTGAGATTAAGAAATCGTTAAGCAGTTGCTTTCGATTTCTTCAAATATTGGATCGCAGTTATGTTGTCTCCAGTGGGACAACGATTTAAGTCTTCACGTAATTGATGGCGAGTTACTACTTATATTTCTTAGTTATCTTCTCCCACAAAATTATAATATTTTGAGAAAACAACTTGTAATTTAATTCCTCGTTATCAAAAAAAAAAAATCGCTAGTGTTTCTAATTTTAATATTTTTTGTATATTAATGAAAAACGAGAACTCCAATAGTAAAAATGTCGTTTAACTTGGCCAATGTACGAAATTCATGCTTGATTATTGATCCTGTGTATGTATTATTTCCATATAAAAAAAAAACAATGTCCGTTATAGTTCTCACCTGTACAGGAGAAGTAAAAATATTGGCTTTCACTTTCCTGTTGGTTACTAGAATTGACTTCAAGTCAATCAATGAATTATTCAGATCGAGATTTCATTCAAGAGACTACGAATTCATGATTTTAAAACATGATTTTACAAAAGCATGATCAGCCATTGACTTCAAAATGACTAATGACTTCATGGCATTAATTTATTCACAAAAATAATGGAATGATTCAGTTATTTTTAAACAAGGTATTTAAGAAGACTTTAAACTTGAAATTATTTCATTTTTTGACAGCTTAGCCCATTATACAAGGTGTATGGGTAGAAAAATTTTTTATGTTGAATATTTTGCTACTACAAAAAGTAGAAAAAACAGTACAATATAATAATAATTCTGGACACTTTTTCGTACTCTTTGACGTCTGTAACATGTCAATTTGTTTTTTTCATGAAAGAAAAAACATATGCTCTCGAAGACACGGACCGTGTACACGCATTTCTCGTAACTCTCTTTTTTGTGATTTTGGTGTTCTGAATTTTGTTATTTTTTGCAACAACTAATACCGGTTAGTGAATTGATAGTGAAGTTTGGTCCTTTCTCTACAACATGTTATACTGCGATAATATTGAAAAGAAACCCGACTCGGGGTAATTATGGACACATGGCTACAAATGTTAGCGTTGTATTCCGTTGTTGTTTTTCTTTTGTTTTGACACTCGTTCGATGAAATTTCTGAATATTCTGACTAAAATGTTTTTTTTATCATCTGCCATAATTTTAATGTTTTGAATAAAGCTTCTTCATGTTCAAAAATAATAAAAAAAAATTCCCCTAAAATTACTCTTTTGTGCCTATAATTACCCCGTTGTGTCCAGAATTACCCCGTCACAGAGGTCTGACTTCTAATTGATCTGGAGAAACTTTTTGGTGCGTTTTTTCTTACTTACTTTTTCTTACTTTCTAATGGTACAATCGGTTTGAGAATTCAGTTCAAATTAAGCATTTTATGGTAAAATGACCAAAACGTTTCCAGAATTACCCCGTTCTCCCTATAATTAATATTACCATTATTTTTTTGTTAACAATTATGATGTGCTTCTTCAAGAACAAAATAATTTTTATAATTTTCCTTTTTTTTAATCTTTTATTATTCAAAGTGTTTTTTGATTGTACTCGGGAAAGTATAAAGACATATTTCCGTATATGTACTACGTACATATGTTCTAAGTCCTGCCACAAGTTCTGTTATAAGTTTAAAACGCTATCAACGTTAATTAATCCGAATTCTGCTTCAGATAACCTTGCAAATAAGATATCAATGACATAAATCGCAACATATTTAAAATTATAGTTTAAAGCATGATCTAGTATTGTCTATTTTTGCTTTGGCAAGAAACCCTATGTCCGACTGAAAACAAGGCTAAAATATTGAAATCGTACAACATTTTCTGATTAAAATTTGTTCAAAACGAAGATAAAAAACGCTATCTTCAAACGTAAAGAAGTCGCTCAACATCACCAACCTAGAATATTTCATCTAGGGTATTCATTAGACCGGATGGATTGGTATGGAGGATTTCTGAAGTTGAAAACGCCATTCATTTTTTAAAAGATCTTGGAAAAAAAATGTTGACATTTTTTTAAATGGAAGTTACTTTGAACGAATTTCCAAATTCAGCTTTCACATATCCTGAAGCACGGGCTCCTCTTAAAATTCCGGAACCCTTTCTACCTCTTAGAAATACCGCTTTTTAGTACCTTCCAGCAAACAGCGCCGTGGAGAAAAATAACGGGACTGGGGGAAAAAAAGATATAAGATCTGTACGATTTTGCGAACAGAAAATTTGAAAATTCGTCAAAAATAAATATTCTGGCTTTCAAGTTGCACTTAAATAATTTGAAATTATTAGGTCTACCCTTGCTAAAAGACCAGATAAACAAATATGTTTGTTTATAAGGTACATAGGTAATTAAAAATAATAAATTTAATTATCTTGCATGTGAAATGGAATATTTATCTAGATATAACCACACATGTCTTTATATAATACATACAGTGTCGGACAATCAAATAAGAACAATTTGTTCTGAAACCAAACACCTAAAAAAAATATTTCTCTAGGCTTATGATAAATTTAAAAGGTATTTACTTTTATTCATTTATTCCATAAGTTTAATTTTTTCTTAAAATAAAAACAAAATCAATTCAGTGTAAAAAAAGAAATTTAAAAGTTATACATAAAATCACATTTCAAAAGGACAAAAAATTTAAGAACGCTTCAATTAAAAAAAAAAAATTATAAAATATTGACTCAAATTGTTCACTAATGCTAATATTTTGTGGAATAGCCTTTGTTAATTAAAACCGCCTTACACCTTCTAGGCATTGATTCTACCAGAGACGCGTATGTAGCCTGGGGTATGGTATGAAATTTTACTAACAATATTCGAAATTCATGACACTGTGCGGTGGCGGCTCCTTGAACGAATGACAACAACGACATAGTGCCCAGCATCGCCCAACCACCCACCCTCCAATATTTGAGCTCTCTCTTCTATGTAAGAAACATATGCGATGAGTATAAAATGGCGTTGGCGCTCACTCTTCGGCAAAAGTATCTCATCACCTACATAAATATGTATGTGCATGTGTACCTACTGTCAAATTTTTTCGTACTGTGCGCTGTGGTGCCCATCAAACTAAATCGCCTACCTCATCCCCGCTCAACAAAATCAACAGAAAAAGCTAAGAGTTTTTCAACACAATAAAAAGTTGGAAAGAATTCCCAGATATAAACATTGTTCAGTATTAAATTTACTTTTTCTTCACACGGAAGACGACGACGATATATTCATAGTTTGATATATACGCTCACGGGTTTTATAGTTGCATATATATTATTGAGATATTCATGTATGTATATCCAAAGTTGGCTGTCTAGCTTTACAAAAATTGTAAATATTATTTAGAATTTCGAAATATAAATATTTCAACAAAAAAATAGTTTGCGAATTGAGAGCGTCGTTTAGTAAAAAAGTAAAAAATCATAAAAATAGGCACCACTGAATATGTGAATGGAAATTTCTAAAAGAAGAAAAATTGCGTTTCAGTAACACAAAAAATAGAAAAGTTTTTTTTCTTCTAATTTTCTTCTAGTTTTAACTGACGTAAATATTTTACAGTATATAAGTGGAAGTGAACTAAATTTTACCAAAGAAAGGGAAGAAAACATTATGTGCTCAAAAAATTTACATACTTCAAGAAGCAGAACACGGGCAGCAGAGTAAAGAAATTTACTTATATCAACAACAATAAAAGCAATCGAAACGTAAGAATTGCATGAAGATTTTGATCATTGTTTGTTGCTTTTCCAAATGAATGGAAAATTTTATTTTGCTTTCTTAAAAAATTTGTATGCTTCGTTAAAATAATTTATTGGTAATAATACCATACACCTTCACACACACTGTCACACACATGGATGCACTGCGGGAGAGAGACAGGCACAATAGCATACCAGCGATTTTATTACACACATACATACACATATCCATACCTACGAAAACACATACAAATATATATATATATATATAAACGCACATATACTTCTGTCTTTACTTTTTCCAAATCATAAACGGTATCAAAAAAAAAAATATATAATATTTAAGTATTTACTTTACTTTTAATGGCACAACAGCCCATGGAGGGCCTAGGCCAAGCTTTCGCATTAACTCATGTTGTGCGCGTTATATTTGTACATGAATGGAAGGGACCTACAGTTTAAAGCCGAATCCGAACGGCAAAGTGAAAAGCTTTTCATAGCAATTTTTACTCTTGTAGGTTTGCTATTGCCTGCCCAGAGGTGGTGGGGTGTAGAAAAATTCTGTTTTTGCTTGTGCCGAGATTCTAACCTCGGGCACTCTGCGTAGCAGTCCAACGCACTACCACTACGCCACAGGGACCACTATTTGGGTATTATTTAACCTTAAATACTACTCTTTAAAGTTTCTGTATCCATAGACAAAAAATACCACACACGAATATTTGGTTAGATTCGTTTTGTTCATGGCAAATTATTTATATTTATATTGAAATGTTTGCGTTCTTTTTTCTTCAAAAATGAAATATTCAATTTTATTTGTGTAAGAGTTTATTGGTGTGCGTGAGTGTAGAGTACACGTGTACACCAACTAGCGTATGTATATTCTGCTAAAAAAAAAAATTCTTCAATTTTGCTTCTTTTATGGGGGTGGACAACATAATTGAGGTTTAGCGGGTGTGGATATAGGAAACCAACACGAATAAAAGTAAAAATGTGTTAAGGCAGCAAGCAACATGTTAATATTTCAATTTACTTCTTTGACTAATCATCAAAGAAAAATATTTCAATTATTCCACCCTCCTCCATCCCAGCCTCTAATCACCAGTCGGTAAATCGTTACCTACCTGCATAGGAAATAATTTTATATATTTATGTAAATTGTTACTTAATTTTACATATTTTAAGAAAGCAGTTAATGTATACACACACACACACGGAAACTGCTGTCAGTACCCAAATTGTTGATTCTAATATCGTATTGCTCCACAGTCCACTTTCACAACAGCAATGATTACCGAGATGTTCGCAAACTTTTCAGACACTTTGGTAAAACAGCTAATTTACACCCTAACAATTTGCAAATTGTGCTCATGAAACTTACTTTACTTTACTTTTAATGGCACAACAGCCCATGGAGGGCCTAGGCCGAGCTTTTCGCATCCACTCATGTTGTGCGTGTTATATTTGTACATGAATGGAAGGGACCTACAGTTTAATGCCGAAACCGAACGGCGAAGTGAAAAGCTTTTCATAGCAATTTTTACTCTTGTTGGTTTGTCATTGCCTGCCAAGAGGTGGTGCCGTGTAGAAAAATAATTTTTTTTACTTTTTGATTTGGCCTGTGCCGAGATTCGAACCCCGGACACTCTGCGTAGCAGTCCACCGCACTACCACTACGCCACAGCGACCACATGCTCATGAAACGGTGTAAATAAATTTGCGAAAATATTAATATGCGAGATTGCGAGTTTCAGATTTTAAAAGTTATTTTGCTACTTTTATCATAATCGGCTAAATAAAACTATTATTATTGACTTGTATGGATTTTGGCCGGATAAAATATTTATTTTTTACTTTTATTTTGTCGGGCCAAAAAAAAACACTTTTCTTCAGACTTTTATTTTTCCGGCCAAAAACAAAAAATTTTGTTTCTTTTATTTGATTATGACTTTTTTTTATTCAGAAAAAAATAAATGGTTGGTCATTTATAAAGCAATGACTTAAGACAGAAGAGAAACTTATGTAATTCGTTTTAGCTTATCTGCGTACATATTTAGGCATGACCGAGGTCCAATACCTCTTTTATTTCTTTTATATTTTAATAGGTTGGCGAAGCTTAGTGACTTTTGTACCATTAAGGTTTGCGTTTTTCTTTAATTTAATAAAAATATTAAAATATGGAGGCTAATATCAAGAACTCAAATCGAAGATAATCGAACGAAAAAATTAAAAATTTATCACCTATACATCATTTAATACATTTTCGAAATGAACTCAACAAGACCTTGCCCCAGGGGGGCCTGGGCCGTAGGACACAAGGTAAAGTTCGTGACAGGTGCGTCCATGTTCGATCCTTGCGCTTCTACGTTTCAAGTCGACACACAGCCTCCTCGTGGCGTTTCCTGGATAGCGATCTGGCAACCGTCGGTGATTTAACTAATATGTGCGGCGGGCTTCTCCATAGCCTTGAATGAATGGTTGTGCGTCGGGCTTGGAACCCACCACGTCAAAATATTCCCCAATGAATCCTCAAACGAAGCCTCGGACATTGAACCCCCTTAATGTGGACGACTCCCGCAAACGCCCAAAGGACAACGATTTACCGATATGCCCCTGGAATGTCCGAACTCTCTACAGGGAAGGTGCCTCTTTCCAGCTGGTGGATGTCTTCCACCAATATAGAGCTGACATCACAGCTATACAGGAAATGCGATAGACGGGACAAGGTTGCTCCAAATAAGCATCCTGTGATATCTACTACCGCAGTCATGCGTCGAAACACGAATTTGGTGTTGGATTTGTGGTTGGGAAGAGACTGCATCATCTATCCTCAAGGTTCACGGCCGTGAACGAGCGCAAGCCTAGTTTGTGTCCATGCCCCGACGGATGAGAAGGATGAAACGACCAAAGATGACTTCTACGAGCTTCTCGACAAAACTTATGAGCATTGCCCCCGCCACGATATTAAAATCGTGTTAGGTGACTTTAATGCCAAGGTGGGCAAGGAGCGTCTCTTTGGTCCGACGATCGGAAAATTCAGTCTCCACGACGAAGCCACCGATAACGGTATGAGACTGATCGACTTCGCCGCCACACGAAACATGACAGTTAGTAGCACCAGATTCCAACATAACGATATCCATAAGGCAACTTGGCTGGCCCCTGATCAAAACACACGAAACCAGATTGATCATGTTGTGATCGACGGAAGGCACGTTTCCAGTGTACTAGACGTACGCACAATACGTGGTGCAAACATCGACTCAGACCACTACTTGGTTGCAGTCAAGGTCTGCACACGTATATGTGTAGCAAATCGCGTACGGATAGGTACAAAGAGAAAGCTGGATGTCGAAAAGCTGCAATCTTCGCCAACCAACTCGCACTCCTATCGCAAAACACCCCTGAACTTGATGATATATGCGCGCAGTGGACCCACATTTCCCGCTCTATGCGCACGGCTGCCGAAGAGGTACTAGGCTACCACCGTCGACGGAGAAATATGTGGTACGACAAAGAGTGTCGCGATGCTACTGAAGCGAAAAACGCTGTTTACAGAGCCACCCTGCACTCAGTTGCAACGCGAGTTGCTAAGGAGCGATAAAGAGAGTTAAGGAGGGAGAAGAAACGTCTTTTCAGGCGCGAGAAAAGAGATGAAGAAATACGCGAGTTCAATGATATCGAAATGTTGCGGGACAAGAACGAGGCCCGAAAATTCGTTGAAAGAATAAGACGTCTGACTGATGGTTTGAATACCGGGGCCTCTTCCTGCAAGGATGAAGACGGAAATCTGGTGACAGATGTTCAGGGTATAATGAGATTATGGAGGGAGCACTTTTCGCAGCTGCTTAATGGAGAAGACGGCAATAATCCCGCCACTGCGGAATCTACTCCGAAAACCCCAATCATTGACGGCGTTGAAGTACCGCCGCCTGACTATGAGGAGGTCTTAACAGCCATTGCTCGGCTGAAAAACAATAAGGCTGCAGGTGCAGATGGCCTGCCTGCTGAGTTGTTTAAGACCGGAGGCGAAGAGCTCAAAAAACGCATGCATGAGCTTCTGTGCAGAATATGGTCGGATGAAAGCATGTTAAGTGATTGGAACCTCAGCGTATTCGGCCCAATCCATAAGAAAGGTGATTCCACGATCTGCCAACTGCCGTGGGATAAGCCTTCTTAATATTGCATATAAGGTTCTATCGAGCGTACTGTGCGAAAGACTGAAGCCCATCATCAACAAACTGATTGGACCTTATCAGTGTGGCTTCAGGCCTGGTAAATCCACCATCGACCAGATATTCACACTACGCTAAATCCTGGAAAAGACCCGAGAAAAACAGATCGACAACCATCATCTATTCATCGATTATAAAGCCGCCTTCGACAGCAGGATTAGGGATCACTTGTACACTGCAATGTCTGATTATGGTATCCCTGCAAAGCTCATTCGTCTTTGCAAAATGACACTGACGACATGTATCGATTAAGATGGAACGATGAGCTGTATGAGCTGTACGCCGACACAGACATAGTCAAGCGTATAAAAATCCAGCGGCTGGGTCATGTTGAGCGAATGGAAGAAAGCGCTCCGGCTAGAAGGGTGTTTTATTCGAACCACGGTGGAGGAAAACACAGAAGGGGACGTCCTAATCTCCATTGGAAAGACCAGGTGCAGGGCAACTTGACTGCACTTGGCCTTATCAACTGGTGCCAGCGCGCGAGTTATGTATGTGGTCCAGGAATCAGCCAAAAAAATATATTTTATTTTTTATCCTCAGCGATAGATTTATTTAAGTGAGACCACA
The DNA here is from genome assembly GCA_958295655.1 of Palloptera scutellata. NCBI lineage: Eukaryota > Metazoa > Arthropoda > Insecta > Diptera > Pallopteridae > Palloptera > Palloptera scutellata. Next base: position 5,465,131 of record OY282453.1, on the reverse strand, counting down.
ACTTTTCTTCTTTGTTACAAAATTATATCTGAATTATTATTTAAGCAAATCGAAAATGAAAAGTAATTCTGAGAAATCAAACAAATGTGGATCATACAAAAGGTAAAAGTAAATACAAAGTGTTTATGAAATATGCTGAGCTTAGGTCTAGGGCGAAGTCGTGTGCCGGAACTTCAGTGCTTGCATTTGCTGGACGTTGACTTGTTGCTGGTTGTTGTTGGTAGCGTCGGTGTTGGTAGTGTCGATGACTATGTCATAACTCCTCCCCCCTTCAGATAGAGCGATGGCCACAGAGATTTCGACGTGGGCAAAGCGCTGTTATCATCTTTGATGAAGTAGTTCACAATGTTCTTCCTTCTTTTCAGCATTATGATGGCTAGGGTGGTTACTATTGTGAGTACTGTTAGTGCGGAGTATGTGATAATTTGGTTGTTCAGATGTTGTGTCCTCGTTTGTATTAGGGTGTCCGAGATTTTTATGCTCATATGTTGTAACTTTTGTAGAGATAGTACTTCTTTGGTTGAGCTACTGTTGAACGTCGGGGTCATCATTGGCAGCATATATATGTTGTCCCAAAATTCGCTTGTTTCTCCGTCATACCAGACATCTTTGATGTTGACGCTACAATTCTGGAACTTTATGAGAAGTGTGCCTTGAGCCTCGAAAGTGGTATTTCTGCAAGTAGATGTAACTAAGGTTTTTGGTGAGATGCTGAGAAGGATGGTATTATTTTCTAGCAGTTTAGTGTGCTGCTTAGGTCCCACATCGTTCATTGGGCAGGTTGCTTGTTTATTATTGAAAAGGCGGCCTATACATTGGGATTTGGCCGTTTCTTCTTGGTATACCGTGGCTTCGCATAGGAATGTGTTTTCAACATTGGGACATAGTTCGGTCAAGTATTGAATTTTTTGATCATTATATACGAGGTATGGACTAACGTTTATTTCTAGACTATTGTTTATCAATAATGGGATTATATGATATATTTTGTAATTTTCTGGTGATCCCAATCCTGATTTGGATGTTAAAAATGATATTAGAGGCGTTATAGTATGCTTGCAATTTGAGCGTTTCATACATGTGTTCTTGGGATATTATGTTTAATGATTGATTATTGATAATGTTATGGATTGTATTAAGCTCTATTTCGCTTAATATGAATTTCGATATTATATTTAATTTTGCCATTAATATTGTTTCTGCTATTTCATTTAAATGGCTGTCTAATATATCGATGTTATAAATAATGTGATTTACGAATTGTTGTTCTTGTAGTACATCTTCGATGTTTTTTATTTTGTTTGCATTTTTGTTTGCGAAGTATCCAATTTCTCCCTGTTCTTTGTTTATATGATCTGTTATGTTTTCTATTCTTTCAGTAAACTTATGGTTGAAAATAGCTTGGTTATTGATTGTATTATTGTAATCTGCGTTGGTTTCCTGAAGTGCTCTGATTTGCCTATTTATTTCCTCTGCGTCATACTCATCCATATTACCAGTAATGGTTTTAATCAAGGTACCTATTCCATTTATAATTCCGCGTTTTCGTCTGTTAAAGGGTAATAAGTGAAGAAATTTACGTTTTAATTCTGACATCTTAAGATTTGCTATTTTTGTGGCTTCCATTTGAAAATTATGTTTTTCGAGTGTTTTCAATGTAATATCTATGTTTTGTATATTTGTTTCAAATGTTTCTAGGTTTACGATGTGAACTAAGTTTTTGTAATTATTTATGATTTTAGCTGGTCCTAGGTAATAAGGGAGTATGCCATGATTTTCCGTTAAATTTTGGTATTGGATGATTTGGGCAGCGATAAAGGGTATTCTGTAATTAAGTAAATTTTCGTTTTTTCATTATTCTAGCTTTGTGGATTTTCTGATTGTTTGTTGTTTCAATTGTAATGTTATTGGTAGTTTTAACTTTGTGTTTTGAAAAACGGGGAGTTATTTTGTTTCTTCTGCTATTTTTCCTAAATATGTCCGCATTTTCTACTACTTGTTCTGGCGTTTCCCTACTAATATTTAATTTGTCTAGGTTCTTGTTCATTTTGTTTTCGAGTGTTTGTTTTATGGTGGGGTATATTTTTTCCTGATATTCAATTATTTTTTTCAAGTATTCGTGTTCATTATTAAATTTAACGCTATTTTCAAATTTGTAAGTTCTTCCATGGTACAGTTCAAAAGGGGTATGTTTTGTAGTTGAATGTATGGAGTTATTGTATGTGATAAGAACTTCTGTAATTATTTCCTGGTGATTTAAGTCGAGCTTTTCTTGCTTTCTTTTGTCTAGAATTAAACGATAAAGTTCTGTAAGAGTCGAATGTAATCTTTCGACTGGTGCGTTACTCGTGGTTTGTTGAAAACTGGTACAATGTAGTTTGATATTTTACTGTTTACAGAAGTCGTTAAAAATAATGCTTGTGAATTCTGTGCCTTGGTCATGAACTAGTTTTTCGGGTATTCCATAGTGGCTAATGAAATCTTTAAGGGCTTTTAAAATTGAAAGGCTTGTTCTATCCGAAAGGGTGTAGGCTGACGCGAATTTTGAAAACTTGTCTATTATAGTGAGAATTTGGTTTTTGTTGATTGTATATATGTCGATATGGATAATATCTAGGGGTTTGAGGGGTGTTTCGGTTTTTTGATGTTTGGGTTTTTGTGGGTGCTTATCATATTTGAGTAACTTGCATTTCTCGCAATTGTTAATGATTTTGGTTATTTTATGTTTCATCTGTGGAAAGTAGAAATTTCTTTAGGTGATGAAGCGATTCATTTATTCCCCTGTGATTACTGTTTTCATGATATTCTCCTATTATTTGATCTTGTCGGTCATTGTCCATGATATCTTCAAGGATTGTTGTGCAACGTAATATTCTAAATATTTTACTATGAGAAAAGTACTTTGAATAAACTGTTTGTATTATTTGAAATATATCGTCATCTGTGTAAACGACGGCTAATTTATTTGGGGGTAAAAAGTTTTTCAATATGTGTGTCACCGAAGTTTCATCGTATGTTGGTTGTTTAATTACTCTTCTTTGTTTGTTTCTAAAGATGATTTCGACAGTATTTGAAATTTGCTCAGATTTTTCTAGGATAACCTGTATATTAAATTCATTTAATGGTAACTCTGAGATAGAGATGCCATCGTCAAGGTTTTCAGTTGCCGAGTGAACTGTTGAGCCTTGTGTAGCCATGATAGATTCAGCGTCATTGATATTCATTTCGATATCATTTGTTGTGTCCGTAATTTTAATACGACTCAGGGCGTCTGCGTTGGGGTTGCACTTGCCTTTCTTGTAAACTATATTGTAATCGTATTCTTCTAGCTTGAGTTTCCATCTAACTAATTTTTGATTTGGCTCCTTCAAGCCCATCAGCCAGGTTAGTGGTCTGTGATCTGTTACGATAGTGAATTTTCGGCCATATAGGTATGGACGAAAGTATTTTATTGCCCAAATGATGGCCAACAATTCCTTTTCGATTGTTGAATAATTTGATTCAGTATCGGATAGAGTTCTACTGGCGTAACATATGGGCTTGTCGTTACCTATAGGTCCTTGGGATAGTATCGCTCCCAGTGCCACGTTACTGGCATCTGTCGTTAAGACGAATGGTTTTTGAAAATCGGGATACTGGAGAATTGGATCATTTACTAAAAGGTTCTTGCAATGTTCAAATGTACTAACGTATCTTTCACTTAGTTGTACCATTTTACCTTTTTTTAAAAATTCGGTTAGAGGTTTCACAGTGTTGGCAAAGTTTTTTATAAACTTCCTATAGTAACCAAGAAGACCTAGAAATCCTTTAATTTCTCTTTGATTTTTTGGAAAGTTTAAAGTTTAATTCCTTCCGTGGTGACTATATGCCCCAAAAAGGCTATATCCTTTCTTAAAAATTCTGATTTGTCTGTTTGAATTTTGAAGTTATTTTCTCTTAGTCTTTGAAATACCTCCTTTCTGTTTATTATATGTTCGTGTAATGACGTTGAGAAGATGATTATATCGTCTAAATAGACGAGACAGTTTTTTCCTATTAGTTCTTTCAACACATAGTCCATTACACGTTGAAAGGTGCTAGGAGCGTTTTTTAGACCGAATGGCATTCGTTTGTATTCATAGTGACCCCCTTCGACTGTGAATGCGGTCTTTTGGATATCTTTGTTATCCATCTCGATTTGGTGGAAACCATTTGCGAGATCAAGAGTCGTAAAATATAAACATCTGCCTAGTTTATCAAGAATTTCATTGATATTGGGTATAGGATAACGATCTGAAATCGTTTTCTTATTTAACTGTCTATAGTCTATCACTAAGCGCCATTTTTGTTTTCCGCTGGCGTCTTTCTTTTTGGGAACAACCCACACAGGAGAGCTCCACGGCGAATAACTATGTTGGATTATGTCTTGCTGTAGCATACTATCAATCTGTCTTTTCACTTCTTTGAAAATATAAGGGTAGCGGTATGATTTAGTAAAAATTGGGATTTCATCAACTGTGTTAATTTTGTGTTTTATTTTATTTGTAAATGTCAAGGCGGCACCTTCTTTAAAAAATATATATTACTATATTCTAGACACAATTTTATGAGTGCTTTCTTTTCTTCTTCGTTAAGGTGCGCTGTCCTTATGTTGTTTTCCACGTTGTCATGAATTGGTGATGAGTTGATTTCTATGTTATTAAGTTCTATGAAATTTGTGGAACGGTATTTTTCTACTTTGAGAGGTTGTTCCACGAGTAATTCTTGATCTTCGATAGAATAGTTAGTTATCTCTATAGGGCAAAACCAGTTATCCAATGTGTAAATTCCTGCTGAAGTTTTCACATGAGTCTTTAGCTCTATAGTGTTTACATAGATGTCACCGTTAGGGATATCTACTGGTAGCTTTACTCCTTTTTTGGTATATGAAGGTATTACTATCTTTCCTGACGTTAGGTTTGGTTTGAAATGGATGTCAATGTGAACTTTGTCTGTAATAAGTTTCTGATTTCCTATATCGATTTTTGCTTTAAGTGATTTTAATAAGTCTATTCCGATAAGACCATCGAAGTAGTGGTGGAATTTAAATAACCAAAATGTGAAGTCACCTTCGTTTTTAAATTCTATAAAAGATGGTAGTGTTACTTTTTTGTCTATTTTGTAATTATGAAGGACTGTGGATATATTTATTGGTTTACAAGTGACTTGATTTTTTGAGTCTATAAATTTTGGATTAATGAAAGAGGAAGAAGCCCCCGTATCAATGAGAAATCTAAGGTCTCTACCAAATGGTGAGCTTATTTTTATAAATGGTAATGTTGTGCCGTGTTTATTAATTTCTAGGTATCCTGTGGGTTCCTCGAGGCACAGAGTGGAAAATTTGGCATATCTTCGATATTACACAATGTTTCTTCTGAGTATAGTTCACCAGAATTTTGATCGATACAATTCATTTCGTTATTTATTGGGGAAAATCTATTGCTGTTCCCAGTGTGATTTGTTCTATGGGTATATCTACTTGTACCAGAATAGGTATCCATAGGTTCAGGTTGTGAATAGGTAGGAGCGTTTTGCCCCTGCCTAAAAGGATTATTTTGTATCCTGCTTGAATCAGATTTATGGGAACTATTATTACCCGAATCACTGTTATAGTTATTATTAGGATTATTTGTCCTACAATATTGGTTGCGATTAGAATTTTGATTCTGGTTAGGGGTGTAACCTGGTGAGGGATTGTTCTGTTGTTTAGAATTGTTATTGTATTGCCCTTGTTGTGGGTATGGTTTATATTGATTACCGTATTTCTTATATCCTCGCGAATTTTGATAATTGTTACTGCTTTTTTGTTGGTAGTAGATATTTTGTTCTTTAACGCAACAAGCTAAAGCCGTTGCAAAACTATCGGGACGCATGGCTTTTAATGTTTGATCCTAATGGTTCTTTTAGACCAACCAAAAAGGTATTTAAGCACATTTCAGTGAACATATTCTTTTTTGATCTAACTACGTTACCATCATATTCATTGAGGAGAAGGTTATTATTTAGGGCGGATTGGATGCTAATTATTTCACTATAGAATTCTTGAACAGATTTTTTTTGTCTTAGATCATGAAGATCCCTAATCAATGATGTTTCGGTGCGTTTATCCGCGTAGTGCAGGATTAAATTGTTTTTTTATATCATCCCATATTAAGGGTGTCCCATACATATTAAGGACCTCATTTGCTTGGCCTTCGATTTTGTTTCTTATAGTAATATTTGACCGTACAGTAATATTTGACCGTACGGTGTTCCATCGGTTCCACGTATGAGAGTTAAAATTTCCTCCACGTTATTTATAAATTCGTGATTTAGATTTTGTACGACTTTTACATATATGTATTTAATTTAATTTATTATTTCGTATGCCTTGCGCTTTAATTTTGCGTACTTTTATTTTATTTTTTTTTTTTGTAATTTTTTTTTTTTTTTTTTTTTTTTTTATACTTTCGCGTATATTCAATTTGGATACTTCGTATTGTATATTTGAGCAAAACTTCAACTTGACTTACATGAACCCAAGTATGAATGCTGATTCCATATGGAGTGTAGATGTTGTTCACCGTTTGCAAAAGGTCAAATCTACCGTTTTTATTTTGATACCGGTTCTAGTTCTGATATGCTTTCAAAACTAGTCACACACAATTGTATGCCGCCCTTGTGTATGAACACCTTTTAGTGTTTTTAGTGTGAGATAACGATTTGAGTATATAACACACAACACTTTTTAAGTATCTTTTAAAACGTCAAACGGGGTACCGACTGCGCCAGTTATGTATGTGGTCCAGGAATCAGCCAAAAAAATATATTTTATTTTTTATCCTCAGCGATAGATTTATTTAAGTGAGAACACAAGTTTTCTTCTTTGTTACAGAATTATATCTGAATTATTATTTAAGCAAATCGAAAATGAAAAGTAATTCTGAGAAATCAAACAAATGTGAATCATACAAAAGGTAAAAGTAAATACAAAGTGTTTATGAAATATGCTGAGCTTAGGTCTAGGGCGAAGACGTGTGCCGGAACTTCAGTGCTTGCATTTGCTGGACGTTGACTTGTTGCTGGTTGTTGTTGGTAGCGTCGGTGTTGGTAGCGTCGATGACTATGTCATAACTCGCGCGTAGCAGAGGCGACTGGCAAAGTTTTATAGAGGCGGCCAAGACCGATCATCGGTTGTAGTGCCAGTTAAGTAAGTAAGTAAGTATAAATACATATAGCTTTTTTTAAAAACTTTTATTTGCCATTTTAGCCCTTGTTTCGGAACTTCAAAATTTAGCTTTTTATTACTCAAACTATGCGCATGGATAACTGAATCGATTGACACCTGTTTCTTTTCATTCGGTCTTTAATAAATAGGGTTGGCTATTTACTTTTTTCTTAGAAATATAAAATAAATAACTTCTTTTTTTTCCCGACAAAGTAAAAGTCAAAAGAAAGTACGATATTATTTTTATAGTTTTATTTAGCCCATTATGATAAAAGTGAAGAATTTAAAAGGCATTCGATCTTAGTGAAGTTTATTCAGTGAATATCACAATCGTATACTTGAAGATATATATATGGTGGATAGCTATGAAGCTATCTGCCAAAAAGGGAGTGGGACGAAAATGTTTTTATTTATTTATGTTTTTTAATTTGGAAAATTATTTCCGAACTTAGCAAATTCATCTTGTTAGAGTACGTCTAATGTACATATTAATGAACGTTAGGTTTGCCAGAGAGTATAAGGCAGATCAGACGATCGTTTCGGAACCGTGGCTGAAAAATATATGGGGACCTGTGAGGTTAAAATTGTCATATAAAGTTTGTTAATCCTTCTAAACAAGCATACATGTTTACCGATCTTTTTAGCAATGTGGGAACTTTACAATACAATTTCAAAGCCAAAAAATATGGAAATATTTTCATGCATTTATCGCTGAATTAAATTTAGTTATGACTCTTTTGCAGATTTCAAGTTGTGAAATAAATGAGAAGCAAATTTATAAGAAAAGCAAACAAATTCTAATTTTACTCATTCAAGTAAATCCGTTCATTCAAGTAAGTAATTCAAAAAGTAAAAGTAATTACTTACTTACTTACTTAGCTGGCGCTACAACCGATGATCGGTCTTGGCCGCCTCCACAAAGCTTCGCCAGTCACTTCTGCTATGCGCGCGCTGGCGCCAGTTGATAAGACCAAGTGCAGTCAGGTTGCCCTGCACCTGGTAAAAGTAATTAATGAATTAATTTAATACGTGCTTATAATATGCTTCATAGTAATAGTTTGGAATCGCTATTTTTTTTTAACCAAGTCCACAATGTAAGTTTTTTTCTTCGCAGTTAAAGGAAATGTATTCGAGTAGGCCCTATTTAAACTGAAAATATAACATAATATAGGTACAAGTTAGTTCCGTTGCAGTTTTAACAAATGTAACACAGAAACAAAATACAATTTCCAAACAAGGATCTTACAAAGGATTCGAAAAAAAACTAAAAGTAGACGGCAAAACAGGAGACACCATTACAAATGGCCAAAGACAAGACAAAGATAAAATACCTTATTACATCCCAGGACTTAGAGGACTTTACCATCATGGATCGTACGTTGGTTTTGTTAAACTCTGTGTCTTTATAAGTGGTCGCTGTGGTGTAGTGGTGGTGGTCGCTGTGGTGTAGTGGTGGTGGTCGCTGTGGTGTAGTGGTAGTGCGTTGGACTGCTACGCAGAGTGTCCGGGGTTCGAATCTCGGCACAGGCAAAATCAAAAAGTAGAAAAAATTATTTTTCTACACGGCACCACCTCTTGGCAGGCAATGGCAAACCTACAACAGTAAAAATTGCTATGAAAAGCTTTTCACTTCGTAGTTCGGATTCGGCATTAAACTGTAGGTCCCTTCCATTCATGTACAAATATAACATGCACAACATGAGTAGATGCCAAAAGCTCGGCCTAGGCCCTCCATGGGATGTCGTTCCATTAAAAGTAAGTAAGTAAGTCTTTATAATAAAAGAAATCAGGGCTATATCTCTCCACTCGAAGAACCTTAATATCATGCCAGAGTATTTTCCTGTAAGGCTTTCAGATCATGGAAGTCTTTATGCGAGAGTTGATGCACCTTGTAAGGTTTAATAGTCTTCTTTGCAGTCGCTATTAAGCTCTGGAATGTAAATGGGTAAGCAAGTTATGTGCCTTTTAATTTGTTTTTCAATAACACTATGGACATTATCTCCCTCATTTTGGGAAAGCCCTTGAATTAAAAATTTGTGTGTTAGCTTCTAATTTTATACTTTTGTACGGCGTAGCAATACATTGAGAGTATGTATTTATATTTTTGTTGATTAACAGAGTTATCAGAATAAAATATAATGTCGATTTCTTCCGGGTGTTTGGCTTTTTGCACTAAATTTTCAATATATGTCAGTTAACAGTTGCCAATTTCAAAGGCTCCACGATTCCCTTCTGTTTCGGTCCAAAAAAGCATTCAACATTTTTGGCGAAAAGATCGCTTATGGTGAAGTTAAAACAATTTATTTTACTTTTATAAAAGTAACGCAGTTCTTTATAGTCGCCACCACCTTCAATAAGCTCGCGCGATGTTTGATTGCACAAATAGTGAGATTCTATTCTTGGTATGGCTTTTATGGACTCTTTTACGCTTTATTTTATTTCTGGACTTAAAGCGGGATGTTTATTATGTTTTCCTTCCGAGTTCTTTTTCAACGCAACTGTTCAAACCTACATCAAGAGTAGATTTAAAAAATGTCTTGCAGACTCTTATTTTGCTGCCACACACTAAAAACCGGAAAGCATTGTTGTATATGCGACTCTCTTGATTAGTAGAGTACCGATATTTGGGTATTTAAGGGGCCAGCAATAAATTTTCGTTGCCCCTGTACGTCGCCAATGCACCAAAAATTTTCAAATATTTTTTGCCTGTCGACTTCGCTGATTTTCTGGGTGCACTGTATACGACAGTATCCTTCGCTCCGCAAGGAGAATGCATTCTCCTCTCTTCAAAATGTTGTTTTGATTTTGATTGTGATAAGTATATACGATTTGCCACAATTTCTTAGCAATTTTGCATTCTTTACTGCCCATTTACCTTGCATTTGTGCTCTCGTTTTCATTTCTTCTTTATCATTTTCATTTTGCTCTGCTGGAACAGTCTCACAGTAGTTGCTATTTTTGACTTTTGCCAGCCGCATTTTGCCATTAGAAGTAATTTCTGCCGAATATATGTTCTCTTCCATAGTTCTTCTGCAAGTTAAACCGAAATTTTTATTTTTCAAAAAAGTGAACATCTAAAGAGAATTAATTGAAAAAATTATTTTTTTAGAGTTAAAAAAATTATTATTTCACCACTTAAAAATTAATTTTTTCAATTGTTTTTGCCGATATGACAACAATGCAAAATAAAGTTATCAATATTTATGTAAATTCAAAAACCGAAAACAAAGATGTTTTCTTTTTTTTTCATCAAAAAAGAACCAACTCAAAAATTTCATATTTTTTCACATAAAGCGTCACATATAAAAATAATGCATTCGCATTTCACTTACTTTAATCATCTAAAGGGACACAACTCTATTTAAATCAATTAATACGTTCGTCGAAAAAGTAACAACTCAATAAAGGTCTCTTTACGAAAGAAGGTTGCGATCCATGCACTTTGCTTATCACGACACAACTAAAAATATGACGTTTTTTGCCAATTGCCGTGGAGAGTCAATCGTAACAACAAAAGAGACTGTTTTTTCGGCAATTTACAATAACAAAACCAAATTAGAATTCTGAGTTTTGGTAGGCAGGTAAACTATGAGCAATTTCCATAGCTTATTCAATCTACAGTGTTCCAAAATCAATAAAAGCTGGCCAAAACCTAACTTACCATATATACTTTATTGAGGTCCAAATTAGTCAACGTTAAGTATATAAATTTTCAAAAAACTTAAAAAAAAAAATAAATTTATCATCTTGCAATTCACGCCGTGAGTGTATTTTAAACAATAAAATAATAAATAAATAAAACTAACTAAATAATAATACGTGCACAAAAGGAAATCAATAACCAGCCAACAACAACAAAACAGTGTCCACAGTCGCGCAGCGACTTATCCTTATCCTTCCTATCCCTGTCGTTGGCTAAGTGGTGCCAATGAAAGTCTGAAGTACATAATAAGTTAATAAGTTTTAATCGATGTTCATATTGTGGAAGTTTCAAAAGAGGATTCCAAAAAAACTCCTCAGTGCAAAAGTAAGAAATTGTTTTGGAACCGACTCAATTTTACTTGTGGATTCCAGACAGGAGAAGCATACTCAAGGATAAGTCTAACAATTGAAATGAATAGCGTTTTTGTTGTATAAAGGTCGTTAAACTCCTTTGACAAGCGTTTGACAAATCCTAAAGAATTATTAGCTTTGGTCACACACGAGTTGATATGTAAGTTAAAACTTAATTTGGAGTCCATTGTCACGCCCAAATCAACAAATATCAATACATGACTCAGAGTCTGATCCTGTAAAGAACATTTAGCAGACATAGGTTGTCTCCTAGTAAATGCCATAAACTTACATTTATCAAGATTGCGTAACATCAAGTTTATTCGGCATCATTTTGAAAAATTATCAAGATCTTCTTGCAGAAGTTTTTTTGGATTATAGAGTTGTAAGATAAGAACAACTTCACATCATCAGCATACATTACAATTTTACAATTTCGAATAACAGATGGCAAATCATTGATAAACAGAAGAAATAATAAAGGTCCCAGATGACTCCCTTGAGGAACTCCAGAACTAACAGCAATGCTTTTTGATACGGCATTTCGGAAATTCACCTTTTGTTTTCTGTTAGTGATATATGACTCTATCCATCTCAAAACCAAGGGCGGAAATCCAATCAAACCTAGTTTTTTAATAAGGAGACCATGATTGACTTCATGCTTTGCTGAAATCAGTATACCATATATAACATCACTATGTTGGTTATTAATAAATCCATTTTTTACACATGTAGTGAATTCTAAAAGGTTCGTCGTTGTAAATATGTAGATCTCCCCCTAAGAACCCATGTTACGATGTGTTGATCAATGTTACAACAGAGTGCATAATTTGGGTAGTAACAATTAATTCAAATTACTTAGGTATCACAATTAATTTAGCAATACCTCTATAATTTGAGATTTAACACCAAGATTCTTTCCTGATTTTAAACATTTGTCAAAGATTATGGTAAGAGGTTTATATAAAAGTTCGGTACAATTTTTTAATATGCAACTCGGGCCCAGATTTAAATGACTGCTCAAGAGACTTAAGGTTCTTCACCACATCTAGAGCATCTATGGTTGGAAAACAAATAGTGTTAAACGAATCAATGGAGAAGGGGTAAGAGTCATTGTCATTGAAGCTAAACGTGGAATATGTAGATTTGAAAAAATCAGCAAACAAGTTCGCAATTATAATGTCAACACTAGAAACAATATCACCAAGACACATAGTAGGAAGTCATAAAAAGATTTAGGTTCGTGATGAATTTTCATTTTTATACTTTTTAAATAGTTTCTATAACATTCATCGCGCAGCTTTATATATTCATGACGTAGATTTCAATTTAGCAGTTTGTAAATCAATATTTAGACTACTTTTAAGGCTATTCAAAGAATAATGCTAAGGTAGGATGATGACTATCCTCAGATGTAACGTAGGGTTGGGAACGAGAAATATAAATTTTTGAGTCATCATCTACATAAACAAGATCCAAACATTTTTCATTCTTATTTTTAATGTTGTTAATCTGATACAAACTTAATTCAGAAAGTATATCCAACAAGTTATTATTGTGTTCTATAGCAGTACAATGATAAAGATGCCAAACTTCTTCACAAAAGTTCCAAGTAACACTTGGTATATTAAAATCACCAAGAACAATCAGCGAATCAGTTGTTCTCATTTTAGAGCAAATTTTTGTCAAGAAAGAAGAATGCTTAAAATAAATATCATCAGTTCAATAGGCGGGATATATGAACATGTAATAAATACATATTGCTCATCCTTATGCTGACACATAAGAATTCAATATCATTAGAATAATCTAATTGGTAAACCTCAGATGGACATAAAGACTGAACGGCAATTAAAATGCCGCCGCCATGTTTATGAAGGCGATGTTTTCTAAAAATTTTAAAATTAGTACATAGAATTTCAGTATCATATATAGATGGTTTCAGCCAAGTTTCAGTGAAAGCTAAAATTTGCGCATTATAAGTAAAACTTTAAGAAAACTTCAAAAAATCATTTATCCCAGCTATTTTTTTGGATCCACACGATGAATGCGCACAACCCTCTCTGAGTCTGGCCTAGGTTCATAAACAAACTCTTTCACAATTGCACCTTTTGGCCAGAAATTAATATCAACGATTTTGTCAAACATCTCAGCCGGAATACTAATTTTAAAAGACGAAATATTTCAATGATATGAGAAGTTAAACTTCAGAACAGAAATGTCATTAGAAAAACGAGAGACAAACCCCGTTTTTTTGGGTGCAACTTTAAGTTTTTTGGTAGCAGGCGAGTTATGTTAGTGTGACTCAAACTTCACTATTTCTTATTTAAGTACTTTTTATATACATACCTGTATTTACTTTCCAGTGTCTCATATGTACTGTTATACTCCTCACTCTTATTCTTCCAATGTGCCTTAATCTATTTGTTATTCATTTTTAAACTCTCTCTAAAAGTAGTCGTATTCTACGTTTGCTACACTGAAGTACTTATTTTGAAAAGAATTAAATATAATTTGAAAAGAATAAAATATAATTTGAAAAGAAATAAATATAATATAATTTATATTAATTCTGAAGAATTAAATAAATAAATATAATTGGCAACTACTATTAATTTTTTGGAACTGGCATAGCACATTTTGTGATAGATGAAGGTAAATTTTTTTACAGTCGAAGTTGAGATTTCAACAGTAGGAATAGATGGAAATTCGTCAATAACTATGGGAGATTAATTAATACCCGAAGGAGTAGAAAAAAATATTGGACAAAGATCGATGGCACTAGACGGCGTAAGAGATTCCGTAGCTTTCTTACCCGCAGGGTTTAAATAAGTGCGTAAATTATATCGATTCTGAATTGGGAGCTCAACATTATTATCCTCGTCATGGCACTTGAAATCGTTAAAAAAATTTTCGTACTTTTTAAATTCTTCAACGAATACTGACAACTCTTTACCAATCTCACTAAATCCTTTCCTAGTAGTATTGAACATTTTACTTATTTCAACTTCGGCTGATCTGCATTTTAAGCAAAACTAGCGAAGACCTCTCCCTTCATGTATAATGTCCGCGATTCCGCCAGAAAGACTAGCACAATTAATATGAGCGAGGCCATCACAAAGCCAGCAAGACACCTGACGCTCGGATTCATTCTTTAGTGTGCAATTTGGATAAACGCAACCCATTATTTTATTATTAAAATTAAAACAGAATAAAAAGACTAAGCAAATATTTAAAACGTTTAAGAACCACTGCACATGTAAACCGTACTGTTTGCAAATATAAATTTATAAGACGATGAAAAAAGATTGGAAATAGCTGCAAATATAAATTACCGTTTGCAGATATGAATAAATATGTATAATGTTGAGAGTGTACAAGCTCCTAAAACAGTAAAGATACGAAAAATAGAGAAAACAAATTTTTAATGCAAAAATAAGAGAACAGAATTCGCTCTCACTGATAAACTATTATGTATGTATGCCAATTAACGAATGTCCCTCAGGACACTCGAAAAAATTAATTTTGCGAGCCTGCCACTGGATCGTTTAGTCTATCTCCACACTGCAAATAAAAGACTTGTAAATGTTAATATTATAGTTTGATTACCTATCCTTCACAGTTCCAAAGTTGAAGTGATTCTTATCCAAAACTTAACTCCACTCTTAAGCTTAATTCTATATAAAGGAAACTGCTGTGTTAGATGTTTGCATCGAACCAGCCAACAACAATACCCCTGATTCTAAAGAAAGTTCCAGTTGCAGTCAAACAGATAGAAAAAAACACACAAAGCAACAAACCAGGAAGCCTCAAAACACTTTCTTGGTGCGATCAGTGCCCGTCTCCAACATTAACGGCTACTACTCCAACAACATCAATTGGTTTTACTTCAATTTCTACAGTCACAACCCAAGCATCAATAACAACAACAAATACAATATCCACAATGCAGCCTGTAATCTCACCAGTCAACTCATCGCAAAATAATGTACCTGTATATCAAACAATTAGTGAACCACAACCAACAAGTTCCAATGAAGCCACGAATACTAACACTATACAAAAAACCGCAAACAACAACAATATAGCCGATGCATCGCAAGCGAAAAAACGAAATCGTAGTTCTCCCAGCAAACAAAACACTGTACAAAGCGCAAAGAAACATAAGCAAGTTAGTAGACAGAACACATCAAATGACTACTTTTTAGCATCAAACAGGTTTGCTGTACTCGAAACATTAAACGATGCTGAAACTACCAACAATAATAATAATACTTCCACTATGAACTCAAAAGCTGATAAGATAGCTAAGCAAAATAGACCACCCCCAATCTTTGTTCAAAAAGTACATCAATTAAACAATCTAATGAAAACTTTAGATGCCTTGCTAATTTCAAAATACGAAATTCGTGTGCTAAGAAATAATGACATTAAAATACAAACAAATGAAAGCGTAGTAAAATTCTTGAAAGACAAAAAGGTTGAGTATTACACTTATAAAGCGAAAGAAGAAAGAGGATTTAAAGTCTTTCTTCGTGGAATGCATCACTCTGTAAACATAAACGAAATCACAGATGAATTAACCGGTTTGGGTTTTTATGTCCTAAATATACATAACGTTTTGAATGCAAGGACAAAAAGTCCTCTTAACCTCATCTCGATTGATTTAAACAACAATGTGAAAAAGAAAGACATTTATAGTATCACCAACATTGTAAAATCAGCTTCGAAGCCCTCCACACGAAAAGGATAATTCCACAGTGTACTAACTGTCAAAAATGTGGTCACATTAAAATTTCTGCACAAAAAAATCTGTATGTATAAAATGTGCAGGTGATCACAAGACTAGTGGTTGCTCACTGAAGGGGAAAAATAACATGGTTAAATGCGCATTATGTATGGAAAACCATACAGCTAATTACAAAGGGTGCAAAGTGTATAAAGCATTAAAAGTAAACCGGTTTCCTGCCCTCAAAAAAAAAAAACACATTGAAAGCAATGCAACCCAACTAGAGCAACCAACTTCGGCTCAAAAAAATTCATCTGATATCTCCCATTAACTTCAAGCATTAAGACAAAGAACTTATGCTGATGCAATAAAATCTGCAACTCCCCAGCCTACACCCGAAAATCAATCCAACCCCTCTGAACTTGGTGAGTTAAAAGACCTAATGAAACAGCTTATGATGCAAGTGTCAAATGTATTAAATGTCTTAACAATACTCGTCTCCAAAATCAATTGATAAATTAAACAAGTTAACAATTGTAACCTGGAATGCAAATGGCTTAACTAAGGAACTACCTGAGTTAAAAATATTTCTGAAAGAATACACAGTCGATGTGTTATTGATCTCAGAAACACATCTAACAGAAAAGAATTACAACAAAATTCCAAATTACACCATGTATAACACATCCTGACGATAAGGCACACGGTAGAAGAAGAGGCTGAAGAATATTGCACTGAGCATATTCAAGCGACTAGAATTATAGTCTACGATATTAATGAAAAAAAACTTTAACTGCTACATACTGCCCTCCAAAATACAATAACTCCAAAGAAGTGTACCTTCACTTTCTAAATTCTCTCGGCAAACGATACATAGTAGGAGGCGACTTCAACTCCAAAAACACCATCTGGGGGTCCAGGATAACAAACGGCAAAGGAAAAAGCCTGTACGACGCAATAGTGGAAAGCAGAGCAAAAGTTCTGAGTACAGGGAGAGCCAACACACTGGCCATACGACTTAAACAAAACTCCGGATCTTTCCATTTTTAAAAATATCAACCAACAGCTTCTTACCATTACATTTTCGCTTGAACTGTCTTCTGACCACTCTCCGGTTATACTACTTTGTAAGACAATATCCCAAAGGTTGCATAAAGAACAATTCATATATAACAACACTACTTGCTGGGATTCTCTTAGATCAATACTGAATAAACAAATTAACAGCGCTACTGTCTATCTCAACGAGTTACTAGTTGCTGCGGTAACTAAGTTAACCTTTGCTATTAAAAGCAACTCGTTGTACAGTTCCAGTCTTCCAAACCACATTAAGCAACAAATTTTTGAAAAGCGAAAAGTAAGAAAGAGATGGCAGGAAAATCGTTCTCCTCAGTTAAAAATTGAATTAAACAAAATTACAAAAGAACTTAAGGCGCTTTTAAATAATGAAAGAAATAGGAAAAATTAAAGATATCTTATATGTAAGTTTGACCAATACGAAAACTACAAATTATTCATTGTGGAAAGCAACAAAAAATATTATGGCAGTATTTCGCATCAACCACCGTTAAAGAGACCCGACAATACTTGGGCAAGATCACCGATTGGCAAAGCTAAACTACTCGCACAACATTTTGTAAACACATTTAAAAACCAAGAAAACAACACAAGTGATAATTTACAATGTAACGCTTACATACAAACCGTTCCAATTAAGAAGACATCAGTCAATGAAATAAGAGCTACAATTAAAAATAAAATAAATGTGAAAAAGTCACCTGGGTTCGATGCAATAGTAGGGAACTTTCTTTTCGAGCTATCACCAAAGCGCTAATATATATACGAAACTTATTTAATCAAATCTTTGCGTGAAAGCACTTCCCAATAATATGGAAAGTAGCAGAGGTTGAAGCAATACCTAAACCAAACAAACATTCCAACCTTCCAAACTCATATAGACCAATAAGCTTACTACCGTGCTTTTCCAAACTATTTGAAAAAATATTCCTTAAAAGATTGGAACCCATACTGCTCCAATAAAAACTCATCCCTGACCATCAATTTGGATTTCGCAAAGCGCACTCCACTATACAACAAGTACACAGAGTAGTTAATAAAATAGCAACGAATATTGAAGCATACCTTTTCAATTTTGCATTATTGTTTCTATTTCCTAGGGCAAAAGTGAAGTTGATGGTCCGTATATATTTTAATGTTTTTAGCACCATATAAGTAAGAACGAAGGTTGTCCAGCGCCCACACGGTAGCCAACATCTCTTTTTCGTTGGTAGCGTAATTTTCTTCAATTTTACTCAAGGAACGAGAGATGTATGCCACTGGTTTGTCCTTTCCGTTTTCTCCTTGCGACAGGACAGCGCCTATAGCGTAATTAGAGGCATCAGTGGTCAGGTTGAAAGATACGGAAATAACTTGAGTGTCATTGTTTATAATCACTTTACACACATAAATAAGAAGATTCTTAGCACACACCCAACTACATATTTATACAAGAAATCATACAAAAGCATACAAAAACGAAAAACAGACCGAAAAAAGAGATAACATAATGCATAAGTAAAAATATATTCAGCCGGTTTCGAAGTGGCCACCCTTGGCACGAAGGAAAATGCACCATTCTTGTGTCGTTTTGGCGGGCCTACAATCGAGAGTACCACAGCCTGCAACAAAATTTTCGAAGTCGGGAAAGGCAAGGATGTCTGAGGAAACAAGAAGCTCCTTAAGATTAACGAACGCCTTCAGAGCTGGGCATCAAGTTTGATCTTAACCTTCTTCGATTGGTTGGATTTTACCTGAGCATTTTCCCATGATGTTCTTGAGGATAACCCTGTAGATTGGTTTCATCCTGAATATCTTATAATCATCCAAAATCCCTTCTACACAATGTATCCAAGAAACGTACTCCGCCGGATCCCCTTCGAATACCTGCAGTTCCCTAACAGCATCGGGAAGTTTCCCTATATCCCTCAAATCTTCTTCCGTGCAAGGTCCCGTAATGGAATTTCAAAGGGAACATGTGGTGTGTTGGTTTCCTCAAGCTGACGAATGCGATTCTCCGCTTTCTTCAACTCGGCCATCAGCGCACCAACCGAACCAGTCAGCTCCGTCACAGATTGAGCTAGGGCGTCCATAAGGCAAAGCAAATAAAATGTTTTTGACTCACCACTCTTTTGGGTTGTTGGATGATTTTTTTCTCACTTCCTCCTTTAGGTACTTTTACACTATTGGCACTTTTTCTGTAGTTTTTTGATACAAAAATTCACAATATTCACAAAATTGTTTTTTGTTCTGAAATTTCTTTTTGTTTCACAATGGTTTTCTTTACAATATTTTGTTTTCAATATCTAATTAATTTCTAAACTTACAAAATTATCATAGCAGGGTATTAATTCAAACTGCAAGGAAAGGAAACATGCCTTATTCAATTGATAACCTTCACATCACGTCAGTTTGTGTTATCTCATTTTTGTTCGATGGATTAGACCCGGAAGGGACGCGCAATCCTTTTCAGTAGTCTGCAATCAGATTGCAGGCCACCGACTCAGGACACTTTCTTCACAACAGCGTTTTGAGACTGACGAAACATCACACGCGTTCCCAAGTGAACGTTGGAATGTTGCTACCGTGACCCAGATATATAGGTAGTTGCCGTGTTCCCATGTGAACGACAAATTGCAGCCATTTAGGACGTACCTGGACCTCATACGGCAGCTATCGCAGGACACAAAAGTTGTTAGCCGTTTCCAAGAACTTGAGCACATACACTTCTTCGAATCCTGGCAGGGAGTCGAACCCCGGCACCACATCTGAGATGCGAGTGCCCACTAATTTGCCAAGGATTACGTTTTAATTTGTGACACTTAATTATTTTCGACGTATTTTATTGTGTGAGGTTTTTTTCTTTTTCAATTGATTCAATTTATCTATTTTCTTCTATTTTCGTGTCTTTACTGTTGTTGTTGTATATTTAGTGCTTCTATTATAGCTTTTGGTTTGTATTTTTATATCATATTTTTGTTTGTATACTTTTTTTTGTTTTTTTTTGTTAATTAGCTAATAGTGAACCGAATTTTTTTATTAAATTTACAGCGAACCTGACAAGGAGTCGAACCTCGATGACCCGCTACAACGCGGGGCATCCACCCATTTTGCCAAAGGTTTCACTTCGTTATATTTTATATTTTAGGAAACACCTTTAACCTTTTTTATTTCATAGGATGGTCCTTTTTACTTTTATTTACTCCCTTGAGCTACCTCGTAGGACTCGTAGGTTTGATTTAGTACTTTATTTTTCCTCTTCAAATTCTTTGTTGGATTTTATTTTTATAAAAGAAACTGTTGTGTTAGCAGTTCACACGCAGCAGCGATAGCCACGCTGACGTGCCTTTCATAGCGGATGCCCGTGTGGATCATGTTGCACATCGCAGACGCGTTGTCAGCAGATTATGGCAGTATAATTTGTGAATAGCTTAGGCGGTTGTGTTAACTTGCATGTATTATATATGTATATAAGATTGCACATTAAATTAAATGGCAAAAAATAAGAACAATTATTGGCTAAATTATTTAAATAAAAATTTATAATTTGATAAAATTAAACAATATCACCCAGTGGTTCTAAGTCCGATAAATCACCAAATCCAAACAAACACCAAACTCAAGACAAATAATAATTTAAATTTACACATAGAACAAAAAAAACACGACCGACTTGTACAATTGTCTCTCCTCATTTAGAATTTCCTTCAATATCACTCTTTGAACATTTCACTTGAATGGGAGGTACTACGCCCCCTTGATAGATTTTGCCCATTTCAGAACTTAGTCTCTTTCTGACAATAAAAAATATCTGGACCAAGTTAGGTGGATATTGCTTAAGTTTTACTCTTGTTATTGTGTCCACAGCCATGAAAAATTGTATGGGAAGTAGGCGAGGTGGCCGCTGTGGCGTAGTGGGATGGACTCTTGTATAGTCCAAATTTGTTGCACAGGCAAATTCAAAAAGTAGAAAAAACTACTCATGTTGTGCGTGTTATATTTGTTCATGAATGGAAGGGACCTACAGTTTTATACCGAATACGAAAGGCGAGGTGAAAAGCTTTCCATAGGCAGTTTTTACAGTTGTAGATTTGCCATTGCCTGCCAAGAAGTGTTGCTTTGTAGAAAAATTGTTCTTTACTTTTTGATTTTGCCTGTGCCGAAATTCGAACTCCGGCACAGTTCACCGCACTACCACTACGCTACAGCGGGGTTGGGGTTACCACGCCCAATAGACCGATTTTGACCCCTGTCATATCTTAACCTCTTTCTGACTATACAAAATGCCTGTACCAAGTTCAATTAAAATTGCTTAAGTTTTACGTGAGTTATCGTGTACACAGACATATGGACAGAAAGACGGATCACTTTATTTACGAAGCGGCAGCATCCAAATCGTATTTAATACTCAAACACACTAAACCAACCCGCTGTCCAGACGGTTAGTCCTTCTGGTGCAATGACAGTATTACGTCAAGAGGCCGTTATGAGCAAATATGTATGTCTCAGCCGTCAATTAAGAGTCATTCAGTCAATGAATGTTTTTTTTATTAATATTTTACCGTTATTTAAGGCACGACCTCGGTATTGTGCGATGAGGAAGCTATAGTGCGTGCGCATACTGCTTGTTGCTACTGCTGCCATTGCCGAACCTCTTTAAGGTTCACCTAGTTGGTCTGCTTTCCGAAGCTTGGTCACCTTCACCTTCATGACGAAAAGTAATCGTTCTATTGCCATTCCTCCCATCGTTTTTGTCACTCAGAGCCGGAACAAAATCAAAGCATTTGTCGATTGACGACGTCGACAAGCATTAACACACGAAAACATATGAACACGTCCATAACTGTGGGTGCTATAGTCAACTATTGCTCGATCACCAATATACCAAACTGTGCAAGGTATAAAAAATATGAAAGTAAATATCAAAGTAACTACATGCAATTTCCTGTATTTTATTTATTTTCATTTTAGAATATTTCTTTTTAATATAATATACATATACAATTAAATATTTTGGAAAATTTTTGACTAGTGCAACTCATAAGTTGCACTTAAAAATCAATGAAATGCATAAAATGCATAGCCAACTTGTTTAGTCAATTTACTCAGTGTAATTAGTACTTTCGGTAACTAAAGTGCCAGCAGTTTCTGTACACTACACAATCCTCTGAGGTGAAGCAATCCAATTTTCCGAATAAACATTTTTAAAACAACTAACTTGTAGAATCATCACTGATTGTTTTTAATGTGAAACTAGTGTGTTTTTGTAATAAATTATAAGTATGTTTGTATGTTAATTGAGGAATTGGAAATCAGAATTATGTAGTACATACAAATAGTTATGTAGAGGTGAGCACAAAAATTACATTGTATCTAATGGTTTTGAAATTTCCCCCGGCTTTTCATAATTAATTAATAATAATTTTAAAAATTTACATTTATTTGCATCCTAAAATACGTTATACCTATAATTCAAAAAATTCAAATAACAAATTGTTGTTAAACTAGCGTAATTCAAATACCATATAATTAAAAAAAAATATTTATGAAGTTTTCCATATTTTATAAACGTTCGCGTGATCCCACACAAAACTAATCTAGCCACCCTACAACTCGAGGAGGACAGACTATCTTGTCTCTCTAAATAGATATTCTATTAGCAACATTGTAGCAATAATTACTGGGTATTATGATTGGTAGGCGTGCCAGTAGATTGGGACTGCCCGCTAATGACTTCTGTAGGAGCTGCCTCGATAAGGAGGAGGAGGAGGAAACTACTTTCCACCTTCTTTGCAATTATCCAGCGCTTGCTGCACGTAGACTAGCATCCTTAACTCTCTCAACTCAGCGACCTATCTGAAATCAAGGATTGAAAAAATTTTATCAAAACTACAAAATGGCTCAACTCTCCTTAGTTAAATCTGCTGACATTAAGGATTCTGAAGTTTAGTAAACCACATAGTTTCTACATAGTAAATATTAGAGTAACTGTGGAAACAGTTAACGTAATATTACAGCTGGCCTTTTTGTGTACAGGGTATATTGGTTTTGATCGATTAACGTTTGTTTATAACACTCACGTGATATGAACATATATACATATTTGTACATGTATATATACTTATACATATATATACGACACCTCGTAAATACATCAAAGGAAAATGATCAGAAATGGGCAAAATCTATCAAGGGGGCGTGGTACCTCCCACTCAAGTGAAATGTTCAAAGAGTGATATTGAAAGAAATTCTAAATGAGGAGAGACAATTGTACAAGTCGGTCGTGTTTTTTTTGTTCTCTGTGTAAATTTAAATTATTATTTGTCTTGATTTTGGTGTTTGTTTGGATTTGGTGATTTATCGGACTTGGAACCACTGGGTGATATTGTTTAATTTTATCAAATTATAAATTTTTAATTAAATAATTTTAATTCTGTTTTAATTTTAATAATAAGATAATGAGTTGCGTTTATCCAAATTGCACACTAAAGAATGAATCCGAGCGTCAGGTGTCTTGCTGGCTTTGTGATGGCCTCGCTCATATTAAGTGTGCTAGTCTTTCTGGCGGAATCGCGGACATTATACATGAAGGGAGAGGTCTTCGCTAGTTTTGCTTAAAATGCAGATCAGCCGAAGTTGAAATAAGCAAAATGTTCAATACTACTAGGAAAGGATTTAGTGAGATTGGTAAAGAGTTGTCAGTATTCGTTGAAGAATTTAAAAAGTACGAAAATTTTTTTAACGATTTCAAGTGCCATGACGAGGATAATAATGTTGAGCTCCCAATTCAGAATCGATATAATTTACGCACTTATTTAAACCCTGCGGGTAAGAAAGCTACGGAATCTCTTACCCCGTCGAGTGCCATCGATCTTTGTCCAATATTTTTTTCTACTCCTTCGGGTATTAATTAATCTCCCATAGTTATTGACGAATTTCCATCTATTCCTACTGTTGAAATCTCAACTTCGACTGTAAAAAAAATTTACCTTCATCTATCACAAAATGTGATATGACAGTTCCAAAAAAATTAATAGTAGTTGCCAATTATATTTATTTATTTAATTCTTCAGAATTAATATAAATTATATTATATTTATTTCTTTTCAAATTATATTTTATTCTTTTCAAATTATATTTAATTCTTTTCAAAATAAGTACTTCAGTGTAGCAAACGTAGAATACGACTACTTTTAGAGAGAGTTTAAAAATGAATAACAAATAGATTAAGGCACATTGGAAGAATAAGAGTGAGGAGTATAACAGTACATATGAGACACTGGAAAGTAAATACAGATATGTATATAAAAAGTACTTAAATAAGAATTAGTGAAGTTTGAGTCACACTAACATAACTCGCCTGCTACCAAAAAACTTAAAGTTGCACCCAAAAAAACGGGGTTTGTCTCTCGTTTTTCTAATGACATTTCTGTTCTGAAGTTTAACTTCTCATATCATTGAAATATTTCGTCTTTTAAAATTAGTATTCCGGCTGAGATGTTTGACAAAATCGTTGATATTAACTTCTGGCCAAAAGGTGCAATTGTGAAAGAGTTTGTTTATGAACCTAGGCCAGACTCAGAGAGGGTTGTGCGCATTCATCGTGTGGATCCAAAAAAATAGCTGGGATAAATGATTTTTTGAAGTTTTCTTAAAGTTTTACTTATAATGCGCAAATTTTAGCTTTCACTGAAACTTGGCTTAAACCATCTATATATGATACTGAAATACTATGTACTAATTTTAAAATTTTTAGAAAAGATCGCCTTCATAAACATGGCGGCGGCATTTTAATTGCCGTTCAGTCTTTATATCCATCTGAGGTTTACCCATTAGATTATTCTAATGATATTGAATTCTTATGTGTCCGCATAAGGATGAGCAATATGTATTTATTACATGTTCATATATCCCGCCTATTGAACTGATGATATTTATTTTAAGCATTCTTCTTTCTTGACAAAAATTTGCTCTAAAATGAGAACAACTGATTCGCTGATTGTTCTTGGTGATTTTAATATACCAAGTGTTACTTGGAACTTTTGTGAAGAAGTTCGGCATCTTTATCATTGTACTGCTATAGAACACAATAATAACTTGTTGGATATACTTTCTGAATTAAGTTTGTATCAGATTAACAACATTAAAAATAAGAATGAAAAATGTTTGGATCTTCTTTATGTAGATGATGACTCAAAAATTTATATTTCTCGTTCCCAACCCTACGTTACATCTGAGGATAGTCATCATCCTACCTTAGCATTATTCTTTGAATAGCCTTAAAAGTAGTCTAAATATTGATTTACAAACTGCTATATTGAAATCTACGTCATGAATATATAAAGCTGCGCGATGAATGTTATAGAAACTATTTAAAAAGTATAAAAATGAAAATTCATCACGAACCTAAATCTTTTTATGACTTTGTTAATTCAAAACGTAAGGCCAGCGATTTCGCTACTACTATGTGTCTTGGTGATCTTGTTTCTAGTGATGACAATATAATTGCGAACTTGTTTGCTGATTTTTTCAAATCTACATATTCCACGTTTATCTTTAATGACAATGACTCTTACCCCTTCTCCATTGATTCGTTTAACACTATTTGTTTTCCAACCATAGATGCTCTAGATGTGGTGAAGAACCTTAAGTCTATTGAGCAGTCATTTAAATCTGGGCCCGAGTTGCATATTAAAAAATTGTACCGAACTTTTATATAAACCTCTTACCATAATCTTTGACAAATGTTTAAAATCAGGAAAGAATACTTACTTACTTAGCTGGCGCTACAACCGATGATCGGTCTTGGCCGCCTCCACAAATCTTCGCCAGTCACTTCTGCTATGCGCGCGCTGGCGCCAGTTGATAAGGCCAAGTGCAGTCAGGTTGCCCTGCACCTGGTCTTTCCAACGGAGATTAGGACGTCCCCTTCTGCGTGATCCTCCACCGTGGTTCGAATAAAACACCCTTCTAGCCGGAGCGCTTTCTTCCATTCGCTCAACATGACCCAGCCAGCGAAGCCGCTGGAGTTTTATACGCTTGACTATGTCAGTGTCGGCGTACAGCTCATACAGCTCATCGTTCCATCTTATTCGATACACGTCGTCCACGCATACTGGACCGTAGATCTTACGGAGTATCTTCCTCTCGAACGCTCCTAACAGTCTCTCATCATTGATGGTCAATGTCCACGTCTCTGCGCCATACATTAGGACGGGAAGGATGAGGGACTTATAGAGCGTTATTTTCGTCGGTCGAGAGAGGGCTCTACTTCTCAATTGCCTACTGAGCCCGTAGTAACACCTGTTGGCAAGAGTTAGTCTCCGCTTGATCTCAAGGCTGACATTATTGTTGGTGTTTATGCTGGATCCTAGATAAACGAAATCCTTGACGACTTCAAAAGTGTAGTTGTCAACAGTGACATTTTGTCCAAGACGCCGTGACTCTTTGTTTGTTGACACAAGGTATTTCGTTTTGTCCTCGTTCACCACTAGACCCACACGACGAGACTCCCTTTCCAGGTTGGAGAATGCTGCACTGACTGCTCGAGCGTTTTTGCCAATGATGTCAATATCATCAGCGTATGCTAGCAGCATGACACTCTTGTAGAAGATAGTGCCAGAGATGTCGATGTTCGCAGCTCGAATTATTTTCTCCAGCATTAGGTTAAAGAAGTCGCACGATAGGGAGTCACCTTGTCTGAAACCTCTTTTGGTATCAAATGGTGCGGAGAGGTCTGTCCCAATTTTCACTGCGCTGGTGGTGTTGGTCAGTGTCATTTTGCAAAGACGAATGAGCTTTGCAGGGATACCAAAATCAGACATTGCGGCGTACAAGTGATCCCTAATCGTGCTGTCGAAGGCGGCTTTATAATCGACAAATAGATGATGGGTGTCGATCTGTTTTTCTCGGGTCTTTTCCAGGATTTGGCGTAGTGTGAATATCTGGTCGATGGTGGATTTACCAGGCCTGAAGCCACACTGATAAGGTCCAATCAGTTTGTTGACGATGGGCTTCAGTCTTTCGCACAGTACGCTCGATAGAACCTTATATGCAATATTAAGAAGGCTGATCCCACGGTAGTTGGCGCAGATCGTGGAATCACCCTTCTTATGGATTGGGCAGAGTACGCTGAGATTCCAATCACTTGGCATGCTTTCATCTGACCATATTCTGCATAGAAGCTCATGCATGCGTTTTTTGAGCTCTTCGCCTCCGGTCTTAAACAACTCAGCAGGCAGGCCATCTGCACCTGCAGCCTTATTGTTTTTCAGCCGAGCAATGGCTGTTAAGACCTCCTCATAGTCAGGCGGCGGTACTTCAACGCCGTCAGTGATTGGGGTTTCCGGAGTGGGTTCCGCAGTGGCGGGATTATTGCCGTCTTCGCCATTAAGCAGCTGCGAAAAGTGCTCCCTCCATAATCTCATTATGCCCTGGATATCTGTCACCAGATTTCCATCTTCATCCTTGCAGGAAGAGGCCCCGGTCTTCAAACCAAGAGTCAGGCGTCTTATTCTTTCAAAGAATTTTCGGACCTCGTTCCTGTCCCGCAACATTTCGATATCATTGAACTCGCGTCTTTCTTCATCTCTTTTCTTGCGCCTGAAAAGACGTTTCTCCTCCCTCCTCAACTTTCTGTATCGCTCCTTAGCAGCTCGCGTTGCAACTGACTGCAGGGTGGCTCTGTATACTGCGTTTTTTGCTTCAGTAGCATCGCGACACTCTTGGTCGTACCACATATTTCTCCGTCGACGGTGGTAGCCTAGCACCTCTTCGGCAGCCGTACGCATAGAGCGGGAAATGTGCGTCCACTGTGCGCATATATCATCAAGTTGAGGGGTGTTTTGCGAAAGGAGAAGTGCAAGTTGGTTGGCAAAGACTTTGGCTGTCTGTTGTGATTGCAGCTTTTCGACATCCAGCTTTCTCTTTGTACCTATACGTACGCGATTTGCTACACATATACGTGTGCAGACCTTGGCTGCAACCAAGTAGTGGTCTGAGTCGATGTTTGCACCATGTATTGTGCGTACGTCTAGTATATTGGAAGCGTGCCTTCCGTCGATCACAACGTGATCAATTTGGTTTCGTGTGTTTTGATCAGGGGACAGCCAAGTGGCCTTATGGATATCCTTATGTTGGAATCTGGTGCTACTAACTGTCATGTTTCGTGCCGCGGCGAACTCGATCAGTCTCATACCGTTATCGGTGGCTTCGTCGTGGAGACTGAATTTTCCGATCGTCGGACCAAAGAGACTCTCCTTGCCCACCTTGGCATTAAAGTCGCCTAACACGATTTTAACATCGTGGCGGGGGCAATGCTCATAAGCTTTGTCGAGGAGCTCGTAGAAGTCATCTTTGGTCGTTTCATCCTTCTCATCCGTCGGGGCATGGACACAAATTAGGCTGATGTTGAAGAATTTTGCCTTGATGCGGATAGTGGCTAGGCGCTCGTTCACCGCCGTGAACCTCGAGACTAGATGACGCAGTCTCTTCCCAACCACAAATCCAACACCACATTCGTGTCTCGACGCATGACAGCTGTAGTAGATATCACAGGATTCTCTTTTGGAGCAACCCTGTCCCGTCCATCGCATTTCCTGTACAGCGGTGATGTCAGCTCTATATTTTTGGAGGACATCCACCAGCTGGATAGAGGCACCTTCCCTGTAGAGGGTTCGGACATTCCAGGTGCATATCCGTAAATCGTTGTCCTTTGGGCGTTTGCGGGAGTCGTCAACATTAGAGGGGTTCATTATCCGAGGCTTGTTTGGAGGTTTCATTGGAGGGTATTTTAACGTGGTGGGTTCCAAGCCCGACGCACAACCATTCATTCAAGGCCATGGAGAAGCCCGCCGCACACATTAGTTAACTCACTGACGGTTGTCAGATCGCTATCCAGGGGACGCCACGAGGAGGCTGTGTGTCGACTTGAAACGTAGAAGCGCAAGGATCGACCATGGACGCACCTGCGACTGTCACGAACTTTACCTTGTGTCCTACGCCCCAGGCCCCCCTGGCGGTGCCGCCGCCATAAACATGGCGGCGGCATTTTAATTGCCGTTCAGTCTTTATATCCATCTGAGGTTTACCCAAGTGGTCGCTGTGGCGTAGTGGTAGTGCGTTGGACTGCTACGCAGAGTGTCCGGGGTTCGAATCTCGGCACAGGCAAAATCAAAAAAAAAAGTAGAAAAAATAATTTTTCTACACGGCACCACCTCTTGTCAGGCAATGGCAAACCTACAAGAGTAAAAATTGCTATGAAAAGCTTTTCCTTCGCCGTTCGGATTCGGCTTTAAACTGTAGGTCCCTTCCATTCATGTACAAATATAACACGCACAACATGAGTGGATGCGAAAAGCTCGGCCTAGGCCCTCCATGGGCTGTTGTGCCATCAAAAGTAAAGTAAGAGGTTTACCCATTAGATTATTCTAATGATATTGAATTCTTATGTGTCCGCATAAGGATGAGCAATATGTATTTATTACATGTTCATATATCCCGCCTATTGAACTGATGATATTTATTTTAAGCATTCTTCTTTCTTGACAAAAATTTGCTCTAAAATGAGAACAACTGATTCGCTGATTGTTCTTGGTGATTTTAATATACCAAGTGTTACTTGGAACTTTTGTGAAGAAGTTCGGCATCTTTATCATTGTACTGCTATAGAACACAATAATAACTTGTTGGATATACTTTCTGAATTAAGTTTGTATCAGATTAACAACATTAAAAATAAGAATGAAAAATGTTTGGATCTTCTTTATGTAGATGATGACTCAAAAATTTATATTTCTCGTTCCCAACCCTACGTTACATCTGAGGATAGTCATCATCCTACCTTAGCATTATTCTTTGAATAGCCTTAAAAGTAGTCTAAATATTGATTTACAAACTGCTAAATTGAAATCTACGTCATGAATATATAAAGCTGCGCGATGAATGTTATAGAAACTATTTAAAAAGTATAAAAATGAAAATTCATCACGAACCTAAATCTTTTTATGACTTTGTTAATTCAAAACGTAAGGCCAGCGATTTCGCTACTACTATGTGTCTTGGTGATCTTGTTTCTAGTGATGACAATATAATTGCGAACTTGTTTGCTGATTTTTTCAAATCTACATATTCCACGTTTATCTTTAATGACAATGACTCTTACCCCTTCTCCATTGATTCGTTTAACACTATTTGTTTTCCAACCATAGATGCTCTAGATGTGGTGAAGAACCTTAAGTCTATTGAGCAGTCATTTAAATCTGGGCCCGAGTTGCATATTAAAAAATTGTACCGAACTTTTATATAAACCTCTTACCATAATCTTTGACAAATGTTTAAAATCAGGAAAGAATCTTGGTGTTAAATCTCAAATTATAGAGGTATTGCTAAATTAATTGTGATACCTAAGTAATTTGAATTAATTGTTACTACCCAAATTATGCACTCTGTTGTAACATTGATCAACACATCGTAACATGGGTTCTTAAGGGGAGATCTACATATTTACAACGACGAAACTTTTAGAATTCACTACATGTGTAAAAAATGGATTTATTAATAACCAACATAGTGATGATATATATGGTATACTGATTTCAGCAAAGCATGAAGTCAATCATGGTCTCCTTATTAAAAAACTAGGTTTGATTGGATTTCCGCCCTTGGTTTTGAGATGGATAGAGTCATATATCACTAACAGAAAACAAAAGTTGATTTTCCGAAATGCCGTATCAAAAAGCATTGCTGTTAGTTCTGGAGTTCCTCAAGGGAGTCATCTGGGACCTTTATTATTTCTTCTGTTTATCAATGATTTGCCATCTGTTATTCGAAATTGTAAAATTGTAATGTATGCTGATGATGTAAAGTTGTTCTTATCTTACAACTCTATAATCCAAAAAAACTTCTGCAAGAAGATCTTGATAATTTTTCAAAATGATGCCGAATAAACTTGATGTTACGCAATCTTGATAAATGTAAGTTTATGGCTCACATATCAACTCGTGTGTGAACAGAGCTAAAAGTAGTTTAACGACCTTTATACAACAAAAACGCTATTCACTTCAATTGTTAGACTTATCCTTGAGTATGCATCTCCTGTCTGGCATCCACAAGTAAAATTGAGTTGATTCCAAAACAATTTCTTATTTTTGCACTGAGAATTTTTTTTGGAATCCTCTTTTGAAACTTCCACAGTATGAACATCGATTAAAACTTATTAATCTACCGACATTGATAAGCAGAAGAAAAATGCTGAATATAACATTTCTTGTAAAGCTTTTGAATGGCATTTTATCATCTTCGTATTTACTAAACGAAATAAACTTTAATATGCCCTGTAGAAGCTCACGTTATTTTATTCCTATTAAACATATGCAAAACATATTATGCCCAAAATTTTCCTTTTCGTGTAATATGTAGAGATTTTAATGAACATTATAATTTATTCAGCATTTCCGATTCTCTGGAACACATCAAAAAAAACTTACTTATCATATTAAATCAATAAACAGCTGCTGATTTTATACCTGTAGTTGTAAAGAATGCCTATTTGTATTATATACGCGGCTCATTACATAAAAAAAGCGAATTGAACAAAACTCGATACACACCATAGAAATAGTCTCTTAAAGAAAAGCCACGCCTACTTTCAATACAGATGAAATATTCAATGGGCGATTTTAAAGTGAGTAAAATGGAACCAAATTTGGTTGGAAAATGATCATCATTGGGCAATAACTACGACCCGTCGCACATAAAATTTTTTTTAAGTGAAAGAATATGTCAGAATGATGGGAGTTACAAAAGTCTCCTGAATGTCGGTCCACTCTAATGTACTTTACATAAGTATGTTTTTAAAGGGTTCCAGTACCATAAAGATTAAATGGATATATTTACTAATTAATGAGGATTTAAGTGCACATAAATGTGAAGCAAACATTTTAGTCTAATCTTAAAAATTTGGGGTATTTACGTGTTTTCGTATCCCACTATATTGCTAGTTATATACATAAATATAATATGGAAGATTTTTAAAATTTATGACAATTAAGAGGATACGACACTGAATAAGACACCCCAATGAATACCCCAGTTATGTACTTAAGACTTTCAGACTTTCCACCGTTTAAGTGTTAAAACCAGATTATTAGGATAACAGTCTCGAAGTGTGTTACCTCTAAAAAATCTTCAAATTATTCTTGTTGTAGTATAATAAAATAAAAGGAAATAACAAAAGTATAAAATACATTACCAGTAAAATTTCGCAACTTTAAGCACTAGCAAATTTTGATATTTTATTTTAAAATATTCTACATTAATTTTCTTCCCCACATACACAGCTCTCAGGAAGAAATTTTAAAATGAATTTAAAAAGGAGTGAAAGCCTTCCTGTGCAGTAGTTTTGTGGAAGTATTATCTGCATTTCATTCTCCCTAGAAATCATTTCATCATTGTGGTCGCTGTAACGTAGCGGTAGTGCGTTGGACTGTTACGCAGTGTCCGGGGTTCGAATCTCGGAACAGGCAAAATAAAAAAGAAAAAAATATAAAATTCAAATAAAAAAACAACAACAACAAAATTTCTACACGGCACCACCTCTTGGAACAATGGCAAACCTACAAAGTAAAAATTGCCTATGAAAATCTTTTTACTTCGCCGTTCAGATTCGGCATAAATCTGTAGGTCCCATTCATGTACAAATATAACACGCATGAGTGGATGCGAAAAGCTTGGCCTTTGGCGCTACATGCGGTCATAGTCGACACCGATAAACTGAAATTTATTGTGGTAAAAGCATAACACTTGCCACAACGGCTGTCTATATCATTATCGGTGTACTGTGTGATTGCATTCGCTCTCTCATTCCCCCTCCTTCTTCCTCCCACCGATCAATCTTCCTTCGATTCAACACAATGCTCTGCATTCATAGGAATACACCCTGTGTGTTGAATGTATCAATAAGAAAAATATATATATGTAAATACATTCTACCGGGAGCCTTCTCTAATTTTGTAAGCACGTAAACCGAGAACTTTACCCAAAATTTTTAATAAAGTGGATGAACACAAGCTTAATTGTTGAGAACGATGATATTCCACAAGCCATTCTCGAAACACCACTACATCCAGAAATAATAACCGTTTGGTATGCTTTATGTTCCGGTCCATATGTCTTCAAAAATGATAATGGTCAGAACGTTGCAGTCAACGGCGAGCGGTACAAAAACATGATTACTAACTTTTTCGTGCCTCAATTGCAAGGCATTAATAGTGACATGTGGTTTTAGCAGGTCGGCCCCAATTAATTTACGCCATTACATTATTCTCCTTGGCGATATGTAAAGTTGCATGTCTATGCCGATAAACCAGAACCAATTGGGCACTCGAAAGCCAACATTCGATGCGTTATTTACTTTGATATCAACGTTTTCTAATTTCATATGATTGGGAGATATTACAACCACTTGATCAGAACAATGTCTAGCTATAAAGAATGTCTGTACCAGAGCAGTATCTTTCCAGTAAATTGACCAAATTACTATTGTGCTCCCCTAAGTAACCCCCTCAAAGCTATTGATTACATACGTTGGAAACTATTCGTGGAGATTTTAAGTCCAAATGGTAGTCTTTTAAATTGATAACGCCCTTCTTTACTTACTTTACTTTTAATGGCACAACAGCCCATGGAGGGCCTAGGCCGAGCTTTTCGCATCCACTCATGTTGTGCGTGTGATATTTGTGCACGAATGGAAGCGACCTACAGTTTAATGCCGAATCCGAACGGCGAAGTGAAAAGCTTTTCATAGCAATTTTTACTCTTGTAGGTTTGCCATTGCCTGCCATTGGTGACGTGTATAAAAATTATTTTTTCTACTATTTGATTTTGCCTGTGCCGAGATTCGAACCTCGGACACTCTGCGTAGCAGTCCAACGCACTACCACTACGCCACAGCGACCATTAATGCCCTTCAATAGTCGAAAATGTAAAGGTCTGGATTCCGGGTGCAATGAAATCTGGTGAAAAGAGCTGATCATATTTAATGTTGAAAAATATTTAGCTTAACCCAGTTTGTCCAGTACATCATCCAGTCTTGTCAGAGGAAATTTATCATCCACTACTTTTTTGTTTAAAGATCTAAAATCTACTACTAATCTCCATTTTGTTTCGCCTGAGTTACTTTTTTTTTAACTATCAATAACGGTGAATTGTACGAGCTTACGATCTGTTTTTCTCGGTTCTTTTCCACGATTTAGCGTAGTGTGGATGGTGGATTTACCAGGCCTGAAGCCACACTGATAAGGTCCAATCAGTTTGTTGACGATGGGCTTCAGTCTTTCGCACAGTACGCTCGATAGAACCTTATATGCAATATTAAGAAGGCCTATCTCACGGTAGTTGGCGCAGATCGTGGAATCACCTTTCTTATGGATTGGGCAGAGTACGCTGAGGTTCCAATCACTTGACATGCTTTCATCCGACCATATTCTGCACGGAAGCTCATGCTTTCGTTTTTTGAGCTCTTCGCTTCCGGTCTTAAACAACTCAGCAGGCAGGCCATCTGCACCCGCTGCCTCATTGTTTTTCAGCCAAGCCCCGGTCTTCAAACCATCAGTCAGGCGCTTTTTCTTTCAAAGAATTTTCGGACCTCGTTCCTGTCTCGCAACATTTCGAGCGTTCCTTCCGTTGATCACAACGTGATCAATCTGGTTTCGTGTGGCCAAGTGGCCTTATGGATATCTCTATATTAGAATCTAGTGCTACTAACCGTCATGTTTCGTGCGGCGGCGAAGTCGATCAGTCTCATACCGTTATCGGTGGCTTCGTCGTGGAGACTGAATTTTCCGATCATCAGACCAAAGAGACTCTCCTTGCCCACCTTGGCATTAAAGTCACCTAACACGATTTTAACATCGTGGCGGGGGCCATGCTCATAAGTTTTGTCGATTAGCTCGTAAAAGTCATCTTTGGTCGTTTCATCCTTCTCACACAAATTAGGCTGATGTTGAAGAATTTTGCCTTGATGCGGATAGTGGCTAGGCGCTCGTTCACGGCCGTGAACCTCGAGACTAGATGACGCAGTCTCTTCCCAACCACAAATCCAACACCAATTTCGCGTCTCGACGCATGACAGCTGTAGTAGATATCACAGGATGCTCTTTTGGAGCAATCCTGTCCCGTCCATCGCATTTCCTGTATAGCTGTGATGTCAGTTCTGTATCGTTGGAGGACATCCACGCACAAACATTCATTCAAGGCCACGGAGAAGCCCTCCGCACACATCAGTTAGCTCACTGACGTGTGTCAGATCACTATCCAGGGGACGCCACAAGGGGGCTGTGTGTCGACTTCAAACATAGAAGCGCAAGGATCGAACATGGACACACCTGCGACTGTCACGAACTTTACCTTGTGTCCTACGCCCCAGGCCCGCGTGTGAGTTACAAATTCTCTCATATAATAAAGCACAGCTTGTGCTCATGTTCTGGACAATCACCTCCAGCTGCCAGCTGTTATTAAGTAAATTTATTGTGAATGACAAAACAACGAAAAAGAGTTAACAGCTCGCTTGTTTTATTCACATGTTAAATAAGTTTGCGAATTAAACACATCAATTATAATAATATTTTCAAATAAATGTTAAAAAATTAATTTCTGCCACCAGAGATGTAAAATGCTTGAGTTTTTCCGAGTAAGAATACAAGATCAATACCGGTACTGGTTCTTAGTGATATGGTACTGGTACCTGAAAATTCGATAGTGACAGTATTTTCTAAATATCTGTGGTCACTGTTTTAGTTTCAAGTGTTTCGCTAACTAATTTATGCCTTTTTTTGTTTAGTAGAAAATTGCATAAACACAGTTACAATTTAATTTTATATATTATTGCAACAGTATTATGCTTTTGGCACTTTTTTAAAATATCTATTTGATATATTAAGATGCATTTTGTTTTGATACATCGATATATCGAATCATTACAGCTGCTACCATTACATCGGAAAATATCGATGTTTTGTAAACATTTAAAAACTGATTCTTTACAAAACGACTTAAGAATAAATTAAAATTTGTTTCAACATGGGAATTAAAGATATGGCAGTCGATTGAAATTCTCTCTTTAAATTATTAATTGCATTTAAAAATTGGAAAGAAATAATTTTTTTTCCCGGATTGATTAAGCTCGCTGAGTCAGACCAAATACACTGAAATGCTTTAAAATGATTCTACTATTATGTTAGCGCCATCACCGGCCAATTAAATTTGAGATGGAAATTTCATGTTTTAAGATAAAATTATTAGTTGCTATAAAATATGTTTTTTCCATCATACTTGTCTAACCCGATCACTGTTTCCCTTAAAAAGTTACAGCAGCATTCATGCAGTCTTACCTGAAAAGTATTTTTTCTCTTAGAATATTCTCAAACAAAAGAGTACAAATCAATTTTAATGAAAATCAAGCAAACCGACAACAATTCTACGATCCTACCAAATATTGGGTCATATAAAAAGTAACTGCGATTTTTTGGTGTTGGTACCCACAAATCTGTTATGTGTTTGATGTTTTATGCCTCCGTTATCTCCTGATAGCTTGCTTGACGATCTTGCTTCGATCTTCGGAATGTTTTTGAAGCGGTTTTACCTTTTCTATAGTAATAAAGAATCAAATAGCGTATTTCTTCCGATATTTCACTCATTTTCAAATCCATAAGGGTATTCAACTACTTAAGTGTAATTCGAGGTAAAAAATAAATAGTTTACGTCGCTGATGAGCATGGACAAACTTTCGGAAAGCGATGAATGTATGCATGTGGCTGTTGTATTTGTTTACTTTTGTGAACAGCTGATAACATAGTTGCCAACTTTGTGGGGAAAATACATTTATGAAAATTTACGCAAAATTATTCATGTTTTCTCATCTACTTTGGGAAATTTGTGGAATTTATTACCGTGATTATCCCGTAAATTCTAGGGCTCATGAGAGATTTTTTAGACTTAAACAAAAAAATAACTAATTTTTTGAAAACATCATGGCAACTGGTGCAGAGATGCACAAAGTTATATTTTAAGCTATGTAAACGATTTACACCTCAATATTGAAGAGTATAAGGCTTAAACAATATTTGATGTAAATTTGTTTTTGGATTATACAATAAATTTACTTCATATACGCACTTACGGCGCATTTACGTATTTGATTGAATACTCCTAATGTAACTTTTTACACTAGCGATGAATTTTACAACTGTTTTCATACAATAAACTCAGCTTTCAAAGATGTGTTCGTTTGACATAATCTGGCTAGTGTTACCGGATTTATGGCTACCAACACCAAATTTCGCGGATACTTTAATATGACCCAATTTCTAGCGGTAAACATATATGCATGTGTGCACAGTAGAGAAAAGCGCATAACCAGAATTTTACGTGACCCGCGTGACCTTGATATAACTTTATAGCAGCGATGCGCACATTTTCAATTCCCATAACACCCGTGTATAGGTAACAAAATGCTGCTTACGCGACGTCGACACACGTTGCTATAAGCTTCTTCGTGCGACTTTCGATCGGCTATAGCTTTATTTTCATTATGTCAAACGAACACATGTTTTCATTTTGTAAGTTTAACTCTGTATTTGCGGAGAGTCCTATTTTCGTGTTTTTGTGGTACTGAGAAAATATTTGAAAGTAAGAATATTTAGTAATAACTTTTTAAGGTTAAAAGAGGAGAGGTGGTCCAGAAGTGACGATCCATCTGATAACCCTGGGTCCTATCCTGATAGATACATTTTTCCACACCTTCAAATCAGAAATCATGCACTCACGAACCGAAGTTGAATCCACTGCCGAAACTCCAATGTCTATGAAAGTAGCAAAACCAGGCGTTGTGTGATTATGCGACGAACAACTCGTCAGGTAATTTCCTTTGAATTTCATCCAATTTCGGAGTGAATTACGTGAGGAGTTGTAGGTTCATGAATCAGACGATTCAACCCTAGAGCTTGAGATTGATCAAAACACAAGATCTTATATTCCCGATTATTTCATTTAATTTAATATAAGTTTTTACAGGGCCACTAATCTTGACTTCTTGATGCAATTTTTACTACTACGGTCTAGTCCCACCATGTGCTGTTGTGCCTAAACACAAAAGGCTGCTGCTTTCTTTTGTAGACAATAGACTCGCGTTGCGTTAGGTGCATTTATTTAACCGTTCTGTTCGGCTGTAGCTTCCTCTATCCATCGATACGTTCGTATACATATGTCCACGATTGAATGTGTGCGTTCACTCCGCATTCTATCCCCTTCTATCGTCAATTATAATAAACTGTTTCCTGCCAATAAACGTTATGTGTTTTCGTTTGTTGGGTTTACTCGTATATGATGCTCTCTACACACCAACCACCCATCCTTTATATATCGTACACTCCTATCGACACAGGCAGGATTTGCTCTGCGCACTTTGTGAGACGAGACTCGATGCGCTGTCATTGTAGCCTGCCAGTCGGCAATCTTCATTGGGTAAGCTAGTTTGCTTGGTATAGCTGTATGGATGCCGGTTCGCACAATCGTACTTTGTGTTCTATACAAAAAACACCTGTCGCACATTTTGCATTCTAAAACATTTGTAGTGTGGTAGCTAACGGTACGAGTGTGACAGTATTTTGACAATTTGGTTCTAAATTATTTACCATTATTGACTATCGTGCAAAAGTTTAATTAAGTAAATGAATTTTATTTAAAAAAAAGGATATATATTTTAAGTTGTAGCATTTACGGAATTAATAAAATATAAAATTCTGTGTTTGAAGACATAAATCCAGGACTAGATACATAAACGTTTCTACATATATTGCTTTTTTTTAATCCTAGCGTTTTGTAAGACAAAGTCCTTTGCCCGCAATTTTTTTTACAAAAAAAAAATATTTATCGATTTTGAGCTCAAATATCCACTATTTTGCAAGGTGAGAGAGAGGAAAAGCACAAGAATGAATGCTCACGTTGCACTCATCTACGGAATTTTCTCATGTAGGTCAAGTGTTAAGTATAATTAATATATGCCCAGTAGGATTTGTGTAGCTGTGGCGTAGTGGTAGTGCTCGTTGGACTGTCACGCAGAGGGTCCGGGGTTCGAATCTCGGCACAGCCAAAATCAAAAAGCCAAAGCACGACATGAGTGGATACGAAAAGCTCGGCCTAGGCCCGCTATCATGCCATTAAAAGAAAAGAAAGAAGGATATGTAAAGCGAAAGTGTTAAATTAATGATTACATATGTACTATGTAGAACAGGTACACTATTCTAATTTTCCTAAAGTAAGTAAA
Organism: Palloptera scutellata; assembly: GCA_958295655.1. Taxonomy (NCBI): domain Eukaryota; kingdom Metazoa; phylum Arthropoda; class Insecta; order Diptera; family Pallopteridae; genus Palloptera; species Palloptera scutellata. The sequence goes on along the minus strand of OY282453.1, from coordinate 5,425,747 downwards.
TGGCTACAACGAGCTTTAGCTAATTTTTTTTTGATTTTCAAAACTACTTTTCAAACATGCATGTCTGTGCAAGTAACTAGTCTCTCAAAAATACATGGGGACCTGTGAGGTTATAATTTTTATATCAAGTTTTTTAATTTTTATATCAAGTTTTTTAATTTATTTAGACGAATCTTTCATTTCAAATGTAAAGTAATTAATCTTTTTATTTTTGTTGATTTTCAAACATACTTTCTAAACAAGCATGTATTTTTACTTGACCTCTTATCAAGGTGAGACTTGTTAATTTTAAATTATTTAAATGCAATTTGAATATCAGAACAATTCGAAATTTTAAGCAGTGATTTTGGAAAATGTTTATAAATATATTTTTAATGAATTTTCAAAGTTTGTTTCAGCTCTTTTTCTCCCAATTGTAAGTACAATAAAACGTAATATTTTTCTTTAAATGTATTTAATTCATAATTTAATTGAATAGCACAACTATGCACACGAGGAACTCCGCACCATTTAAAATGCAAAAAGAAAAGAAAGCGTTGCCACATGGCTTGAAATTTGATGTAGGCTGTATGAATCATAAACATCCTGCCAGAAGCACACAAAGCTTTTAAACGTCCCGGGCAGCGAAGTCTTCCTTTAATAAACGATTTGCACCAATGAACGCTGTGCCATTATCGCTGTACAGATCTCGCACCGGGCCACGCCTGCTCACAAAGCTTTTGAAAGCGTCCAAGAATGATTTCCGGAGAAGTCTTTAACCGCTTCAATATGGACAGCCTTAATAGCCATGCATACGAATATATCACGGTAGTACGAGATTTCTTAGCTCCGATGCGTAAGATTATTGGACCGCAATAGTCTACTCCACAACACAGAAATGGACGTGTTCGGGCAGCGGTGCCGTTTGTTGAGATAACAATGCATGACGATGGCGTCGACAGATAACACAACCGTGGATGCAACCACGAACAACTTGCCTTCCCTTGAGGATTCAAAAACGTTTTCGAAATGTTTGGAGCGTCAGTTGATGGCCTCCATGCAAAGTTGTATGATGGACCTGTTGGACTAACATATGGGTCAAGTGTCAGGGATACATGGGAAGAATAATGGGAAATTGGAAGTCATGTGAGGAATCATCTTTGCTTATGCGGCTCTTAACTTAAACAATATCATTGTTCTCTACATAATAACGAATGATCTTGTTGTAACGCCTAAAAATGTAAATCAGTTACAGGAAAATTATGTTCTAGATAGTTTATTTAAGTATTAACCTAAGTCAAATCAATTCTTTGAAAATAAATTAAATCGAATATTAGATCCCATATTTGTCAGTAATAATGTTAAATTTCAGTTTGGATAAATGTTCATTACCTTTTCGGACAGACCTCTTATTTTCTATGTGGAATTTTATAATTTTATTGAAATTTCCTGTAATAATTGTAATCTAAACTTCAAAGCCTGTGACTATGTTGCTTTGAATCTATCTATTTCTAATATTGATTGGATTCGTTTGTTTTCAGGTAAATCTACATCGGATTATTTGAAACGATTCTTTGTAAAATTTCTGATATTTGTTTTAATAATATACCATTGCTACCTCCTGTAAAATGCTATGGTATACAAATGACCTGATAAAATCAAGAAAACTAATAGAACTCAATATAAACTTCAATATGAGCATCATATGAAGGAATTCAATATTTTACATAAATTTCTTTACAATCCATACATACAATGGGTTAAATCCTAAATCTTTTTGGAATTTCGTTCGGTCTAAACGAGCCTGAAGCAATATACCCTCCTGCATGACGTATAATGGCGTATCCTCTGATAACGTTTCTGATGATACAAATCTTTTTGCTAACTATTTCAAATCAAATTTAGTTGAAGTTAATAACACATCCACAGACTATTATTTATATAAAATCCTCAATTGTCTTCTTTTCTACTTAAGAAATGCATGGCAACTATTTCTTTGCTCCTGTGTGCAATATTCAATAGTTATTTAAAGAATTTGTTAATAAATAGAAGATTACTGACATTACTACAATCTTGAAATCAGGGAATAAAATTGACAACTTTTTCTAAAGTTTTTGGAAAAAGTTGTCAAAGATAAACTATTTTTGGCAGTGATATAAATTACCAACATGGATTTATTACTAGGCGATCAACTTTTACTAATCTTTCAGTTTTCACTGAATTCTGTATATCGGCGTTTCGAAATGTGTATTAGGTTGACGCTATTTTGCATAACATATTAATTACAAAACTTGCATGCTTAGGCATTATCTCCACTTTCCTGGATCGGCTGAAGCCCTACCTTCATAATAGGGTATGCCACGTTGAAATTGAAAATGTTAAATCGCAGTCTTTTGTGGCCATTTCTGGCTTTCCGCAAGTTAGCATACTAGGACTTATTATTCATTCTGTTTATTAATGACATTGGTTTCTCCCACTCACATTATCTGCTGTATGCTTATGATTTAAAACTCTTTTGCAGAATAAAAAATTTTGTCGATTTTGTTTTGTTACAATCGGACATTAATCGCCTAGTTGATTGGTGTCAACAAAACAAATTGACTCTTAACATAAAAAAATGTTTCCAATAATATTTGAAAGATCATCTAGTCAGTATCTTTCGTTCTATAGTATATCAAACAATGGGCTGAAGTCGATTGAGGAGTTCCTATACTTGCATGTTCTATTTGATACAAGACTTACTTTTTCTGACCTTGTACCAAAAGCCTTTTCGCTCCTTGCCTTTATTCGTCGGTATGGCTGGGATTTCAAAGATCCCTATACGCGTAAAATCTTGTATACAACACTTGTACGGTCGAAACTCGAATATGCTTTCTTTATTTGGAATCCTTTCTACAATACACATTCTGCACGTATTGAAAGAATCAAAAGACATTTGTTCATTTTGCTCTCCAACCTTTACATTTTGTTGAGGCTTTTCCTTCGTATAATTATTAGTTTGAAGTCTATTGAGAGCACCTCATCGTTGTGCGTGACCTAATTTGTGGAAATATTGGTTCCCCATTTTTACTTGAAGAGATTTAATTCAATGTTACTTCACCTCATCTTTTTTGTTTTACGGTGGCTACGTGAAAGTCCTAACCGCCGCAACCGGCTTGTCTCTAAAGCTAGACAAAGCGCTTGAAACGTGGCTTCGTATAGATCAAGGTATTGTATTTGCTACTGATCTGGCTTGTTGCATTGTTTTGAGACTTTGTTAAATTCAACAAGGCTCTTGTGATTGCAGTATTCATGGGATAGTTAGTTTTCAATGGGGATACATAAAACACATTCAACACAATGCTCTGTATTCATAGAGGTACACTCTATGTGTTGATTGTATCTATAAAAAAAAAAAAAAACAGTGCGCAGAAGGAGCTGAAACGAGCGATGAAAGTAATACAGGTGCCGTCTAGACGGCGCGTTGTTAATGATAAACCGGGATTTGCTCCAATGGTCAATTATGCGATTCGTTCCTCAGAGCGAAGCGTTAACATCTCATTTTTACATGGAGAAATCTCGGGCATGCTAGCAACTGTAATATTTTTTAACCAGGGCAGACCTTCCCACCATAAAGTGTTGTACCAATTCAGTAGCTGTTAGTCCGCGACTGGCGCAGTCAGCTGGATTATCTGCCGATCGTACATGATACCAACGCGCAGGAGGGGTCAACTCTTGAACATGCCGATTATATACATAGGGCTTAAGTGTTGTTGGTTGTTTTCAAAGCCAGCACAGAACAACACGCTAATCATAAGACCTAGGGAGATCTGAATGTTAAATAGCGTTTTCATTAGCAACTGAGCTGCACAGAGCTCTAATCGAGGATTTGTGGAACCTTTAATTAGAGCGACTTTGGTAGGTGTGTCAGTAAAACAGTGCGAGAATATCCAGTTTCATCTGCGGTTTTAACGTATACCACAGCTGCATTACTATCCTCGCAGAAACCGTGGAGGGATGCGGGTCTAGCTTTTTTCATATCAAGCCATCGTGGTACGAGAAGATGATTAAGCGCTGACAGGTCCGCTCGGTACTTTGACCAAAATTCATTCAATTCACTAGGTAAAAGCTCATCCCAGGTAACTGCTGGTCTTACCTTACAGCCTTTATAGAAATATTTTTCCCGTAACGACCACCGGCGCCAATAAACTCGTCGGATCGAATAATTTTGGCCACCTCACTAAGCACGCTGCATTTGGTGAGGCACCCTGTATCGTGATCCATCTTGAGTGTGGAAAAAAGTTCATCTGCCGGGGGTACCATTTCAGACCGAGTACAGTTTTTGCTGTTGATTCAGTTCCATTTTCTGAGCTTGAAATGTTAAACTGAAGTTCATTGTGGTAAAGGCATAACACTTGCCACAATGGCTGCCTATCTCTTTATCGGTGTCCTGTCATACACGCACCTTATGAATCACCCAGATATAACTTACTTACTTACTTAGCTGGCGCTACAACCGATGATCGGTCTTGGCCGCCTCGGAGGTTTCATTGGAGGGTATTTTAACGTGGTGGGTTCCAAGCCCGACGCACAACCATTCATTCAAGGCCATGGAGAAGCCCGCCGCACACATTAGTTAACTCACTGACGGTTGTCAGATCGCTATCCAGGGGACGCCACGAGGAGGCTGTGTGTCGACTTGAAACGTAGAAGCGCAAGGATCGACCATGGACGCACCTGCGACTGTCACGAACTTTACCTTGTGTCCTACGCCCCAGGCCCCCAGGATATAACGCTGGAGGAAAAAGAGGAAGATGCACTATATAACGGCCACTCGGATCGCGCTGGTGCGTGTATGCAAAGATGCGACTACATTCGTCAGTCGCAGCTTTCGTATGAAGGCACATCTTCAGATTTCCAAAATGCTTGAACCAGCTCATCTAATCGCAAATCGTCGATATTCGCCTGTATATGAAACGCTCATGGCGAGCCTGGTGTCGCGATCGTGGACGCAGGACCGAAAACTACCCTACCCAGCCGTGTAAGTTGCGCGTGTGGTTCTTCGTGACGACCATTCACCACCTGACTCTCCAAGATGTGTTCGCCGGCTAATTTAAGACCCGCCAGATGACGTCATTGATCCATATCAATCTGTTCCGTGGGAATGTATAGAAATAATTGTGGGCGACGCGCTGCTTTTGGCTCGGGTGTTGGCTTGTGCGTCGATTTCTTTCACCCTAATACCACATTTGTTGCGGTGTAAATTTAGAAGATTATCCAAACAATCCGATGTAAAGCTCACCTGTGAACCAGGGTCACATAAAATCAGGGCTAAACGTTGTTCACTCGCGTTCCCCCTAACATATGCAAGTGCTGTTACAAATAAGACTGTCTGAGAGGATCAAGTGGCATAAGAAAGAGCACGGTCGGTTAGTCACAAATCATCTGGTGCCTAAACAAAATCGGCTAGGCTAGCAGCTCCATTTGGCTTCGATTTGGTGTTGACGACGCCGGTAGGCTGACCAGAGGCTGTTACTGACGATTACAACTGACGACAAAACAACGTGTTGTGATTACGGCCACACAATTTGCACACTTCAGATGAACATTGCTGTACCATATGACCGGGCTTCAAACAATTAAAACACAACTGCGACGATCGTAATGCTTGGAACCGAGCTTCTGGATGCATGTGCTTCAAGATGGCACAACGATCTACTCAATGTGCACCTATACAATGTGTGCATGTCAGCTGCTCAGCTGTTTCGATTGCGACTTAACGAACCGGGAGTGCTGCTTGGCCCGGACTGTTGACTTCGGAAGATTCGTTTCAGGGAGAGCCGGCCAACGAGTGAGCTTTGGTGTAAGACCACTTGCAGGTTTTCAACAAATTTTATCAAATCGTTAAGGACTGGCGCGTCCGTCGAGGAGCAATGCATGCACCATTCGTGTTGAGTGTGAGAAGTCAATTTGAACACTACAATGGGAACAGCTAAGGCATCCCAAGACTCTACGGGAAGCTTCATTACCTAGAGACACGTGCAGCTCAGCTAATAGTTTACGATTGTCGTAGCGTTCCTTCAAAGCCTTTCATATTTCGTTCTATCCCCCAAAATACACGCCACCCACCAGTGCAACAACTTCCAGCTTAACCGCTTGCCGTAGCTTACACAATTTATACGCTTAAAAGAGATCTGATTGATGGACCAATGCTTCAAATGCATCTTTGAAAGCTGGCCTGTTACGAGGATGCCCATCAAAACTAGGGATAGTCAACGGCGCTTTAAAATTACGTGTTGCCTGCTCGTCCTCAACCCGAGCCCGTAAATGGCAAAGAAACCGACTTAGCAAAATACACCCTTCGGTGAACAAATTTTCTATCTCCTCCCCAAGCGTCATTTGGGCCATCAAGTCCCCCTACTGGAATTCAGCAACCAACTGCTCGTGATTCAAACCAAACCGATCGTAATGAGTGTATATATATAGAAGTTTCTTCTGCTCCTGCTCTAGTATACCAGCTGTACAAGTATGAAACCGATAATTTGTTTATGAAAATACGAGTTTATTGAAGAAAAATGGTTATACATTCAATCTTCAAACTAATGGCCATTCTGGTGATTTGTGAATGCCTCGCCAGAAAAACTGTTCGTTTTTTGAGTCAAACCAGACATCGTGAAATTTTTTCACATTTTCGTAGGAATCGAAGTGCTGCTTAGCAAGTGCGTGCCCCATTGATGAAAATAAGTGGTAGTCAGATGGAGCCAAGTCTGGTGAATAAGCCGAATGGGGAGGGCTTCCCAGCTGTACGAATCTATCAATTCCCGAGTCTGTTTTGTTCGATGTGACGGTGCATTGTCATTAAGAAAAACCACTTTGTGTTGCCTAGCTTGATATTCTAGACGTTTCTAGACGGTTCAAATCGGTCAATTGTTGTTGTTGCGTTGACCAGTAACTGTTTCACCTGGTTTCGGACGGTCAAACCAGATAACACCTCGCTGATCCCAGAAAACACGGAGCATTGTCTTCTTTCCGCAGCGATTTGGCTTTGCTGTCGATTTGGCCAATGTACCGGGCTTAACATATGTTCGTTTAGGTTTGAGATTTTCTATGTAGATACATTTTTCATGGCCAGTAACAATTCCATGAAGATATGACTTTCTTTTGTACCTGGCAAGCAACATTTCACAGGTGGTTTTTCGATTTTCTTGTTGTCTTTCAGTCAATTCATGCACCCATCCTCATCGAGTAAAGCTTGCAATTCGGTATCTTCAAACTTTTTCCACGTACTTCGTTTCTCACATTAAAATCGCCACTTTTAAACTTATTGAACCTCTCGTTGCACTGTGTTTTGCCTAGAGCGTGCTGGCCGTAAGCTTTCACAACCATTCGATGAGATTCCAAAGCAGATTTCTTCAATTAGAAACAGAAAATCAATAATATTGTAGTTTGTAGGCACAAAATTCGACATTTCTACAAGGGGGTAAAAAATGTTGAATGAAACTTGATTGTTTATGAACTGAATATTGTTGACTAAATGCTTGGAATTTTTATTTTCGTGATATTTTATATAAATTATTGAGTTGGTTCATACGTCATCTTGTTGAATTATACAAGTAGAATTACAGAGATTTTCGAGTTTCTTCGGGTACCGCTTTTAGACCAGGAATTGTCACTGTCCAATTTTTCTCCAAAGATAAAAATAATATAAATTTTTTATTGTTATAAGCTATACATGATTGTATGTCTAACTTGTTCCTAGATTTCCTGGTTTAAAAGATATGGTTAAACGAATCGTTACGGTTACGGTTACGGTAAGAAGGAAAAAGAGAAAAAAAATTTGGCTCATTATGCATTTATAACTTGGAATTTGATTTTGGTGTTAATAAGATATTAAATAATGTGGTCGCTGTGGCGTAGTGGTAGTGTGTTGGACTGCTGCGCAGAGTGTCCGGGGTTCGAATCTCGGCACAGGCAAAATCCAAAAGTAGAAAAAATAATTTTTCTACACGGCACCACCTCTTGGCAGGCAATGGCAAACCTACAAGAGTACAAATTGCTATGAAAAGCTTTTCACTTCGCCGTTCGGATTCGGTATTAAACTGTAGGTCCCTTCCATTCATGTATAAATATAACACGCACAACATGAGTGGATGCGAAAAGCTCGGCCTAGGCCCTCCATGGGCTGTTGTGCCATTAAAAGTAAAAGTAAGTAAGTAAATAAGAAACGACAAAATTTTTTTTAATTCGGTTTTTATTATTCGAAAATACAATCCTTCCGCTTAATTGTGGAATACTATTTCATTAAAATGACTTCCTCGGCTGGCATTGCAATAGCCCATACGATCAATTTTCATATTTTTGATTGTATGGAGCTGTACTTGGCCGATGGCTGTACCTATTTCGTTCTTAAGAAGATTCACCATTTTACAAGTACATTTTTAGTGTTTCTCAAAGTTGTTCAACCGAATATCGACATTTCACTAACCGCAAATATAAAACAAATTTTCCGTTATAATACGAATGATATTGCCACACTCAAAATATCCAGTAGTTCAAATTCCAAATGTTAGATCGACCACCCTTTATGTGCATACCGATACAGAAAATTTGCACTTAAGTACACTGAAATAACGATCGCTGTGGCGTAGTGGTAGTGGTGGGTTTGCTACGCAGTGTCCAGGGTTCGAATCTCGGCACAGGCAAAATCAAAAATTAGAAAAAATAATTTTTCTACACGGCACCACCTCTTGGCAGGCAATGACAAACCTACAAGAGTAAAAATTGCTGTGAAAACTTTTCACTTCCCGTTCGGATTCTGCATTAAACTATAGGTCCCTTCCATTCATGTACAAATATAACACGGACAACATGAGTGGATGCAAAAAGCTCGGCCTAGGCCCTCCATAGGCTGTTGCGCAATTAAAAGTAAAGTAAAGAAATAACGATAATCAAAGGTTTTGAGATAAACCATGTAATAGATTTGCTTTGTCAAAACTTGACTGCACTTCCAATCATAATTTTGCTAATTTTTCCGCCAAATTAGATTTTGTTAACTATGTATCTTTTGAACCCGATATAAACTGACAAAATTAAATACTCCATCGTGCTTAGAATGGCAAATTAAATGGGAGTCATATTTCCCGTCTTTTGTCCCGCTGCAACTGTTGCTAGTGTGATACCGTCCTATAGGGTAAGTGCATAAGTTGACGCTTTGATTGCTGCCTTTTTTTTTTTTTCATTCTTATCTCTCTCACTGGCTGATGGTTGAAACCTTGTCGCAATGGCATACCAAAAAAATTAAACTTTTTGCAAGATAGAATTTTAGCTATCAACCATGACATAAATTTGAAGTTTCATTGGATTTTGACGTTTATCGTTTTAAAAATGGACCAACTAAAATTAAATAAAAGTGAATATGACTGTTTGTGGAATTATGAAAGTTAAAAGTATAAATGAACAGATTAAAAAAAAAATTGTTTCGGGAATGGGATACAAATTGAATTGCATGAGAACGCATCTTTGTTGTTTTCTGTTCAAAGCCATTTTGTAAAATAAAATGCCTTAACAAAATTTGACCACTTTGTATTGTGGCAGACATCAGCTACACTGAAATCAACATGCTTGAATCGTAGCTAGTCGAGACTTTATGTAAGTGTAATTCATGTATCTGTGACCAAATGTGATCTGAATAAGCGTAAAGAATTTTTCAAATATTGTACATTGAAACTTTTCCACCTTACAAGTACTGAATAAAATTATCGATATTAAGTGTATATATATAGAAGTTTCTTCTGCTCCTGCTCTAGTATACCAGCTGTACAAGTATGAAACCGATAATTTGTTTATGAAAATACGAGTTTATTGAAGAAAAATGGTTATACATTCAATCTTCAAACTAATGGCCATTCTGGTGATTTGTGAATGCCTCGCCAGAAAAACTGTTCGTTTTTTGAGTCAAACCAGACATCGTGAAATTTTTTCACATTTTCGTAGGAATCGAAGTGCTGCTTAGCAAGTGCGTGCCCCATTGATGAAAATAAGTGGTAGTCAGATGGAGCCAAGTCTGGTGAATAAGCCGAATGGGGAGGGCTTCCCAGCTGTACGAATCTATCAATTCCCGAGTCTGTTTTGTTCGATGTGACGGTGCATTGTCATTAAGAAAAACCACTTTGTGTTGCCTAGCTTGATATTCTAGACGTTTCTAGACGGTTCAAATCGGTCAATTGTTGTTGTTGCGTTGACCAGTAACTGTTTCACCTGGTTTCGGACGGTCAAACCAGATAACACCTCGCTGATCCCAGAAAACACGGAGCATTGTCTTCTTTCTGCAGCGATTTGGCTTTGCTGTCGATTTGGCCAATGTACCGGGCTTAACATATGTTCGTTTAGGTTTGAGATTCTCTATGTAGATACATTTTTCATGGCCAGTAACAATTCCATGAAGATATGACTTTCTTTTGTACCTGGCAAGCAACATTTCACAGGTGGTTTTTCGATTTTCTTGTTGTCTTTCAGTCAATTCATGCACCCATCCTCATCGAGTAAAGCTTGCAATTCGGTATCTTCAAACTTTTTCCACGTACTTCGTTTCTCACATTAAAATCGCCACTTTTAAACTTATTGAACCTCTCGTTGCACTGTGTTTTGCCTAGAGCGTGCTGGCCGTAAGCTTTCACAACCATTCGATGAGATTCCAAAGCAGATTTCTTCAATTAGAAACAGAAAATCAATAATATTGTAGTTTGTAGGCACAAAATTCGACATTTCTACAAGGGGGTAAAAAATGTTGTATGAAACTTGATTGTTTATGAACTGAATATTGTTGACTAAATGCTTGGAATTTTTATTTTCGTGATATTTTATATAAATTATTGAGTTGGTTCATACGTCATCTTGTTGAATTATACAAGTAGAATTACAGAGATTTTCGAGTTTCTTCGGGTACCGCTTTTAGACCAGGAATTGTCACTGTCCAATTTTTCTCCAAAGATAAAAATAATATAAATTTTTTATTGTTATAAGCTATACATGATTGTATGTCTAACTTGTTCCTAGATTTCCTGGTTTAAAAGATATGGTTAAACGAATCGTTACGGTTACGGTTACGGTAAGAAGGAAAAAGAGAAAAAAAATTTGGCTCATTATGCATTTATAACTTGGAATTTGATTTTGGTGTTAATAAGATATTAAATAATGTGGTCGCTGTGGCGTAGTGGTAGTGTGTTGGACTGCTGCGCAGAGTGTCCGGGGTTCGAATCTCGGCACAGGCAAAATCCAGAAGTAGAAAAAATAATTTTTCTACACGGCACCACCTCTTGGCAGGCAATGGCAAACCTACAAGAGTACAAATTGCTATGAAAAGCTTTTCACTTCGCCGTTCGGATTCGGTATTAAACTGTAGGTCCCTTCCATTCATGTATAAATATAACACGCACAACATGAGTGGATGCGAAAAGCTCGGCCTAGGCCCTCCATGGGCTGTTGTGCCATTAAAAGTAAAAGTAAGTAAGTAAATAAGAAACGACAAAATTTTTTTTAATTCGGTTTTTATTATTCGAAAATACAATCCTTCCGCTTAATTGTGGAATACTATTTCATTAAAATGACTTCCTCGGCTGGCATTGCAATAGCCCATACGATCAATTTTCATATTTTTGATTGTATGGAGCTGTACTTGGCCGATGGCTGTACCTATTTCGTTCTTAAGAAGATTCACCATTTTACAAGTACATTTTTAGTGTTTCTCAAAGTTGTTCAACCGAATATCGACATTTCACTAACCGCAAATATAAAACAAATTTTCCGTTATAATACGAATGATATTGCCACACTCAAAATATCCAGTAGTTCAAATTCCAAATGTTAGATCGACCACCCTTTATGTACATACCGATACAGAAAATTTGCACTTAAGTACACTGAAATAACGATCGCTGTGGCGTAGTGGTAGTGGTGGGTTTGCTACGCAGTGTCCAGGGTTCGAATCTCGGCACAGGCAAAATCAAAAATTAGAAAAAATAATTTTTCTACACGGCACCACCTCTTGGCAGGCAATGACAAACCTACAAGAGTAAAAATTGCTGTGAAAACTTTTCACTTCCCGTTCGGATTCTGCATTAAACTATAGGTCCCTTCCATTCATGTACAAATATAACACGGACAACATGAGTGGATGCAAAAAGCTCGGCCTAGGCCCTCCATAGGCTGTTGCGCAATTAAAAGTAAAGTAAAGAAATAACGATAATCAAAGGTTTTGAGATAAACCATGTAATAGATTTGCTTTGTCAAAACTTGACTGCACTTCCAATCATAATTTTGCTAATTTTTCCGCCAAATTAGATTTTGTTAACTATGTATCTTTTGAACCCGATATAAACTGACAAAATTAAATACTCCATCGTGCTTAGAATGGCAAATTAAATGGGAGTCATATTTCCCGTCTTTTGTCCCGCTGCAACTGTTGCTAGTGTGATACCGTCCTATAGGGTAAGTGCATAAGTTGACGCTTTGATTGCTGCCTTTTTTTTTTTTTCATTCTTATCTCTCTCACTGGCTGATGGTTGAAACCTTGTCGCAATGGCATACCAAAAAAATTAAACTTTTTGCAAGATAGAATTTTAGCTATCAACCATGACATAAATTTGAAGTTTCATTGGATTTTGACGTTTATCGTTTTAAAAATGGACCAACTAAAATTAAATAAAAGTGAATATGACTGTTTGTGGAATTATGAAAGTTAAAAGTATAAATGAACAGATTAAAAAAAAAATTGTTTCGGGAATGGGATACAAATTGAATTGCATGAGAACGCATCTTTGTTGTTTTCTGTTCAAAGCCATTTTGTAAAATAAAATGCCTTAACAAAATTTGACCACTTTGTATTGTGGCAGACATCAGCTACACTGAAATCAACATGCTTGAATCGTAGCTAGTCGAGACTTTATGTAAGTGTAATTCATGTATCTGTGACCAAATGTGATCTGAATAAGCGTAAAGAATTTTTCAAATATTGTACATTGAAACTTTTCCACCTTACAAGTACTGAATAAAATTATCGATATTAAGTGTATATATATAGAAGTTTCTTCTGCTCCTGCTCTAGTATACCAGCTGTACAAGTATGAAACCGATAATTTGTTTATGAAAATACGAGTTTATTGAAGAAAAATGGTTATACATTCAATCTTCAAACTAATGGCCATTCTGGTGATTTGTGAATGCCTCGCCAGAAAAACTGTTCGTTTTTTGAGTCAAACCAGACATCGTGAAATTTTTTCACATTTTCGTAGGAATCGAAGTGCTGCTTAGCAAGTGCGTGCCCCATTGATGAAAATAAGTGGTAGTCAGATGGAGCCAAGTCTGGTGAATAAGCCGAATGGGGAGGGCTTCCCAGCTGTACGAATCTATCAATTCCCGAGTCTGTTTTGTTCGATGTGACGGTGCATTGTCATTAAGAAAAACCACTTTGTGTTGCCTAGCTTGATATTCTAGACGTTTCTAGACGGTTCAAATCGGTCAATTGTTGTTGTTGCGTTGACCAGTAACTGTTTCACCTGGTTTCGGACGGTCAAACCAGATAACACCTCGCTGATCCCAGAAAACACGGAGCATTGTCTTCTTTCTGCAGCGATTTGGCTTTGCTGTCGATTTGGCCAATGTACCGGGCTTAACATATGTTCGTTTAGGTTTGAGATTCTCTATGTAGATACATTTTTCATGGCCAGTAACAATTCCATGAAGATATGACTTTCTTTTGTACCTGGCAAGCAACATTTCACAGGTGGTTTTTCGATTTTCTTGTTGTCTTTCAGTCAATTCATGCACCCATCCTCATCGAGTAAAGCTTGCAATTCGGTATCTTCAAACTTTTTCCACGTACTTCGTTTCTCACATTAAAATCGCCACTTTTAAACTTATTGAACCTCTCGTTGCACTGTGTTTTGCCTAGAGCGTGCTGGCCGTAAGCTTTCACAACCATTCGATGAGATTCCAAAGCAGATTTCTTCAATTAGAAACAGAAAATCAATAATATTGTAGTTTGTAGGCACAAAATTCGACATTTCTACAAGGGGGTAAAAAATGTTGTATGAAACTTGATTGTTTATGAACTGAATATTGTTGACTAAATGCTTGGAATTTTTATTTTCGTGATATTTTATATAAATTATTGAGTTGGTTCATACGTCATCTTGTTGAATTATACAAGTAGAATTACAGAGATTTTCGAGTTTCTTCGGGTACCGCTTTTAGACCAGGAATTGTCACTGTCCAATTTTTCTCCAAAGATAAAAATAATATAAATTTTTTATTGTTATAAGCTATACATGATTGTATGTCTAACTTGTTCCTAGATTTCCTGGTTTAAAAGATATGGTTAAACGAATCGTTACGGTTACGGTTACGGTAAGAAGGAAAAAGAGAAAAAAAATTTGGCTCATTATGCATTTATAACTTGGAATTTGATTTTGGTGTTAATAAGATATTAAATAATGTGGTCGCTGTGGCGTAGTGGTAGTGTGTTGGACTGCTGCGCAGAGTGTCCGGGGTTCGAATCTCGGCACAGGCAAAATCCAAAAGTAGAAAAAATAATTTTTCTACACGGCACCACCTCTTGGCAGGCAATGGCAAACCTACAAGAGTACAAATTGCTATGAAAAGCTTTTCACTTCGCCGTTCGGATTCGGTATTAAACTGTAGGTCCCTTCCATTCATGTATAAATATAACACGCACAACATGAGTGGATGCGAAAAGCTCGGCCTAGGCCCTCCATGGGCTGTTGTGCCATTAAAAGTAAAAGTAAGTAAGTAAATAAGAAACGACAAAATTTTTTTTAATTCGGTTTTTATTATTCGAAAATACAATCCTTCCGCTTAATTGTGGAATACTATTTCATTAAAATGACTTCCTCGGCTGGCATTGCAATAGCCCATACGATCAATTTTCATATTTTTGATTGTATGGAGCTGTACTTGGCCGATGGCTGTACCTATTTCGTTCTTAAGAAGATTCACCATTTTACAAGTACATTTTTAGTGTTTCTCAAAGTTGTTCAACCGAATATCGACATTTCACTAACCGCAAATATAAAACAAATTTTCCGTTATAATACGAATGATATTGCCACACTCAAAATATCCAGTAGTTCAAATTCCAAATGTTAGATCGACCACCCTTTATGTACATACCGATACAGAAAATTTGCACTTAAGTACACTGAAATAACGATCGCTGTGGCGTAGTGGTAGTGGTGGGTTTGCTACGCAGTGTCCAGGGTTCGAATCTCGGCACAGGCAAAATCAAAAATTAGAAAAAATAATTTTTCTACACGGCACCACCTCTTGGCAGGCAATGACAAACCTACAAGAGTAAAAATTGCTGTGAAAACTTTTCACTTCCCGTTCGGATTCTGCATTAAACTATAGGTCCCTTCCATTCATGTACAAATATAACACGGACAACATGAGTGGATGCAAAAAGCTCGGCCTAGGCCCTCCATAGGCTGTTGCGCAATTAAAAGTAAAGTAAAGAAATAACGATAATCAAAGGTTTTGAGATAAACCATGTAATAGATTTGCTTTGTCAAAACTTGACTGCACTTCCAATCATAATTTTGCTAATTTTTCCGCCAAATTAGATTTTGTTAACTATGTATCTTTTGAACCCGATATAAACTGACAAAATTAAATACTCCATCGTGCTTAGAATGGCAAATTAAATGGGAGTCATATTTCCCGTCTTTTGTCCCGCTGCAACTGTTGCTAGTGTGATACCGTCCTATAGGGTAAGTGCATAAGTTGACGCTTTGATTGCTGCCTTTTTTTTTTTTTCATTCTTATCTCTCTCACTGGCTGATGGTTGAAACCTTGTCGCAATGGCATACCAAAAAAATTAAACTTTTTGCAAGATAGAATTTTAGCTATCAACCATGACATAAATTTGAAGTTTCATTGGATTTTGACGTTTATCGTTTTAAAAATGGACCAACTAAAATTAAATAAAAGTGAATATGACTGTTTGTGGAATTATGAAAGTTAAAAGTATAAATGAACAGATTAAAAAAAAAATTGTTTCGGGAATGGGATACAAATTGAATTGCATGAGAACGCATCTTTGTTGTTTTCTGTTCAAAGCCATTTTGTAAAATAAAATGCCTTAACAAAATTTGACCACTTTGTATTGTGGCAGACATCAGCTACACTGAAATCAACATGCTTGAATCGTAGCTAGTCGAGACTTTATGTAAGTGTAATTCATGTATCTGTGACCAAATGTGATCTGAATAAGCGTAAAGAATTTTTCAAATATTGTACATTGAAACTTTTCCACCTTACAAGTACTGAATAAAATTATCGATATTAAGTGGCTATCGAATGAACACTTCTGTTAACCAGTGTTATTATCTTTTGTCAAAATTTTATTTATGACATATATCTGGGGCGGCATTTTGGCAAAGTAGTTTTGAGTAAATCGCAATTTTAAGTCGACGCCATGTATAGCCGTATTATATAACTTGGTTGCGGCTCATTTCGGAAGAGGGACCCAGCTCTCCATCCGGAAGGGTGTAGTTAAGAGTTCAAATTAACATCTTGTGGGAACATAGAGGTGGGCGCGTGACCTGACTTTTACGTGACACTCGTGAACATGCGTGGACGTAATGACGTTTCCTTAAATTCCACGTGAACATGCTTGAGCGTGATATAACTTTCACGTGATTATGCGCGATTGTAATATATCGTGAAAGATATAATATCACATTTTCTATTAAACGCTAATTTTGGTAGTTTGAAAAACAAACTTTGTTTTTCTTTAGCTAAGGATTTTGCAAATCCGAGATCTGACATCAATGTGCAGCATATATCATGCATTTAGTTACTTTAAAATTTAAGAAGCTTTATTTTTTACTTAGTTTGACATATTTGAGATTTTTTAAAATGAAACACAATGGCGGTATTAATGATCTGGTACAAATGATCTTGTATCATTGCAAATGCAAAATATTTATAATATCACAACAACAACATTAAAATGGACCCACTATAAATATTTAAGAAAATGTCAAACTAGCGGCTTATTTATCCGCTTATGGTCGCTGTGGCATAGTTGGTAGTGCGTTGGCTTGTTAGGCAGGGTGTCTCGGTACACTCAAAATCCCACCTCTTGGCAATGGCAAACCTACAAGAGTAAAATTTGCGTATGAAAAGCTATTCACTTCGCCGTTCGGATTCGGTCCCTTCCATTCACATACATACAAAAATAACACGCACAACATGAGTGGATGCGAAAAGCCAAAGTCAATTTAAGTAAATTTTTTTAAAGTTTCTCCTTTACAATGAACACTTCTATGTAGTATCGCGTAGCTCTTCCTGCCTTTATTCTGGAACGCATGGAAACAAGGACCTCAACTTATTTGTTTATTGGAGGACCATACTAAACCTCTTCCAAAGTTTCTATTAATTGATTTTTGTTTGAAGGCTTGTATTTAACAACTTCGCACTTCATCAGACGCCATAAGTGCTCAATTGGGTTTAAATCAGGCCAGTTTCCTGGACAGTCCAAACGCTGAATTCCGAGATCGTTAATTCGTGCCTTTTACACAAAGATTTTAAAGTTAACTTATAAAAGATTTTCGCAATTAGCTCTTACGCACTTCCTCCTAAAAGATCTGTATTTTCACAATGGTCTTCAATTGTAGGTACAAAAGAATTGTTAATCACATCCGCATATTTTTGAGCGTTCATAATACCATCAATATAGTGTAGAGGTCCTAGAGCGTAGTAAGATATACAGCCCAAAATCATTTGGCTTTCGGGAAATAAAATTTTTTTTATGATACAATTATAAGAACGATGCACGTAGTGTAAATTTTATGCACTTAGCAAATTTACTTTGCTTTTGTCGGACCACATGATCTGTCTATCACGCTGAATCCAGTTTTGGTAGTTCTTGGCCCAAGCCAACCGAGCGGACTTAACTTTTTCTGTTAAGAGTAGCTTTTTTCCAGAGCGTATTCTGTATATGTAAACCTACTTTTGGAACGGTAACTTACATAAGGTTGTACGCCGTTCTCTGAGTCGCCTTTCGAGCTGATCGATTTTTGCGCTCCAAAGCGTCACTATTCCCCTTCTTTTGTTAAAGTTGCACCTATTTAACAAGATAAATTAGCTTCTTCTTGCCGCGATTTTAATGACCGCAGGTGTATATCACATACATACAGTAAAAATTTGCATTTTTAAAGCTGTAGGATCATTTACAACAGCTCCTGAATACCGCTATTGTATTTCATTCACATTCACATTTCACAAAATGACACTTAAATATATCAAGCTACAAAAAAATTGGGAAGTCGAAGAACAAAACTTTTATAGCAGAAATTTTTGCCGGATTTTATATTGAATTTATTTTTTCTTAATTTTTTATTTTAATTAGCCGAATTGGAATATGTTGGCGTTTTATTTACATATACATCACAAAATAATTTATGTTATATCAGCATGAATATATTGGAAGATATAATACAATTGTCATAATACTTCGACTAGTTACAAAAAAAAAGAAGAAACTAACAAGCAATTCTTATTTAGTAAATTTAAAAGATATGTTGAAACGATAGAAATTACTAACAAACACATTTAAGTTATCGCCCAACAAGATCGTAGGACTTTGCGCGTTTTAGCTACGTTCTCACTCGACAGAAAAGACGAACCTCTTCGTTTACGTGGCGTTGTAGCCTTACAAATAACGGTGCAGGTCGGCATTACGAATGTAGCCTGGTGCTTTGACGATCGACCTAAGTACTTTGCTCTGACATTATTGTTGACTAACTGGCACAACCCCAAAGTTGAATTTTGAATTTTAAATCAAGCTTTGTGGTTTTTCTCTTTACGTGCTCCTTCCATGGAACCTTAGCGTCTAAGGTGATGCCTAGGTTTTTGGCACAGTTCGAATATAATTACTCATGTAGTATATCGGTTTATAAAGAATATCTTTATTTTGGGAAGTCAACATTCATGGATTTAGTGTTGTTGAGTTTAATTCTCCATTTTTCGGCTAAATAATAATTTTTGTAACCGCCAATTGAAGGGAGTTAGTAGATTCTTCTATGGTCGAACCAACCTACAGTTGGTAGGTCAAAGAGAGACATAGGACTGGACCAATACGCTTCCTTGTGGAACACCAGCTTTAATTTCTCTAAGGTCCGATTACTTATCACCCTGCTTTATGCGGAATAATTGTTTGATTAAATATGATTCAAAAAGATCACAGAAATCACTCGGAAGGTGTGTTCTAAGTTTAATTATGAGGCTGGCATGCTAGACTTTATCAAATGCTTGTGCCACATCTAGGAACACCGCAGAGAATACTTTTTAATACTTTTCTGATGGTCTGGCATCAGTTTTCTTTGTTCAGTGATTGGTTTTAGACATTTAATAAGTAATTTTTTTTCAGCAACTTTGATAACATTGGTAGGAGCGAATTTGGTCTGTATGAAGACACATTGTGTAAGGGGTTTCTCGGTTTTGGAATTATAATCTTCTTCTGCTACTTCCCAAACACAAGGCTCATATTTAAGTTTTATGCATTCGTTATATATTTTAGTAAGGTATAAGATACATTTATAGGGAATATTTCTTAAAAGTTAGATGTGTTTAGGTGTTTTTTCAGAACTAAGTTCTTGTCTATTTCAAACTTAACTGAAGTTGGGGTTAATCAAATAATTTTTTGTTGAGAGTTAGAGGTTTTTGGGAAGACAATGCCACCATTTTGTTATTCGTTTGGATTGTTCCAAGAGCTCAGCAAATGTATGTTCCTTATTGGTCTACAATTAGATTAAAATAACTCCAATCTGTGAATTTGTTTGTTAAATACAGAGACGGCTGATTATAGGTCACGGAGTTGATTATAGGGTTAAGAACACAGGCGAATGATCGAAACTTAGATCTACACCATAATCGATTTGCAAGAACATGTGTGGACATTTTCCGTACGATAAAAAATCGATTAGGTCCGGAATTTTATTTGAATCTGTCGGCCACTAAGTTGAAGTCCCAGATGATAAAAATTTGCATTGGGTGAATTGAGCAGCTTTGTAGAACTTTCGGCCTTTGGTTGCTGTGAGCCTTGAGCCCCAATAGACATTCTTCGCATTAAAGTCTCCACCAATAACAAATCTTTCGCCGAGATTTTTAGAAGTGCTTTGTATTGGTTACATTTAATAGCATGTACATTAAAGAGTAGTAATGTTAGTAGGCTGCCCATTCTTCTTTTGCTTTTAATGGCACAACAGCCTATAGAGGGCCTAGGCTCAGCTTTTCACATCCACTCATTTTGTGCGAAGTGAAAAGCTTTTCATAGGCAATTTTTTATTCTTGCATACCCCAGAAGTGGGGCCGTGTAAAATAATTTTTTTTTTTTACTTTTTGATTTTGTTTCTACCGTTTATTTATTTTCAATAAATAAAAGATGTCCGACACTGGGTTGTGTATAAAAGCAAATTATTGCATCTATATTTAATTCGCCACTCAAAATATATAAAATTACGTCACAACATTGTCGAACTTTGACTCCTGTATTCCGCTGCTGGATATCGTCGTCACGAACATTTACGAAATTTCCAGATGATGCTATGTTTTATATCATTAGTTAATATAGCCACGAACAATAAGCATAGCCACGAGCCCTGAAAGCTTTTTCGATGGCGCATGTTTGTAATAAATAGTCCTGTAGATCTCTACTCATATCCATACATAAACATGTTTGTATTTTATCTATATTACATCCATGCTTGCGAATACTGTCGTTCTGGAAATATCATCACAATATAATAAATTCCCTACTTCCTCATATTTTTATTAACACCAAAAAACAACTATAAACATTTTCAATTAATATAACCCTATCAATCAATCAATTGCACGCTGAAATTATTTTTTCGTCTGATTTTCACGAAATTTCTACTCTTAAAGGCGTACTCTTAGTACGCGGATGAATAGACTTACAGCTGTCAACGCTACATTGTTACAATACGGATTATTGTGAACGACACAAAAGTTGTCCAAAGTGAAAAATTTAGGAGTGGGGGCTTTATAATGATTTACCTACGCCCCGCTATGACGGTTAAAGGGTTAATCACTATTTTTCGTAATTATTAGGTTTTATGCAAAGAAAAAAGGATATACATAGTATTGAATTCTAAAATGTTGACATCATAAAAACATTGTTGTGAATTAGGCGCTTCAGCTAAATTTTTCCAACACTTAAATACCAAGCCTTCTCATGAAGACGAACATAATGGCTGCGATACTGCATCATTGCGCTATTAGGTAAATTTTTACTGGATAAATTTTTACTAAATAGTAAATATATCAAAAAGAACAACAAGAAGAAGAACAGCTATTTAATGGTCAAACTGCCAATGTTTTTTATCTATTTTGTTAAGAGCTCGAGATATGCCCTCCATAGGCTGTTGTGCCATTAAAACAAGAAAGAAAAGAACAGTTTCGTATGTCTATTTCAATACCATTCAGTGAAAATATTTGAAATTCTTGTAATGGTAAATGGATTATTAAAAATACAAAGAAATAGCACGAAGATAATGAACCATGCCTGGTTATGAAACAATCGTCTGATCTGCCAGTTCTATATTTTTTCTTTCTGTGGCAAACATAAACTTCATTGGTGCCTGTTAAAATACATAGATAGATATACTTTTTAAATAATTTAAAAACATTGTTTTTACAAAACAGCTTTTTGGAAATAGCAGTAAGCTTAATTACAAATTTTACAAGTTTTCCGGTCGTGTAGTTTTTCAGATTATACTGTTTTTAAGAGAGCATTTTTCATAAGCTCTTGAATTTTGTTACTAATAAAATTCTACTAGTAAAGTGCCGAACAGACCTAAATTGCTTATTTATATTTTCTTTGAAAATAAATAAATTAATGAATTGTTTTGTTAAATATTATTGTTTCTTATCGGTATAAATAAAATAATCTGTGGAAACTGTTAACGCCATCTTATTGTCATGATGCAATTTCGCTGTCTAATAAGGTGGTGGTTATAATGGTGTTCGCTGTTCGACGAACACATCATATTTTACACTCGTGCTGGGTGTAGTGCTTACATTGGTGTTCGTTACAGAGTTGCATTTTGTCGAAATTCAGTTTTTTTTTAATACACTAAATAGTATACCAAAAAACTTTAAACGATTTTATTAATATGGAGCGTGAAATTAATAATATAATTGAATGTGCAATAAGTTATGCAAATAATGTAATTTTTTGGATCGACAGCCACCGGCTAGTTATAAAAAAAGCGATTGAGGTTGTGGAGAATATGTGGCAACTGCAAGGCAAGAAAGGAAGGGAAGCGGAAAGGAAGAGACACAGAAGGATTATTTGCATTCCTTACAAAACAGCTTCATGAATGCCCAAAGATCTCATTTCTTTCAAAAATTATATACGGATGACGGATGAGCGGTTTCAAGAGATCCTTTGGTTAATCAAGAACGACATAGAAAAATGTCAAATAAATATTGGGAATGCTATTCCACCAGAGCAGCAACTGGCAGTCACGCTTAGGTTTTTAGCGACTGGCGAATCGTATAGAAGTTTGTCTTATCAAACTAGACTTTCTCATTCCTTCTTAGTGTATTGCATTCCGAAAGTGTGTAATGCAATTTGGATACGTTTAAAGGATTTGTACTTGAAGGTAATGGTTTATGCTCTTTATAGATAATAGACCTTGGTTGCTGTGGCGCAGTGTTAGTGCGTTGGAATTTTGCGCAGACTCTCCGAGGTTCGAATCTCGACACAGGCAAAATCAAGAAGTAGGAAAAATAAATTTTTGCAGACTGCACCACCTCTTGGCAGGCAATGGCAACCCTACAAGAGTAAAAGTTGCCTATAAAAAGCTTTTCTGTTCGCCGTTCGGATTCGGCATACAACTGTAGATCCTTAGAATATGCACAATTTAAATACATATGTTCATTTCAATTAAAATTTTATTCATATTCCATTAGCGAATTTATCACATAGTATATGTTTATTTGTACATACAGCCTTTTTTAGAAGTAAATCGAAAAGTAAATATAATACATAAAATAAATCAGTTTCAAATAAAAAGCTTCAAAAAAACCAAAACTAAGACATTGCATTATTATATGTCAAATATAAATACAGTCTTTTTGAGAAATAAAAGAAAAAGTAAATAAATGGAAATAGTGGTTTTGAATTAGTTCATATACCTACATACACAGTCTCTTCAGTTTTACTTTATTCGATTTTAATATCACATTTACATATATACAGTCTTTTTTAAGAAAATAAACTAAAAACTAAACAACAAAAAATAATTCATGTTAAAAAATAAAATTCAAAAATAAAACAGAATTAAAAAATTATCACACTTCACTTCAATAATAAATAAATTTAAATAAAACTATTTACATAAAGTCTTCATCAGTGAAGACGCCTTGCATTGCTACATTCAATATGTCGGTACTGGAATCTCTTAAATTAGTTTCCTGGTTAGTCTCTTGGTTAGCTACTTGGTCTTTCTTCCTTGCTGATGCAAGCTGTGAATGGATATTGTCAACTGTTTCCAGAGCAATATCTTCATTCTTCAGCCTTTCAGCATACTCACTACCTCCTCGCCAACCCACTGGTAACGTCGTTTTTTATTCGCCTTCATTATGTTTGTCAGTTCATCTAGGCTGCGCGAAGTATTTTCTCTTACCTCAGTTCCATTACGTTTTCTTTTAGATGATGTCTGAAATTATATAAAAATTTAGTTAATAAATTTCGTTTCAGTTCCCAGAATCTCCCGATCAATGGAGAGAAATTTCAAATGAGTCTCAGCAAAAATGGCAATTTCCACTCTGCTTAGGAGCTTTGGACAGAAAGCACATTAACT
Source organism: Palloptera scutellata (assembly GCA_958295655.1). NCBI lineage: Eukaryota > Metazoa > Arthropoda > Insecta > Diptera > Pallopteridae > Palloptera > Palloptera scutellata. Next base: position 5,401,880 of record OY282453.1, on the reverse strand, counting down.
TTTACGCACCACAATCAGACGGCTCATATGACCACAATTATAAAGGAACAGATATCATTATATTATTAGCGCTGGCAGATGTAAATTTATGTATATTGACATCGGAGTAGCGAGTAGTGGACAATGGCGCCGATTATTTGCCAGTTGAAAGAATCATTGGAAACTATAGAAAGCTGCCATACGTAATTGTTGCCGACAATGCTTTTGCGTTACAGGTTCATGTGATGAAACCATATTCTCACCAAACGAATGTGCCGGAAAAAATAGTATTCAACAAAAGACTGTCCAGAGCCCGACAAACAATTGAAAGATCTTTTGGAATGTTGTCCCAAAGGTTCTTAATATTAAAAAATTCAATTAATCTAAGAAATGTTAGCAGTATTGAAGCAATTACACAAGCTTGTTGTGTCCTACATAATTTCCTCTTAAGTGAGAATGTAAGCAGCTCATATGAACTTGTTAACTTTGAAGTATCTACGATTAAGCAAAATTTATCACCTGAAGCTATTAGAAATTCTTTTCCCTAATATTTTTATGGGGAAGGAAAATTGGAATGGCTGGGACCATGATTAATAAATATTAAAACCTTACTAAGGCAATATAATGTTTCGTATGTTACATGTTTGGTTAGAAGATTTACATACCGACGGTTCCGTACAGAGTACGACTTCTGCGTTGTCAGAGAATTCCTATTGAAAGATTGAAAATATTAAACTCACGTAACAATTAAAGTCGTAAAACTTACAATTTGCAAAGCATCTGAATTTTCTTCGTTGAAACTGGCCTTTGTTGTTCTTATTTCCACGATTGGTCGGAGAAATTCAAGCAGGTCCTAGCACCACAGCTTGTCTGTTTTCACATCCGCAGCTCCGCTTCCACTTTGCTTACTTGATTCTATTATGCGCAGCTCTCTACGGAACTGGGAGCGAAGAATTTGTATTTTGTCACGGATTTGGAACTAACTGCTGAAAGTTATGTGTTTTTTGTAACACTTGATGTTTTACTATTTACTTCTTGACTCCTTTTGTCCCGGTCGCAGTACTCTGGATTTTTGACATTACACAGGCACTCTTTGGTTTGCAGGATATTAATCAACTACTCTGTTAAATGGCAGTTCCATAAAAACTCCATTCTATATTCTATAAAACAATATAATTGTCACAATAAGTAGCAACACCATTTGCGTCACAGCTAATATGTTGTATAAATAATTTGTATACTTACTTACTTACTTAGCTGGCGCTACAACCGATGATCGGTCTTGGCCGCCTCCACAAAGCTTCGCCAGTCACTTCTGCTATGCGCGCGCTGGCGCCAGTTGATAAGGCCAAGTGCAGTCAGGTTGCCCTGCACCTGGTCTTTCCAACGGAGATTAGGACGTCCCCTTCTGCGTGTTCCTCCACCGTGGTTCGAATAAAACACCCTTCTAGCCGGAGCGCTTTCTTCCATTCGCTCAACGTGACCCAGCCAGCGAAGCCGCTGGAGTTTTATACGCTTGACTATGTCAGTGTCGGCGTACAGCTCATACAGCTCATCGTTCCATCTTATTCGATACACGTCGTCCACGCATACTGGACCGTAGATCTTACGGAGTATCTTCCTCTCGAACGCTCCTAACAGTCTCTCATCATTGATGGTCAATGTCCACGTCTCTGCGCCATACATTAGGACGGGAAGGATGAGGGATTTATAGAGCGTTATTTTCGTCGGTCGAGAGAGGGCTCTACTTCTCAATTGCCTACTGAGCCCGTAGTAACACCTGTTGGCAAGAGTTAGTCTCCGCTTGATCTCAAGGCTGACATTATTGTTGGTGTTTATGCTGGATCCTAGATAAACGAAATCCTTGACGACTTCAAAAGTGTAGTTGTCAACAGTGACATTTTGTCCAAGACGCCGTGACTCTTTGGTTGTTGACACAAGGTATTTCGTTTTGTCCTCGTTCACCACTAGACCCACACGACGAGACTCCCTTTCCAGGTTGGAGAATGCTGCACTGACTGCTCGAGCGTTTTTGCCAATGATGTCAATATCATCAGCGTATGCTAGCAGCATGACATTCTTGTAGAAGATAGTGCCAGAGATGTCGATGTTCGCAGCTCGAATTATTTTCTACAGCATAAGGTTAAAGAAGTCGCACGATAGGGAGTCACCTTGTCTGAAACCTCTTTTGGTATCAAATGGTGCGGAGAGGTCTGTCCCAATTTTCACTGCGCTGGTGGTGTTGGTCAGTGTCATTTTGCAAAGACGAATGAGCTTTGCAGGGATACCAAAATCAGACATTGCGGCGTACAAGTGATCCCCAATCGTGCTGTCGAAGGCGGCTTTATAATCGACAAATAGATGATGGGTGTCGATCTGTTTTTCTCGGGTCTTTTCCAGGATTTGGCGTAGTGTGAATATCTGGTCGATGGTGGATTTACCAGGCCTGAAGCCACACTGATAAGGTCCAATCAGTTTGTTGACGATGGGCTTCAGTCTTTCGCACAGTACGCTCGATAGAACCTTATATGCAATATTAAGAAGGCTGATCCCACGGTAGTTGGCGCAGATCGTGGAATCACCCTTCTTATGGATTGGGCAGAGTACGCTGAGATTCCAATCACTTGGCATGCTTTCATCTGACCATATTCTGCATAGAAGCTCATGCATGCGTTTTTTGAGCTCTTCGGTTCCGGTCTTAAACAACTCAGCAGGCAGGCCATCTGCACCTGCAGCCTTATTGTTTTTCAGCCGAGCAATGGCTGTTAAGACCTCCTCATAGTCAGGCGGCGGTACTTCAACGCCGTCAGTGATTGGGGTTTCCGGAGTGGGTTCCGCAGTGGCGGGATTATTGCCGTCTTCGCCATTAAGCAGCTGCGAAAAGTGCTCCCTCCATAATCTCATTATGCCCTGGATATCTGTCACCAGATTTCCGTCTTCATCCTTGCAGGAAGAGGCTCCGGTCTTCAAACCAAGAGTCAGGCGTCTTATTCTTTCAAAGAATTTTCGGACCTCGTTCCTGTCCCGCAACATTTCGATATCATTGAACTCGCGTATTTCTTCATCTCTTTTCTTGCGCCTGAAAAGACGTTTCTCCTCCCTTCTCAACTTTCTGTATCGCTCCTTAGCAGCTCGCGTTGCAACTGACTGCAGGGTGGCTCTGTAGACTGCGTTTTTTGCTTCAGGAGCATCGCGACACTCTTGGTCGTACCACATATTTCTCCGTCGACGGTGGTAGCTTAGCACTGTCCACTGTGCGCATATATCATCAAGTTGAGGGGTGTTTTGCGAAAGGAGAAGTGCAAGTTGGTTGGCAAAGACTTTGGCTGTCTGTTGTGATTGCAGCTTTTCGACATCCAGCTTTCTCTTTGTACCTATCCGTACGCGATTTGCTACACATATACGTGTGCAGACCTTGGCTGCAACCAAGTAGTGGTCTGAGTCGATGTTTGCACCACGTATTGTGCGTACGTCTAGTATATTGGAAGCGTGCCTTCCGTCGATCACAACGTGATCAATTTGGTTTCGTTTTGATCAGGGGACAGCCAAGTGGCCTTATGGATATCCTTATGTTGGAATCTGGTGCTAGTAACTGTCATGTTTCGTGCCGCGGCGAAGTCGATCAGTCTCATACCGTTATCGGTGGCTTCGTCGTGGAGACTGAATTTTCCGATCGTCGGACCAAAGAGACTCTCCTTGCCCACCTTGGCATTAAAGTCGCCTAACACGATTTTAATATCGTGGCGGGGTCAATGCTCATAAGTTTTGTCGAGGAGCTCGTAGAAGTCAGCTTTGGTCGTTTCATCCTTCTCATCCGTCGGGGCATGGACACAAATTAGGCTGATGTTGAAGAATTTTGCCTTGATGCGGATAGTGGCTAGGCGCTCGTTCACGACCGTGAACCTCGAGACTAGATGACGCAGTCTCTTCCCAACCACAAATCCAACACCAAATTCGTGTATCGACGCATGACAGCTGTAGTAGATATCACAGGATGCTCTTTTGGAGCAACCCTGTCCCGTCCATCGCATTTCCTGTATAGCGGTGATGTCAGCTCTATATTTTTGGAGGACATCCACCAGCTGGATAGAGGCACCTTCCCTGTAGAGGGTTCGGACATTCCAGGTGCATATCCGTAAATCGTTGTCCTTTGGGCGTTTGCGGGAGTCGTCAACATTAGAGGGGTTCATTATCCGAGGCTTATTTGGAGGATTCATTGGTGGGTATTTTAACGTGGTGGGTTCCAAGCCCGACGCACAACCATTCATTCAAGGCCATGGAGAAGCCCGCCGCACACATTAGTTAACTCACTGACGGTTGTCAGATCGCTATCCAGGGGACGCCACGAGGAGGCTGTGTGTCGACTTGAAACGTAGAAGCGCAAGGATCGACCATGGACGCACCTGCGACTGTCACGAACTTTACCTTGTGTCCTACGCCCCAGGCCCCCCAAAAATAATTTTTATACTTACTTTAATAATTTTAGAAATAATATTATGAATTTACCATAATATTCACTCTCAAATAGTGAAAATTTTTATGTATGTATACGCAACTTCGATTTTCTGCTAATGAATATAATGTTCAGGTTTGCATTTTTATTTAACTATTTTACATACATTTTTGTTCTTTTTTAACTCATTGATACCCTGAATACTCGGTGTGCATTTCACCCAGCATATCGTGTTCGCTGTGAGAGTGAGTAAAAGCTCTTTTTTTCGTGTTCGGGCAACAACAATTGCATGGTGTTCGCCGAGTAAACTTTGGCTGTGGTTATATTCACGCCGAGTATTCAGGGTATCAATGAGTTATTCAACAAAAAAGAAAAAAAATTTATGTAAAATAGAAGGAAAACATGCAAACCTGTACATCACTATTTTCATATGTAGAAAAGCTAAGTTGCGAATGTTTTTAGATTTTAAAAGTGAATATTAAATATTTTATACATAAAACTATTGAAGAAAAATCATATTATTTTCATTATATTATTAATTGCAATCTCCATATTGATAAAATCGTTTAAAGTTTTTTGGTATACTATTTATTGTTGCCGTTGCGAACAATATAGTATTGCAAAAAAACTGAATTTCGACAAAAAGCAACTCTGTAACGAACACCAATGTAACCACTACACCCAGCACGAGAGTAAAATTTGATGTGTTCGTCGAACAGCGAACACCGGTATAACCAGCAGCTTTGAATATAAACACAGCCTAAGCTTTAATACCATATAAGGATGGGAATTTGCTCGATATTATCGATAATATTTATATGCAACGATATCATAAAGTATCGATATACTGTAGCGACTTAACAATAATTGTCGATTTTAAAACATTTCTGCAGTTCATATACATACAATTTTTATAAATATTTTGTACTGTAATTATACTGTAATTTTCTGTACTGTAATTTCTGATTAATTTTATATTATTATAAGTTGCAATTTGTTTTTATTTCGCTATTTCCTACCAAGAGGTGTACTTGTACACATTTTTATAGTTCGCATTCACTTCATATCGCTAGAAATATAAGAAGCTTATGAGAATTAGCCACTTGCTTCACGGGTGAAAGTCTTGTGTTCTACCCACTAGACTATCGAGGACATCTAAATAAATAGTTAATACATAAATTTTCACCACTTGTCTGGCATCGGCAAACCTCCGTCAGCCAAACTGGCCTAAAAGAAGCTTTTCGCTTCTGACATGTACACTCACACAACATAAATGGATGCAAAAAACTCGGTCTATGCCCTCAACGGACGGTTTGACCATTAAAAGAAGAATAAATATGTTAAGTTTTGAATTTTTTCTCAGTTAAACACCAAAAATATGAATCGAAATGTTAACAGTTTTTACTTAATAGCACTAGGCCCAGAAGGGATTTAGCTACTTTAATTCATTTAGATATAAAGGATGATCCATCTAACATTTGGAATTTGAATTACTGCATATTTTGAGTGTGGTAACTATAATCTCATTGGTATCATGTCGGAAAATCTGTTTAGTATTTGCAGTTACCGAAATTGTACAAGCGTGTGGACAACGTAGGAAAATACTAAAAATTTACTTGCAAAATGGAATCATGTACCGAAAGTGTAAGAAAATTACGTTCATAATTTACTAGAAGAGAAGAGGCTTCTACGCAATTTGTGGATAAATTTGTGAAACGTATGCGTTAAACTTGATCTTTGTTGTATACAAGAACACGTTCCCGTATTCCTACAGGTCGCACAAACCGAAAACAACGACATCAGCTCGTCATCGTTTCCAGGAATTGAACATTTCACTCGCTTCTTTATTGCGAACACGTACAAAGTTCAATTAGTACAACAGCTCCCTAATCGGACTTTGAAATGTTTGGAAGATTAGTATTTTTACAGAAAAAACATGCTTTCTAATGAAGCTCACTTTGACCTGGGTGGTTACGTTACTAAGCAAAATAGTTGCATCTGAGGTTAAGAAAATCCATGCTCGATTGTTGAGACGCCAATGCAGCCTCAAGGAGTAACTGTTCGGTGCCATTTTTGACCGGCGGTGTCATTGGTCCATTTTTCTTTGAAAATGAGGTATTACAGTAAATGGTGTTCTTTACCGCATTTTAATAATAAGTGATTATTTTTGGCCTATTTAAGAAGATATGGACTTAGATAACATTTGGTTCCAACAGGATGGAACGCCGTGTCACACAGGCAGTGCAATAATCGATTTTTTGAGTGGGAAGTTTAAAAATCGCGTTATTAGCTTTTTAGTTGATGTGCAATGAGAGATTTGTCCATTAAAGATAAATGTTATGTTAACCATTCAGCCAAGTTTTAGGCTCTTAATGACGAAATTAGTGCAGCTTTCGGTCAAGTATAGCTACATACTGCCAGAAGTGTTCTGAATTGTGTTGATCGTATGGGCTCCTGCAAGGCCAGCCGAAGAAGTCGTTTGAAAGAAATAATGTTCACAATTTGGACTTTCGAATAATAAAAATCACAATGACAAAAAATTATTCGTTTCTTATTTACCCCAAAATCAAATACCAAATTATAAATAGTCCACCCTGAATATATGTAAAACACCTTGGTAGTAATATCAAGCGAGCTTAGTGCTATTAAAACCCATTGAGAGATTAGGATTCATATAATCAATCTTCATTTTGACTCATAATGTTGTCGATAATTATCGACATCTCTTCGGGTTCATCGATAAGTTGCTGACAAGTCTCGCACTGATTATCAGATGGTCATAATACGGTAAAAGTTGTTTTGTATTATAAGCAGTAAGTGGGACCCTGAATAGGAATATGCCAACTTAAGTCAACTTAGCCTAGTATGGAAACACACAGAAATCTAATACTAGCCATAATAGCTTTAAAATCAAGGTATATTTTTTATAAATGTTTGGTTTTATTTCAATGACGGTTCGTTTGTCAATCTGCAATATCCATATACATACATTTCTTTTCGCATATGACTGCGACTTCGTTTCGTTTATTTCGGTTGCATGTGGCAACATAATGTTTATTTTTTTATTGACGAGAAGAATGTTTTATTCCGGAGCAACGGTCGGGAAATCGGTCGATTTTTCGATAAAAGTTACTTTGACAGGTTTCGTTGGTTATGTTTACCACCATTTTCGCCCTACCTCATTGCGCTAGACAACCTCACACCATAAATCTATAACCCGTAAGCAACGTGTTGAGTTATCGTAATCGTTAGTTGTATAGTGGAAGTGCCAGTGGTGTTTTAATTCGAGGTCGTGCAAAAGAAAACAAATCGTACGGAAAATATATGTATGTGCATATATATTTTATTTGTTTATAGTAAACTTGAAGAGTTTTTGGGAAAACAAATCATTTGAAACAAAGCACAGTAAATTAATTTGTTATTGATAAATATCTCGTATTTCGAATAGAAAGTAGCGGCAAAATGTTATAAAAAAAACAACAAAGCTGTCGGTTGGTTGGAGATATCGTTGCTGTGCATCTTTGCTATTCATTCAGAACATTATTTTTGTTTCTATACAGAAATAGGTGGTTGTGAATATAAATATGTACCTACATATATCGAAATATGAAATAATTTAATATAAGAGCTAAAAAATTAAAGATAACAGCAACAAAAGGATATCATAGAAAAATGGATTATTTAATCATAACTTTTAATACAGCGTTTTTTCGAATTTAGCCTTTTACAAACATTTCACAATTAAACTAGTAAGTATTTTCCAGTTATATTCTCATTGATTGCCGAAATTTCTCATCTGAAAATTATACATGTGTTCATATACGAGGGCAGATCAATAAGTACCAGTGTGTGAAGACAGGTGGCGTTGCTGAGGGAAGTTGGCATTACCGTCGTGTAATGCCATCTGTCCCACGACACCACACTAAATTCATAGGTTAGTTTTTATTTGGCAGCCATTAGTATCACAAGTGTTTCGTGTTTCGCGATAAAATGGAAAAAGAACAATATCGATCCGTAATTCGCTTTTTATTTTTGGATGGAAAAACATGCGAAGAAATAAAAGCGAAGTTGGATGCAGTCTATGGGGACCCTTCACCATCTATGACAACGGTAAGATATTGGTTCAACGAATTTAAACGTGGTTGTACATCTGTTTTTGATGAGAAGCGCCCAGGCCGCCCGGCAGACGTGGTTACCGAAGAAATCGTTAAAAAGGTCAGCGACATGATTCTCGCTGATCGTCGAACGAAAGTGCGCGAAGTAGCAGAGGCTGTAGAAGTGTCGTACGGAACGGTACTTACGGTGGACCACAAGCGAATACGGAATTGTCGCGTCCAAATTGCATGAATTGAACTACGAATTGCTGCCGCACCCACCGTACTCGCCCGACTTGGCTCCCTGCGACTTTTTTCTGTTCCCAACATTAAAACGTTGCTCGGGGGAAAATGTTCAGCTCAAACGAGGAGGTTATCGTCGAGACAGAAGCGTATTTTGAAAAGCTTGACAAATCGTATTTTTTGGAGGGGTTTAAGAAATGGCAGAAACGTTGGGAAAAGTGTATTGTACTAAAATAAGATTACGTTTAAAACTAGAAATAAAATTTGTGAAAAACTTGCTTCTTCATTCCTAACACGGGTACTTATTGATCCACCCTCGTATTGTAAGCCCAATTTTGACATTTATCTTATTCCTTTCACAATACTTTACACTTGGATGTCAAAATCAGCTGTCTTAAATAAGGGAAAAAGTCAAATGGCAAGCAATATACATAGACTAGCGGACCCCATGCACGTTGCAATGTGCATAATTAAAAGATTCAAAGCAGTTTAAATTTAAAGTTTATATTTATTGTAAAACTCTATGGTAAACCACGTTTTTAATTTTCTTATTATCTTTGCAATAAATTAATAATACTGATGGTTTGCCTACACGTGAACAGGCTACGTATAATTGTCCACGAGAAAATACTGGATATTCTAAGTTGATACCACAAATTTTCAAAGATTGACCTTGCGCTTTATTAATGTTAATTGCGAATGAAACTCGCACTGAAAATTGTACACGTTTAAATTTGAAAGTTAAATCGGTTGGAATCATCGGAATTCGTGGTATTAACACGTCTTCACCTTTGAATTTTCCAATCAAAATAGTTGCTATAATAACATCAATTTTTTCACAGCAAGCCTCGTACTATTGCAAAGTTTCGGTTGATTCAAATTACGAAGCATAATAGTAGTCGCACCGACTTTCAATTGAAGTGTATGCGGCGGTAATCCGGGTAAATCCAAAGAATTAAAAAAATTTTAGGATAGTTAACCGCATCTTCTTCATTGGTAGCAGTATCAATAGGCTTATACGAAACCAAAACACCAAAATTTAATTCATTGATATCTTTATTCTTCGCTGCTTTCGCTTAACCAATTATGATTTTTGGAGTGCTGTACTATGTTGGGAAATACACTGTCAATCAATTCTTCTTTCGACGGTGTAATTCTACAAAAGTTATCCGGCAACGTAATCAATCCAGTCTCATCAACTAGCTTTGCACCATTTCCAATTGGCTCAATTGCTTTGAAAATTCAACAGTTGATGCACCATTTTGCAATTGAACATGAACATTTGTTGAAAGAAAAGATATTTTTACATGTCTCCACAAATACGATGATTTCAAGCAAGCATGTATTTCATCGGCAGGGGTTGATCTTGGTCAAACTGGCAAAGTTTGTCGAAAATCTCCTGACCTCCACCAATCAAATTGGAATGTTCCCGAATATCTCTCATTGTCCGTTCCAAGGCTTCAACTGATTTTGTGAGCCATGGTGGCCTCATCCCAAACAATAAGTACAACACTTTAGCCATTCCAAATGTCTTGGATATATTGCATGTAGGTGTTTCGATGATTTGCGTATTCAAAGGCAACTTGAGTGCGGAATGTGCGTTTTTTCTGTACCACCAGGAGCATCCAAAAAATGAAATCCACCACTTCCATCGTTAACAGCACGCATAATTGTTTCACATACTCTTTTTTGCTGAACATTTAATTTCGGAACATTTGCTTGAACGTATGAATTCAAGGTATTCGAGTCATATTGGTTTTCACATTCTAATTCTTGATTAAATATGTTATGCATGGATCGATTTGGTGCTGTCATTCCTAATTGTGCTAATGCTTTGTTTGCCATCATCAAACACAAAGCTTCAATCATAATCAATGCCTCGTTATAAATTGCCGATGTAAAATCCGTTTCAGGATTGGAATTGATTCGACGCACTACGTAAAATATCTTCCGACATGTAATTTTGATATTTTGTCCACAAATCAACTGGATTCGATGGATTACACGTTGTCAAAATAATTGCAAATAGTGAACGAATTTGTAGTGGATGGGCAGATATTGATGCATCTGCTAATGTGTTATTCCAATGCGTATCATGTTCCAATAGACCTAAACTTTGACATGCTTCACGATATGTTGTACAAACATGACCATAAACTGTTCTTAACTGCTCAAATGATATTGGTCCACGAACATTGATCAATAACAGTCGTAAATAAAAGCATCAGCATTATTAGGATGAACAGTATAAATTCGTCCTAAAGGATCAGTTGAAAACAGATTTACATGGCCATCAACTCGATTCCCTTGCTTACGACGTTGAAATTCTTTTTTTTGTTGAATTCCATGTAAAATACCTTGGTACTTCTGCCTACAATAACGTTTTAGCAAATTCATCAGTTTAACACAACTTGCTGTCAATGACGTTTCTGGTGGCGGTTGTGCTCTTTGCGCTGTATTCTCCGACGTACACACGCTGTCCGTTTTCAAGATGAACAGCTAAATACTGCACGGTTGGCTAACGTTCATGTATCGAAAATTAAAAAATGCGCCACACCGCCTCGTTACTACTGATATAACGGCCTATTTGATACTGATGAATTTCTATTTGGATCAGCAACTCCAAATGTACTTAATCGATTTGAATTGCAGTACTCAACATTTATATGAGCTTTAAATTCTTTTGATAACAATACAATAAACACTTTTTTGTTGACTTACCAAATGAGAATGTGTGCATAGGGCAATCCACGTTTCTGCCACTCAATTGAGTACTTCCAGCAGCGCACTTCACCAAACACTTCTGCTTTTACAATGAAATTCATGAGTGCTTTTACTTTTTGTTTGAAAACATGCGCCGTGATGTCATGGCGATCGGTTGGTGATTAACCTTCAAACAAATGGTTTTTGATGTCATCTCATTGATGGTTACAAGTGAAAGTTACAAACAAATCAGGACGGCCGTAATGTTTAACGTAAGTAATAGTATCTTGCGCATATTCGTGCATATGACGCGGGCTGCCGGTGTACGTAGATGGCAAAATAATCATTTTTCCCAAATCATTCCATTCCCGTTACCTTACCGTCATTGTTTATCGCATCTCTTAGATGAATGTACTTTTCAGATCGCAATTTCTTTGATTAAATCCGATGAAGTTTAACCTTTCCGTTTCGATCTGAGCGTACATATCGACCATAAACTGATGATACAACCACCGATAATACAAAATGTGATTACACTTATTTTATCGGTATGAATTATAGTTCATTGCACTAACTTTGCTATTAGTTTCTGCACCTAAAATTCATAATTCATAAATAATTAAATTTGTCTACAACAATTTTTTTTCGATTGTCAAGTTATGAACTAACCATTATTGGGATTTACCATTTTGACATTAAAATGGTAGCCGTCGTCGGCTTTCCAAAACACCAGTGGGTATTGCAACGCATCGTAACAACGATGTGTTTCAGACACTAGCTGCAAATCATTATCTCTTCGACAATATCTCGAGAATTAAATTCATCACCAACTATTACTATTGCAACTTCATCCATTGTTGGAGCAATAAATCTTCTGGTATGCTCTCCAGATGGTACTTTATCGGCCTTTATTACAATTTTGTGATTATCAGTAGGCATTTAGTCGAGAGCAGTACGGAAAAGTCGAACCAATTCATTATTCTCTTGAAGGAAAGTTTGGATTCAATAACAATAACATCTCGCTTCAAATTTGAACTAATTGAACGTCGACGATCAACTTACTGATCAGAATTACCAAGGAAATAAATTTGTAAAAACTTATACTCTGAATCAGGAAAGGGCAATAAAGAACCCAAGCTGTGATATATTTGTCCTTGAACTAGGAAAGAAAAACTATCAGAAGTGGGAAAAAATGTTGTGAAAATCATTTTCATAATTGTCATTTTCATATCGAGACCAATAGCATGTTTCCATGTTGTTCATGCAAATTACCTTGAATGTGGTCACAAAATTGTCAAAAATAATATTCGTTGCACCGAATGAAGTCATTTGGAAACATGAATTGTAAGATTTAATGTTTACCAAAAAATGCTTTGATTCAGGTGCACCACCAAAAACCAATGAGCGTAATGGTTCTGGAGGTGGCTGCAATGACGGTAATTTGTGTTTTCCATTAGCACAACATAAACCTGGTGGCTCATTTTTTAATTTTTACGCTTTGCAATGATTACATACGTCATCCATAGCAGCAATAACTACAGTTCGATGTAAAGTGTAATCAATCATCGAATCATAATTGAACGCAGCTCGCTTAACATTTAAATTCCTTGCTCTTTGACTATTCCGAACACCGTCTTGTGCTGTACGTCTTTGTGCTGCACGTCTCCTTTCAGTTTGTTCTCGATTCTGCATATTTCTTTCATTGTGCTGCTCTTCAGTCTCTGCAGCCTGAGCAGCTGCAACTGCTCTTGTATGAGGTGAGCGCCTACTAAGATTAGATCGTGGTCGCACCATATTGCACGAAAAGTGCATAAATGGAATTTCAAAAAGAAATTAATTTTTAGAAATTTAAAAAAATAGGTATAAAAAAAATCTAAAGAAATTCAATTCCAAATTATGCGCGGCTCGCTAATTTACACGGAACGATCGCTTTGTTTCAGAAAAAAAACTGTCTCACTTGTGGAAAGATAAGCAAATTGTATCAAAACAAATAATTTCGTTAAATATGTCAGCTGACGCGGTTGTTGTGCTGTGATCACATAAAAATACATTCCTTATGGATGTGTTTACAATTTGAAGTGAATGCGTTGAGGGTTCAAAAGTTATAGGCATTTTATTCTTTTTGTGGTCGTGGCAGTGGGCGGATAAATAGCTTATGTCCGTCAGAAAAGCATGGAGTTTTATTAAAAATATCGGGCACTTTAAAAAAATTTTTATTTATTAAAAGAAATTAAAACTACTTCAGACTTTCAGACCCGAAAACAAATGGAATATTATTTCCAAAGTAAAGTCCTTGCATTTAGGTCAAAACAGTGTTGATATTTTATTATAATGCACCTAGATCAAGTGATAATTGTACTACTTTGAGTCCGATTGTGCCTGAAAGAAGTATGTTATATTTTTCTGTATAACTAAAGTATGGTGCAAATTGCGAGTAACTTTTTAGTATTTCTCAACAGTGTTCACGCGTATATCGACCCATTTCTTTAACCGGTATAATACGAAAGACATTAGAGTTGCCACAATCAAAACATCCAGTAGTTCAAATTCCAAATGTTTGATGGACAACCCTTTAGTTGATACTAATTTATATAAATTAGTTTATATTGGGTCAAATCTGTCATATGGTTGTTGTTTAGTGCCTCCGATTTTTTCCTGACAGTGATTTTGCACCGCCAGTTGCGAAATTTCATCGGCTTTTTCAGTGCATCTTTGATTTAGATTTCCGGCAAGAAATCATGCAAATCAGTCATTGGTCCGGCGTTCACTCACAGCATCCTTACCGTAAACCGCACAAATTTTTCGGTATGTTTTTGCCGCGGATTGAAATTTTTTTAAGGAATTAAACATCACATAGCGTATTTCTTCTGATATTCCACTCATTTTCAAATCAATGAAACTTTTTCACTAGCGATAAAACAGACAATTGTCCTCACACAAAAAAGCCCTTGCTTGACATAATCGTACTAGTGTTGCCAGATTTGTGGGTACCAACACAAAAAACAGCTGATACTTTTTATATGACCCAATACTGGCCAGTACCTACTAATCTGACTTCAACTTTATTCGTCATCCTCTAAATCCAGTTTTGAGCTTTTTTGGAGTAGATTTTGTCAACCCCTATAATTCTAATAACTTGACTGAAAAAAATAAATAAAAACAAAACTAGCAAGGAATCATTAGATCTGAAGAAATTGTTTAAAATCTTTATTTTGCTTTGTTGCGCTTCTTCACTTAATTTTTCAATTGTTGTCACTATCATACATTAATATCTTGTGCATTCTCCAGCAACATTACCGTTATTCAAATTTCAAAATCCTGGTTTAGGGTATCAACAATTAATGACATTCAATCGAAAGATCCTTTTGTAACTAAGTAAAGTTTTAATTTGATTGCACATTAACAGTTATTAACAGATTTTCTTTATATTCTGTAACTACTAATTTAAGTATTAACTAAAAATAAAATTAGTATAGAGTCGTAAATTTCAAAATTTACTAATGATATTGTGTGAATATATATGTTAAACATTACTTACTTACTTTTAATGGCACAATAGCCCATGGAGGGCCTAAGCCGAGCTTTTCGCATCCACTCATGTTGTGCGTGTTATATTTGTACATGAATAAAAGGGACCTACAGTTTAATGCCGAGTCCGAACGGCGTAATGAAAAGCTTTTCATAGCAAATTTTTACTCTTGCAGGTTTGCTATTGCCTGCCAAGAGGTGGTGCCGTGTAGAAAAATTATTTTTTCTACTTTTTGATTTTGCCTGTGCCGAGATTCAAACCCCGGACACTGCGTAGCAGTCCAACGCTCTACCACTACGCCACAGCGACCATGTTAAACATTATACATACATAATTCTAAATTTTTTGCGGAATCAAATAAAGTGCAGTCAATTCCCTAAATTTGAGGAAAAATATAGTAAAAGTTTGCAAATTAATAAAAATTTATTAAAATATTGCAAATGTACAGAGCATAGCAGTTGTATTATTTTAAAATAAAGTGAAGCACATAAAAAAATAAATTTAGAATAAATAATATATAGTTCGAATTTTGAAATCTATTTTTTTTTTTTCGAAATAAGCAAAGTGCTTCCCCTCTTCTTTTCAGATCTTTAATAAAAAGCGTTCATATATACACGCTTCCTCTTTCAGATTCACAAACAGTCCGAAAAAACAAACACTTCAAATTGGTATTTTAAAAAACTAGAGTCTACTTTGGAATTTTACAGCTATAATATATATTGTTACAATTATCTAGTTTCTACTGTTTATTTATTCTCAACAAATTAAAAGATTCGATAACTGCATTCTGTTAAAAGCAAATAATTTCAATTAAATTCACTACTTAACAAAACATTTAAAAGATCACTTTACAAAAATATAAGACAGTCAAAGTGTGACTCTGTGTATTCCACTGCTTCAGGTATTTATAGTACAGATTTCATCGCCGTGACATTACAGTATGGATCGGTGACTGACGCAACCGCTTCACACGAAAATATGTAATGAGCCGCGTGTATCGAAATAGTCATTCTTTACAACTGCAGATATAAAATCATCAGCTGTTTATTGATTTTATATGATAAGTAAGTTTGTTTTGATGTGTTCCAGAGAATCGGAAATGCTGAATAGATTATAATGTTCATTAAAATCTCTACATATTCCACGAAAAGGATCATTTTGAGCATAATATGTTTTGCATATGCTAAGTTTAATAGGAATAAAATAACGTGAGCTCCTACAGGTTATATTAAAGTTTATTTCGTTTAGTAAATCCAAAGCTTTACATTTAATTCAGCATCTTTCTTCTGTTTATCAATGTCGGTAGATTAATAAGTTTTAATCGATGTTCATGCGGTGGAAGCTTCAATAGAGTATTCCAACAAAAACTCCTCAGTGCAAAAATAAGAAATTGTTTTTGAACCGACTCAGTTTTACTTATGTAGCAATTATATTGAGGATTCCAGACAGGAGATGCATACTCAAGGATGGGTCTAACAAGTGAAGTAAATAGCGTTTTTGTTGTACAAGGGTCGTTAAACTACTTTTAGCTTTGTTCACAAACGAGTTGTTATGTAAGTTAAAACTTAATTTGGGGTCCATTGTCACACCCAAATCAACAAATATCAATACATTACTCAGAGTCTGATCCTGTAAAGAATATTTAGCAGACAAAGGTTGTCTCCTTGTAAATGTCTTAAACTTACATTTATCCAGATTGATTAACATCAAGTTTAATCGGCACCATTTTGAAAAATTATTAAGTAGCCATTTTGATTTGAAGACAGCATTGCAGATTCAACAGTGTTGTGCATCGCCCTTTCACCGCTTTGACATCCACTGCTCTGCTTTGTTTTGCAATTTCTCGCGAAATGCCCGGCCTTACCACATTTGAAACAAACGAACTTTTTCTTATCGCCTGTGGTGTTCCCCTTTGCGACATTTTCACTTTTCCTGTTGCGGCCACCATGCTTAGTGTTTTTGACGTACATTGCGTTTTGATCGGCTCTGTCCTCTTTGGCCTTTCTTGCTTGGTCCCCTTCTAATATTTTCACACGAAGCACTGACGGACTCGGCAACTCGTCTCTCGTCTCCAATGCACATCGAAATGTTTCATAAGACTCCGGCAAACTATACAGCAACAAAATCGCCAATAAATCATCACCAACGGTGACCTTGATTTCCTTTAGCTTTGCGACGGCGTCAAAGAAATCATTTAGATGCTCACGGACATTTTCGCCATCTTTTAAGCGTGCTAATGCAACTCTCTTTAAAAGTGTTGCCTTCCGCGCCGGACCCTTTGACTGAAAATTTGACTCCAACTTGTCCCACATCTCCAACGATGTTGTACATTCTGTAATCAGCCCCAGCTCCGACGGCGTCACTGACAGTGTAATGTCGGCACACGCTTTCTGGTCTGAATCTTGCCATTTTGCACGTTCTTCCACTGCCGTTGTCGCAGGGATCAGCTTTGTTCCACTGACATAGCCCCAAAGGTCATTCTTTATAAGAATAGCCTTCATCTGCAGCTTCCAGGTGTCGTAGTTTTCAGCACTTAATGGCTGTATGCGCACCGTGACCCCAGACATTCTGCAACTTTATGTGTCCCTTGCGGCAACAGGTTTTTATTAATATTTAATTAGATTAAAACGACGATTTAAACTTTTCAATTAATTCGCGCAGGGCATTCTGGGCCCATAACCTGTTAGAATGTGGCGAATAAAAGACTTGCAATTACAATAAACGCGTGCTTTATTTGCAAAGGTTAATTCATGTTAGAAAAGTAAACGTTTACATGTATGTAAGTATGTGTGTAAATGATATTGATAATGTACATAAAGGATTAACGTCAAAATAGATAATAAGAAATATGATAGGGATGGCAATCGAAGTACTTCGTACATTCCAACATAAACATTTGTCAAACATTATGGCAAGAGGTTTATATAAAAGTTCGGCACAATTTTTAAATATGCAACTCGGAATATTATGGGGCCCAGATTTAAATGACTGCTCAAGAGAGTTAAGGTGGTGAAGAACATCTAGAGGATCTATGGTTAGAAAACAAATAGTGTTAAACGAATCAATGGAGAAGGGGAAGAGTCATTGTCATTGAAGCTAAACGTGGAATATGTAGATTTAGAAAAATCAGCAAACAAGTTCGCAATTATAATGTCAACACTAGAAACAATATCACCAAGACACATAGTAGGAGGGAAATCGCTGGCCTTACGTTTTGAATTAACAAAGTCATAAAAAGATTTAGGTTCGTGATGAATTTTCAGGTTTATACTTTTTAAATAGTTTCTACAACATTCATCGCTCAGCTTCATATATTCATGACGTAGACGGCAATACTTACAATAATCCATATTTTTGCCAGATCTTTTATAAACTTTAAAAGCTCGCGAATTCCGATTTTTTAAGTTTCTTAAATCCTTTATGAACCAAATGGATAAAGTATTCGTAAAAGAAGCTTTAACTTTTTGCTTTATATAAAATATTATTAAATAGAGATACGCAGCTGTCAATGCTCAGATTATCTAACGGCCAAGAGGTAACAGAAAGAATATCATCGAGTTTATTATAGTTAGTTCTTTGAAAACAGTGTTTCAATTTAGCAGTCTTTATATCAATTTTTAGACTATAAGGTAATTCAAAGAATAATGCTGAGGATGATGACCATCCTCAGGTGTAACGTAGTTTTGGGAACGAGAAATTAAAATTTTTGAGTCATCTACATAAACAAGATCCAAACATTTTTCATTTTTATTTTTAATGTTATTAATCTGATACAAACTTAATTCAGAAAGTATATCCAAAAAGTTATTATTGTGTTCTATAGCAGTGCAAGGATAAAGATGACGAACTTCTTCACAAAAGTTCCAAGTAACACTTGGCATATTAAAATCACCAGGAACAATCAGCGAATCAGTTGTTCTCATTTTAGAGCAAATTGTTGTCAAGAAAGAAGAATGCTTAAAATAAATATCATCAGTTGAATTAGGCGGGATGTAATAAATACATATTGCTCATCAATCCTTATGCAGACACATAAGAATTTAATATCATCAGAATAATCTAATGGGTAAACCTCAGATGGATATAAAGACTGAACGGCAATTAAAATGCCTCCGCCATGTTTATGAAGGCGATCTTTTCTAAAAATTTGAAAATTAGTACATTGAATTTCAGCATCATATATAGATGGTTTAAGCCAAGTTTCAGTGAAAGCTAAAATTTGCGCATTATAAGTAAAACTTTTAAAAAAAACTTGAACTTTGAATTTAACCCTCTGACATTTTGATATATTATTTTCAAAAAATCATTTATCCCAGTTATTTTTTTGGATCCACACGAGGAATGCGCACAACTGTCTCTGAGTCTGGCCTAGGTTTATAAACAAACTCTTTCACAATTGCACCTTTTGGCCAGAAGTTAATATTTTAAAAGACGAAAGAAATATCTTTGATATAAGAAGTTTGATATCAGAACAGAAATGTCATCAATTTAAATTTTAAATTTTATATGAAATTTTATATCATCGACTGTAGTGTCATTAGAAAAACGAGGGACAAAAACAGTTTTTTTGTGTGCAAAATTGCAAGCATATCATAATTCTTTTTGATGATATCAAATATGAAGCCTTTTCAAACGAATTATGATTAATTGAACGAGTTGATTGAACAGATACTCACATTAATAACGTGAATTTCATCTACATATGTATTTATGTGTTTATTTGTATAAATATGCTGCAAACTAGTGAAGTTATTTGAAACCTGTGCTGTAAACAAGCTTTCAATTAATTGGTCCGCATTGTATAAATTTGTATGTTATAGTTAATTATTGAATATTCATTTTGAAAAATTATAAAACTTTTTATTAAGTATTATTTTCTTTCTATTTACAATGATTTTTTTTTTTCAGTATTCCGAGACCCTAATCGAACCAAGAAACGAGAAGACAAACCTTGTCACTTGAAATTCATCGTTCGTTTTTTTCTGGCAGCCGTTGTATCGTAGCACTAGTAGCAGCAAAAAATTGTGTAGTCATTGGAAATCGTTGAATTTTTACTGCCGAAATAGATTTTCTTAAGTGTGCCATCGCGATGGCTGCACCAGCAGCCTGTACGCGTTTTTCGGACAATTATGAAATAAAGGAAGAGCTCGGAAAGTGAGTAGCTGTGAATTTTCTATGCTTTCAAAAAACTAGTCTTAAAATATACTTACCTACATATCAAATATTAAACCCCGCTTTATTGAATTGCGGCAGAAATATTACCTTCTGTAAAGGGTTTTTCAATAGCGGCATAACAATTACATATGTATTTAAACAAAAAACACAGAACAATAGAGATTTCGTGCTGAAGTTTATTCCAGGTGTAACATTTAAGTATGGAATTCGATATCACTCATATGACCACCTCGAGCACGTCTGCAGCGATCGATTCTTTAGAGTCATTTTGCCACCACTCTTCCACACGCATACCACTTTCGCGTGCGATATTGTTCCTGAGCTCCTTTAACATTGTTGGCATAAACCAACACTTTAACGTAACCCCAACAAAGAAATCTAATGGCGTTGTATGGCATGAGTGAGGTGACCATTCGCCAGGACCATTTCTCGAGATTACACGATTACCAAACTTCGACTTCAATAATTCAATTGCTTAACCAGCTGTGTGGAATGTGACACGAGGCTTCACTTTTTGTGTTAATTTGATCTTGTAAACCAAAATTTTTGTGCAACAATGTGGACTAAGAGCTTAAAAATTCCTCTGAATGGCGTTTATTGGACTGATTTGGCTCATTGTAAACTGAAGCACTTCGACCGGTACATTGTCTCACTGGCACAGGAACATCCAATAGTGAATATTTTGACTCGAATTTATAGCACTATAGCACACTTAGCCTGTCTGGTGGGAGGAATATTACGACCGCAAATTGGAATAAGCGCTCTTAAAGTAACGACCACCGGCTCAAAATTTCGGTACTAATTTTTTTAATTTCCAAACGTTGCTCATTCGAGAATTTCACCATGATAAAATTGTAAACCTTGAGTGACGTTTTGACATTGTCAGGTCAGATAATTTAAACGGTGCGCCTGTGTTTCAATACAAAACTATTATATACATACTTAGTTAGCACTTCATCCGATGATCGGCCTTGGCCGCCTCGATAAAACTTCGCCAGCCGCCTGTGATATGCCCGCGCTGGCGCCGGTTGGTAAGTCTAATTGCAGACAGGCCTCCTTGTGCCTGGTCCTTTCACCGGAGATTAGGACGTCCTTTGCTGCGTGTTCCTCCACCGTTGCTCGAATAAAACACCCTTCTTGCCGGAGCGCTTTCTTCCATTCGCTCAACATGATCCAGCCAGAGTCATCGCTGGATTTTGCGCTTGACTATGTCAGTTTCGTACAGCTCGTATTGCTCATGGTTCCATCGTCGATACTCGTTGTCCACGCATCTCGAACGCTCCTACCAGGCTCTCATCATTGGTGGTCAATGTCCAAGTCTCAGCGCCATACGTTAGGACTTGAAGGATGAAGGACTTATAGATCGTTATTTTCGTCGGTCGAGAGAGGGCTCTGCCTCTTAATTGTCTACTGAGCCCGTAGTAACACCTGTTGGCAAGGGTTAATCTCCACTTGATCTCAAGGCTGACATTATTGTTGGTATTAACGCTGTATCCTAGATAAACGAAATCGTTGACGACTTTAAAAGTATAATTGTCAACAGTGACACATTGCCCAAGACACCGTTAGTCTTTGTTTGTTACACAAAGTATTTCGTTTTGTTCTTGTTCACCACCCACTCCACGAGACTCTGTTTTCCGGTTGGAAAATGATGCACTGACTTCTAGCGCGTTGGTGCCTGTTTAAGCTCGAGAGATCGAAAACAGGGAATTTGAGTGGAACAATGAAAAAGACCTGGAAATCGGATTTAATAATTTACAAATCCTTTATTGAAAAAATGGAAAATTTAAATTTACGATATAGAAATTTACTAAGGGATCGACCGAACGATTATAGTTATTCGAAAAGAAAAGAGTAAAGAAGAAAGTAGAAAATGGTAGGAATGGGAAAAGAAAGAAGAGAATAGAAGAAATAGAAAAAGAGAGGGCCATTAGGGTGGATTTAACAGTGTCAATGATACAAGAAAGGGCCAGAAATATCGATGTTCGCAGCTCGAATTATTTTTTCCAGCATAAGGTTTAAGAAGTCGAACGGTAAGGAGACACCTTGTCTGAAACCTCTTTTGGTATCAAATGGCGTGGAGAGGTCTGACGCAATTTTCCCTGTGCTGGAAGGGTGTTTTCTTTGAACCATGGTGGAGGAACACGCAGAAGAGGACGTCGTAATCTCCGTTGGAAAAACCAGGTATGGGGCGACCTGACTGCACTTGGGTTTATCATCAGGTGCCACCGCGCACATAGCAGAGGTGACTGGCGAAGCTTTATAGAGGCGTCCAAGATCGATCATCGGTTATAGTGCCAGCTAAGTAAGTAAGTAAAAAGCGACACTGATAAGGTCCAATGGATTGGGCAGAGTACTTTGAGGTTCCAATCACTTGGCATACTATCATCGGACCATATTCTGCATAAAAGCTCATGCATGCGTTTTGTAAGCTCTTCGCCTTCAGTCTTAAACAACTCAGTAGGTCGGCTATCTGCACCTGTCGTCTTATAACAGATTCCCCATTGGCGGGATTATTGCGGTCATCACCATTAAGAAGTTGCGCGAAGTGGTCCCTATATCGATGCTCACGTTAATCTCACGTCTTTCTGCTTATCTTTTCTTGCTCCTCCTCCATCCTGAACTCTCTGTATCGCTCCTCAGCAGCTCTTGTTTCAACTGACTACAGGATGGCTCTATATACTGCGTTTTTCACTTTAGTAGCATCGCGACACTCTTGGTCGTACCACATATTTCTCTGTCGTCGGTGGTAGCCTAGCACCTCTTCGCAAGCATACGTTGGGAAATTTGCGTGCACTGCGTGCATATATCATCAAATTGGGAGGTGTTTTGCGATAGGAGGCGTGCGAGTCGGTTGGCGAAGGCTGTTGTTATTGAAGCTTTTTGACATCCAGGTTTCTATGTGTACCTATCATTACGCGATTTGCTACACATACACGTGTGCAGACCTTGGCTGCTACCAAGTAGTGGTATGGGTCGATGTTTGCACCATGTATTGTGTGTACACCGAGTACACTGGAAGTTGCTTTCCCTTTCATACTGCAATTACTCGGTTAATTGCATTCCTCTGTTAAGTACATTAACTATAAATTGTTCATTTTTATCGTTGAAACTAAGCGAGGATTACTGTAAAGCAAAAATTGGAAGTAAAAGGAAATATATTCCCCCCATGCAGGGGGCGGGGTTTAAACCCCTGCCCTCATGAATTTAAATTTTTTAAGTTGTTTTGGTGATAAATTTGGAAATGAAAACATCACTAAAATCACCAGTTTGGTTCCCAAACAAATGCAAGTTATTAATTATAATGATTAATTTTTGTATAATTTATCGTTTGATAATATTTCTCAATCGGATTAAAATTTATTGATTTACAGGCGATGAAAGCCGAGTTTCCCAACTTTTTTGAATGTCTCTTTTTTTTATTTAGTTATACCACTGAGATAAACAATATTGCATCAAAATTAATATACAATATGTAAAAACTTATGTAAAAGATCAAATTTGTCTGTTTTCACTTAATGCTTCATGATGTCTTTTTGTTATAGAATTATCTTTTGTCTGTAATCTTAAAAATAAGTAAAATCATTTTTTTTAATTAACAGGGCAACGGAAAGGGTGCTTTTCAGATGCCAGAAAATCCAAAATTTCGGCTAATAACTGAAAATACAAAAACAAAAAACATGTTTTTTAAAAATGTTATGAAAACGCTTTTTTGGAGTGTAAGTGTCATTATCTTTTTCAGTGATTTAAAATTAGTCTAGAATAATTTTTTCTTTTATATCGGCCAAAAATGGCCGATTATTTAGCCGATACTTTTAATAAATCAAATTATTAAAAAAATATTTATTTAATTATGTATTAAACTCAAATTTTTATTTATGTCTTAGGCATCTAATTATGTGATTTGCGTTTGTTATGTTTTCCTTTCTTCAATGTTATATAGTTATAAAAATATAAATTTAATGAATGAAAAATTTTTTATTCTTTGGGTATCGGCGACAACGGCCGGTTCGTCCAAAAAAATAGGCTTGTATTTGGACAAATTTCTTAAAAACAGTTTTTTTTTTTTTAACTTTTGATTTTAAAATATGATTTAAAGCGGTTAAAGTGTTACTGTGGAAAGTGTTCATGATCCGTATGGGAATGTGATATTATTACGAGCATCATATTTGCGCTATGTGCGAAGAATACGCTACATTCGCGCCACCTATCGACCGGCCGATTTTATTGAAATTTTGTGTACCAGGAATTTTTGGAACCCATTTCTAGCCTTTATTATTTTATTTTATTCATTTAAATATAATATAGGCAAAAATCTTATATCACATAGCATATAATTCATGTGGATTCGATAGATATAAAAAAAAGGTGGTTTTGAATTTTTTTATATTTTTATATATTGGATATACATATCTACCGATCCACCGATTTTGTTAAAATTTTGTGTACTACGGATCTTTAAGCCAGGAATCACATTTGGTCGCTGTGGCGTAGTTGGTAGTGCGCTGGCCTGCTAAGCAGAGTGTCCGGGGTTCAAACCTCGGCACACGCAAAATCAAAAGTAGAAAAAAAAAATTTTCTACACGTCAGGTTTACCAGGCAATGGTAAACCTGGAAAATTTCCTATGAGAAACATAAAAGGATGCGAAAAGTTGGGCCTAGGCCCTTCATGGACTCTTGTGCCATTAAAAGACAAAAAAAAAAAAAGAAGAATCACATTTTTGGCCTTAATCATGATCTAAAAGTTATTTCTGAGAAGGCGCCGGAGCAAAAGTTAGTAAAATTTGAGAGAAGTTGAATTATTTTATTTTGGAGACCCTATGGACAGACCTATTGGTTGAAATTTTGTGTACCAGGGTGTTTCAAGTCAAGGAATCCATTTTCGAGCTTAAAATTATTCATGAGGAGGCTTCGGAACAAAAGCCTTACTTACTTACTTAGCTGGCGCTACAACCGATGATCGGTCTTGGCCGCCTCCACAAAGCTCCGCCAGTCACTTCTGCTATGCGCGCGCTGGCGCCAGTTGATAAGGCCAAGTGCAGTCAGTTTGTCCTGCACCTGGTCTTTCCAACGGAGATTAGGACGTCCCCTTCTGCGCGTTCCTCCACCGTGGTTCGAATAAAACACCCTTCTAGCCGGAGCGCTTTCTTCCATTCGCTCAACGTGACCCAGCCAGCGAAGCCGCTGGAGTTTTATACGCTTGACTATGTCAGTGTCGGTGTACAGCTCATACAGCTCATCGTTCCATCTTATTCGATACACGTCGTCCACGCATACTGGACCGTAGATCTTACGGAGTATCTTCCTCTCGAACGCTCCTAACAGCCTCTCATCATTGATGGTCAATGTCCACGTCTCTGCACCATACATTAGGACGGGAAGGATGAGGGACTTATAGAGCGTTATTTTCGTCGGTCGAGAGAGGGCTCTACTTCTCAATTGCCTACTGAGCCCGTAGTAACACCTGTTGGCAAGAGTTAGTCTCCGCTTGATCTCAAGGCTGACATTATTGTTGGTGTTTATGCTGGATCCTAGATAAACGAAATCCTTGACGACTTCAAAAGTGTAGTTGTCAACAGTGACATTTTGTCCAAGACGCCGTGACTCTTTGGTTGTTGACACAAGGTATTTCGTTTTGTCCTCGTTCACCACTAGACCCACACGACGAGACTCCCTTTCCAGGTTGGAGAATGCTGCACTGACTGCTCGAGCGTTTTTGCCAATGATGTTAATATCATCAGCGTATGCTAGCAGCATGACACTCTTGTAGAATATAGTGCCAGAGATGTCGATGTTCGCAGCTCGAATTATTTTCTCCAGCATAAGGTTAAAGAAGTCGCACGATAGGGAGTCATCTTGTCTGAAACCTCTTTTGGTATCAAATGGTGCGGAGAGGTCTGTCCCAATTTTCACTGCGCTGGTGGTGTTGGTCAGTGTCATTTTGCAAAGACGAATGAGCTTTGCAGGGATACCAAAATCAGACATTGCGGCGTACAAGTGATCCCTAATCTTGCTGTCGAAGGCGGCTTTATAATCGACAAATAGATGATGGGTGTCGATCTGTTTTTCTCGGGTCTTTTCCAGGATTTGGCGTAGTGTGAATATCTGGTCGATGGTGGATTTACCATGCCTGAAGCCACACTGATAAGGTCCAATCAGTTTGTTCACGATGGGCTTCAGTCTTTCGCACAGTACGCTCGATAGAACCTTATATGCAATATTAAGAAGGCCTATCTCACGGTAGTTGGCGCAGATCATGGAATCACCTTTCTTATGGATTGGGCAGAGTACGCTGAGGTTCCAATCACTTGACATGCTTTCATCCGACCATATTCTGCACGGAAGCTCATGCATGCGTTTTTTGAGCTCTTCGGTTCCGGTCTTAAACAACTCAGCAGGCAGGCCATCTGCACCTGCAGCCTTATTGTTTTTCAGCCGAGCAATGGCTGTTAAGACCTCCTCATAGTCAGGCGGCGGTACTTCAACGCCGTCAGTGATTGGGGTTTCCGGAGTGGGTTCCGCAGTGGCGGGATTATTGCCGTCTTCGCCATTAAGCAGCTGCGAAAAGTGCTCCCTCCATAATCTCATTATGCCCTGGATATCTGTCACCAGATTTTCGTCTTCATCCTTGCAGGAAGAGGCCCCGGTCTTCAAACCATCAGTCAGGCGTCTTATTCTTTCAAAGAATTTTCGGACCTCGTTCCTGTCCCGCAAAATTTCGATATCATTGAACTCGCGTCTTTCTTCATCTCTTTTCTTGCGCCTGAAAAGACGTTTCTCCTCCCTCCTCAACTTTCTGTATCGCTCCTTAGCAGCTCTCGTTGCAACTAACTGCAGGGTGGCTCTGTAGACTGCGTTTTTTGCTTCAGTAGCATCGCGACACTCTTGGTCGTACCACATATTTCTCCGTCGACGGTGGTAGCCTAGTACCTCTTCGGCAGCCGAACAAATAGAGCGGGAAATGTGCGTCCACTGCGCGCATATATCATCAAGTTGAGGGGTGTTTTGCGAAAGGAGAAGTGCAAGTTGGTTGGCAAAGACTTTGGCTGTCTGTTGTGATTGCAGCTTTTCGACATCCAGCTTTCTCTTTGTACCTATCCGTACGCGATTTGCTACACATATACGTGTGCAGACCTTAGCTGCAACCAAGTAGTGGTCTGAGTCGATGTTTGCAATGTGTTTGCACATTGGAAGCGTGCCTTCCGTCGATCACAACGTGATCAATTTGGTTTCGTGTGTTTTGATCAGGGGACAGCCAAGTGGCCTTATGGATATCTTTATGTTGGAATCTGGTGCTACTAACTGTCATGTTTCGTGCCGCGGCGAAGTCGATCAGTCTCATACCGTTATCGGTGGCTTCGTCGTGGAGACTGAATTTTCCGATCGTCGGACCAAAGAGACTCCTTGCCCACCTTGGCATTAAAACCACACCAAAAAGTTACTCGTTGAGGGTGCATTGGTGCATTCTTAAAAGCCACGCATGGTTTTTATGAGCTCCAGATGCGACAAAGTGAGCTTCGTCAGAAAAGATGATTTTTCGGTAAAAATGCGTGCTACAGCCCAATTAGCGAACCGAAAACGTTGCCATGGTGATGTGGTTGCAGCTGTTTTACCAACTAAACTTTGTACGGCTTCAAACGGAAGTCTTTATGCAAATTTTGGAACAAAGAATTGTGTGAAATGTTCAATTCCTGAGAACGTTGACGAGTTGATGTTGTTAATTCGTCTTGCTCATTTTGAGCAACACCAGCAATTTTTTCACTTATGCACACTAGGAGTACGAAAACGTAAAGATCTAGTTTCACGCACTCGTTTCACAAATTGATCTATAAATTGCTTGGAAGGCGCTTCTCTAATTTTCCGTCATAATATGAATGACATTAAAGTTGCCACACTCAAAATAACCAGTACAGATAACTGAGGGCGGAGAGCATAGTGTTTTATGGCTGAGATCTTAAAAATAAGAGGTTGAAAGAGAGAGATATGTTTTCACTTAAACAAGATAATAATATAATTTTATGGTAATCTATTTCAATCTAAAATTTAATTTTTATATCTTACTACAACGATGATGATTGTTCGAAGTACGAATAAGAATATGATATAAAAATATGAATGAGCAAGATGAGAGCTGTGAAGCAGTTGCAGTAAAGTCAATGACCGTGCATTTCTGTCTACCCCGAAACCTGCTCCCCGCTTTCACCCACAAACTCGAAATGCATGAATGGAAATGTTACGTGTGTAATGACAATAAGTTAGGATATCTACGCATATGTTTTGACTGAAGCGCTGCATTCTCCTACAGCGGAGAACTGTATGATACATATAATCTGCACATGTGTTTCAGGAATAAATTTAATATCGCCACCACTAGATATGCGTGGGGTAGGTATTGCGGTGACAGCGACTCTTGACGTTCTGGGTATGTCCATCCAATGTTATGTTCGTTGGAATAAACGTATTTTGACGTGTCGAAAGTGTCTCGGCTTTCTTAGGCGGTGTAAAAAATATTTCACTCAGACTGATCTCCGCATCATCTACGTCCTAAATTGGAGTTTAATTCGCTTTCAAGCTAATAGGAGACAGTAGAGTTTCCAGCTCTATTGACTCCTTGGAACAACGTTGAAACGTGGCTTACGCCTCTCTGTTTACCGTTACTTTCATGGTAGATGTTCTGCTGAGATGCCCAAGCTGATGCCGCCAGTTCGTGTGCTCACCAGAACTACACGATCAACAAGCGGAACTCACGCATTCCTCGTATACACGGTGTTCCACCGCACTACGCATTACAGAGAAAGTTCCTTTATCTATCGTACAGTGCGTGTTTGGAATAAGGTTCCTGCAAACATTTTTCCGATTATTATGACCAACCAACACAATGCTCTGTATTTATAGGCGTGTGTTGACAGTATTAAAAAAATTTTTTTTTCTGTATTCAACGGTAGAAGTCACTGTTTTAAAAAATAACCAATGATTAAGCAACGTCCAATGTCGTTCACGCAGCCAATATGGTAACTCTCACAAATGGAATGGATGGGATTGATGGATGTGAAGAAGGCCGAGAACCTGACCTACGAGTGCAGGACAGTTACTCAAGCACTCAGGCTATGTAAACTGGTCCTGACTATTGGCTCTGGTCCCAAAGGCATGTTCTTTGATCCACAGTTGGCCAACTCGTCGGCTTTCTCATTCCCAGAAACTCCACAATTACCAGGAACCCAGATAAAATGGAGCTGATTCAGTCTTGTGTCTGATCTAAGTTTCCTCTTACACTCTTGGTTAATCTTTGAAGTAATTCTCGCGTTCTCCAGAGCCTTAAGTGCAGCCTGACTGTCACTACAGAACCCTATACGTTTCCCGCGCCATTTTCTTTCAATTATCCATTCCGCTACTTTAAAGATGGCGAAAAGGAATAGTAGCAATTGACACCTTCGTTTAAGTGCCATCCAGCTCCAGTACCTTCATCGGTCTTGGATCCGTCAGTGAAGAAGATATCCGTCAGATTCTCCAGCACGACCACTGGATTGGTCCATTGTTCACGCTTCGGGAAGCTAACTTCATAATTTCTTCCGAAAGTAACCACGGGTATGAGGCAATCTTTCGGGGCCAGTAGCAATGGATATTGCTCTGACAACCTTTTAAATATTTCTCCATGACCCGAAGTTATGTTATTGAACCAATACCCATAAGACTATAGCCGACATGTCGCCTTCATCAATTCTTGTTGGATCTGTATGTCCAGTGGGAGCAAGTCAAGCATGGCGTTAAGGGCGTCACCAGAGTTGGTACTCATGGCGCCCGTTATGCTAATGCATACGCTTCTTTGTAGCCTGTTCAACGCGAAGATTGAGGATTTACAAACCACCGAAGCATATGTGATTATCGGTCTGATAAGTGCTGTGTATATCCAAAGAACCATAGTAGGTCTCAGGCCCCAGGTCCTACCAAAGGCTCGGCGACATTATTTGAAAACCTTCAATGCGCGATCTAGCTTCGTTAAGACATGCTAGTTTCCGTTCTAGGGTATCATCCAGATATTTCACATCCATGGCAAGACTGAGGGTCACACCTTTCAGTACTAGCAGTTTTAAACACTCCAGCTTCCGCTTCCTAGTAAATAGAACAAGAGTCGTTTTGCTAGGATTGACAGAAAGGCCACTCGTCAATTTTGTCCAGGATTTTCTGCATTTTAACACAGACCATCCGCAAGGATTTACCAGATGTGAGTGCACAGACGTCGTCCGCATATGCTTGGACGTGAAATCCGAGATCTTGCATTTCCATTAGTAATGAGTCAACAACGAAGCACCACAGCAGAGGAGAGAGAACACCCCCTTGGGGGCAGCCCTGTCTAACCTCCGCCGTGACCGAATCGTCGCCCTCGTCAACTGTCAGCAGTCTCTCGGAGAGCATAGAGTAGATCCATCTAGTCAAGTTTTCACTCACTCCATGCCTTCTGGCAGCTGAGCACATAGAGTCAAAGGCAGCGTTGTCAAAAGCCCCCTCAATATCCACAAAGACCCCCAGAGTGTACTTGTCCGCTTCCAGTCTTGCTTCTATCTTGCTTACAAGATAATGCAGCGCTGATTCGCAGGATTTTCCTCCCTGGTAGGCATGTTGATTATTACTGAGAGGACACACTGGCAGCACCTTTGCCCGAATGTGCTTCGCTACCATTCGTTCTATGCTTTTTAGCATGAAAGAGGTCAAGCTAATCGGCCTGAAACTTTTAGTTAGTGTGTAATCATCCTTCCCTGGTTTAGGAATAAAGACTACTCTGACTTGTCGCCAAAGAGATGGTATGAAGCCATGGGCAAGACAGGCCGTAGAGATCTTTTGCAAGGCCCCTATCACTCTGTCTCCACCTCTTAACATTATCGGGTAAACTTTGTCAGGTCCTGGGGACTTATAGTTTTTAAAAGATAAGAAAGATAGCTTTTTTGCCTCTTCTGTCACTACTTCCGACGCAGAATACCAATTGAGCCTGGTGGTTCTACCACTCGTACCATTGACGCCACCACTACTCACCCTAGTGGGTATAATCCTGCTTCCCGGAAAGTTGGTCGTTAGGAGTGTGTTATAGGTCTCTGATCTGGAAGTGGTAAAAGCACCATCAGGCATGCGAAGAGAATCAAGCTTAACTGTTTGGTCTTTCTGCAGAACCGTACACAGTCTTGCTGATTCCTTCATTCCCTAAACCTCATTGCAGAAGTTTCTAAAAGATCAAGTTTGGCAGACCTCACTTTCTTCTTATACTCCTTTCTGAAGAATATGGAAACTGGTCCAGTCAACTTCCTTTCGGGTTTTTAGGGCCCTGTTCAGTAGTTTTGTAGATCGTTTGCGAAGCTTCGAAAGTTCAGCATTCCACCACTGAACTGCCTTGCCTTGTCTGCTCGCTCTAAGCGGACACACCTCATCGTAGCAGCCAATCAAAGTCCCTTCCAATCTATTGGTCGCTTCTTCGATCATAGCTGTAGTTCGGAGTTTATTAAGGGTTGGTATGCGAGGTAGTATAGAGTTGTACGGCAGGTAGGCCGACACTATTATCGTTTCGACACTATTCCCACTTTTCCAGTACTTTATTTTTGCTGCAACAATGTCTTGAGAACAGTATTGTCTGAGCATTGTTCATTCAATCATCCGCGGCATGATAATACAAGCACGCGGTCGAACACTCTCTTCACATTTTAGGATTTGTCCCCACGTAATGACACCAAGGCCACAGATACGTTTGTAGCATACGCATGGTTCTTAAATTAGTATTATGTGAGGATATATCTGCAGTTTCGCATGACTACTGCATAGTAAGGCAGTAGCCGATTTGCTATGCTGCAAGTTAATCTGCGTAATTGTAATTTCTGTCATGATTAGTGACCGAATCTACCTCTAAGGCTTATCCTCTCCCTTGTCCTGGATGCGAAAATGCACCCTCCCGAATTGTAGGTGAGGACGGTACCCGTACTTCGACATCAGTACCTTCAATGAGTCCACGTCCATACCTACCACCAGGTGTGAACCAATTTTTTTGGTAGAGGCCGAGACATCCTTGGTATATGAGTATACCCGCCATTGACTCGTATCCAGACCTCCGTTGATCAGGGATACGTGCGAGTAGCTCGCTTGGTTTCCTGGAAGGTCCAAGTATTTAAACGGACCCTGTGACCCTCAGATCAAAACAGACGAGTCATCGCCCGTTCTGTCACACTTCCCTGTGGTCATCACACATTTCTCTCGTTCTGTCTCCTTCTTTTGAGTTGTCTATTAGATAAACCCACACCTGCACTTGAAACTTCAGTATCAGCAGTCTCTTTACCGATGACCCACTGGCTCGCACCAGGTTTGACCGTTGTCAGAGGTTCGCTCTGTACTTTAGTTTGTCTAGAAGGCGTCGTCGGACTATCTAGTGCCACATCTTCAACGGCCTTTACAGTCGCCTCCGATTGTAATATTAGTATGTCCTCCGGATCCTCCAAGAGTAGGCTTTCCATTGACATTGTCAATGTGCCCTCATCCTCTGGTAACTTGCTTCCTCCGGGACCCCAGGACGTTCCGGTCTTAGGTAGTAATGAGTTTTGACCCTGCCCATTCTTCGGCCAAGTCGCTGGCGTACCAGCGGGAGGATTAGCACTAGTGTGGGTACCGTGTGCAGACAACTTTGGATTTGTACTCATTGCATTTGTTGTTTTGTTTACAGTTTTCTCTGGCATGAATTGAATCGTCTACATGCTCGACAATGGGCATAATTGTTCCCTAATGCCATGATTACTATTAGCTCCAGTGCTCCTCTACGACTTTCCGGCATGGGTGGCCCTATCCGGCATAGCTCGAAGATTCATTACGCCTACTGTGCCCTCTCATCGCGAAATGGTGGTAATCTCGCGAGAGGGCACAAATGGAATACTCGATGTCTTTAAAGCTAGGCAAATAAACGGTAAATGCTATTATAAAACATAAATTTATTCTTTTGCATTTTTTTTTTTCTATTGTATTATTATTATTTTCTTTTTAACCGGTGGCCTTGATCGCTGCTAAAAGTAATAGTGACTTTAAAGTCACTTTCAGCGGCTGCAAGCTTAGCCGTGCAAGTATTATTTCAGATTCCAAAAGAAAAAAAAATTTTTGAAAGTTTTTACTAGTTAGACAAGGGCAGTTTTTATTAAAAACAACGGAGAAATTTGTTCCAGCCCGACGACATGCTATTCCGTAAAAGTAGCATTCAACTATAGCCAGAAATCAAAATTATTTTCTATATACCGCGAAAGCTGCTCTCCGCTTTTACCCACAAACTCGAAATGAATGCATGGAAATGCAGCAATATGCTACCCGCGAATACTGTAATGAGTTTTTGGATTTTCTTTCGGAGTTATGTTTCGGAAGGTTAAATTGTGGATTTGATTTATGTTATTTTTTTATTTATTTATTTATTTATTTATTTATTTATTTGTTACGGCTTTTAGAAAGCCAAATTCATAACGCAAATAATATCACATTCTTATTATATACAATTAATTAACATAATTTTAAGAATAGCTTATTAATAACTAAGGCATTGAACCATATACCACGAACCAAACAACATCTATCTTATTTCTAAGGATTTAGTGTGAGCGAAGAGTTTTTTGAACTGACTAATGTTACTGTTTTTAATAGCCTCAGGTAACCCTTATAAAACAGACAATTTTTTTCTGACTGTTTCATAGAGAGGTAACTTGTAGTCTTTTCTATTTCTCGTATTAATGTCGTGTACCTCATAGTTGAATTTAATATTTGTTCTTAAATATCCCGGCATGTGTCCGTTCTTTATATTGTAAATAAATTTCATTGATTAAAAAAAATTTGTCATAT
Source organism: Palloptera scutellata (assembly GCA_958295655.1). NCBI lineage: Eukaryota > Metazoa > Arthropoda > Insecta > Diptera > Pallopteridae > Palloptera > Palloptera scutellata. Next base: position 5,367,859 of record OY282453.1, on the reverse strand, counting down.
ACTTGGTTTTTCCGATATTAATTTTAAGTCTGTTTGCACACAGCCAAATATAAAGAGTATCTAATTCAGACTGTAATTTGTCACGTACATCATTTTAATTTTTGCCACTTATAGAAATTAATGCATCATAAGCATGATGCATGTAAAAAATAATGATGCATGTAAAATATCACTGTTAAGTACAGAGCCGTGTGCCGAACCTGAAGACCCTTACCACCCTTCACTTATTTTGAAAATCGAATTAAATAATATCACTACTATCACTACACCATAAATTTACGTAAATCATCTTTCGGGCACAAATTCTGCTTTAAAAATAAAAAATCCAAATTGATTAAAGTAAGCAAATTACCTCCGAGTTTTCACGATGTCGATGAAAGTGTGCAAGGTTTAAACAATGTTATATATGACAGTTTTAAATTATGCGTTCATATTCAAAAGTTTACTACTAATATAGAAGGCTGCCGGTATTGGTTGAACAAGGAATTAAAAACAAAAAATTATTGGTTTTCAGTCCATAATGAAATTAAAAAACGAACCTAGTATCTGATGATAAAACAACTGTATCAAATATTCAAGCAAACTATTTTAGATCTACTTATTCAACTGAAAGTTTAAATCTTAAATTTTATACTCTTGAACATGTCCAATTTTCAGTCCAAATATTCGTTCGTACTAGATCATTTGAAGTCCTTAAAGTACTCTTATACATTTAGGTCAGACGAAATTCCTAACTACATACTAGAAACTTGTGTTGCGTATGCCACTTTTTTAAATTTTTGATTCCTCAATAGGCAGCGGATATTACCCAAAAAGTTGCAAACATTCATTTATAGTTCCCATACAGAAAAGTTTTACTAAATCCAATGTTGAAAATTACCAGGGCGTTGCTAAACTTAGCTCAAATCAAACAGCTCCCAATAAATAAATTCGTTAATTTCCTCATCTTAGCACGGCTTTTTACTTGAGAGATAGGGAGCAAAAAGTAATCTTTAAACATTTTGTATCTGATGTTATTGAAATACCATCTGGTGTTCCGCAAGGAAACCATCTGGATCCAATTTTGTTTATAACTATTTACATACCATGTGAACGATATGCCGTCTGAAATTTTAATGTATGCTGATGACGTCAAATTATTTTAATCTCACAACTCAATGGATGTCCAAAAGTTATTGCGGTCTGATCTTTTTGCTTTAAATATTTGGTGCCGCTGTCACTTGATGTCTCGAAACTTAAATTAATGTAAATTCTTGGTTTTTTTTTCCAGAAAGCAACCTATTTTTCTAAGTATGGTTTAGGTGGTCACGAGCTCGAACAATCTTCCTCAATCATTGATCTGAGTGTCAAAATGGACACCAATTTAAGAATTATCTTACAATATTAATTTAACTATTAGCAAGACTAGGGCACTGTCGGTTTTGTTAAGAGTTGGTGAAAATACTTTAATAATCCATATGTTACAAAATCAATTTACACTGCACTTGTAAGACCAATTCATGAGTTGGCTTCTGTAGCTTGGTCGCCTCAATACAATTGTTATATAGATAGGTTTGTTTGTTTGCTCTACGTTTGTTACATTGGGATCCGTTGCAGCACCTGACTCATTATGAACAATGATTAAAACTTATAAGCTTGACAACTCTTCGGAGCAGAAGAGTTGTATTAAACGTGGTGTTTGTGTCTAAATTGTTAAATGTTATATATCATTGTTACTGAGTGAAATTAAAATTAAGTAATTTTCCTAAATGCTGTTCTAGATACCAACCTATTAAACTTGATGCTAGTAGAACAAACTATGCTGAAAATTAACCCTTTTCGCTATTTATGTAATGATTTTAATTTTCTTACGGCATTGTTGACATTTCCGACTCTCTCCAATATATAAATTTGACTTTGTTAAATTTTCTCAATCGCTTAACATCTGACGATTACTAATAATCTGTAGCTGTAAAGAAAAACAAATTTTGACTTATTCTCTCCAATCCGCAATGAAAGTGTAAAATTTAATTTGTATCGATAAATTTTCAGAGAAGAGTTTAACTTGGGATTCCATAAACCTAAAAAAGTTAAATGTGATCTTTGCGAGGAACATAAAATAGCTATTAAAAATAACGTTTCCGAGAACTTGATTTTAAAATATAACGAACACTTCAAAAAAAAAGAAAGGGGCTTGCAGGCAAAGACAAGTGGGCAAAGTACAGAGCACATAACATTTTTGTGCATAGACATGCAAAATGTATTAACTTGTCCAAAAAGTGACGTTAGCTCATTTTTTTACCATTCAAAGTTTAATGGGACATTTTTCAGTAAATAACAAAGTCTATTGTTGTTTGTGGGATGAAATCAGAATGGAAAGAACAGAAAACAGAAAAATATTGCCATTACTTTCTTAACCGCATTACGAACGATTGTCCAGGAGTTACAGAAATTATCCTATTAGGAGATTCATGTGTTCCATAAAATCGTAACTAATTATAATCGACGAATAAATGGTGGGTGTCGATTTGTTTCTCTCGAGGCTTTTCCAGAAATTGGCGTGTTGTGAATATCTGGTCGATGGTGGATTTACCAGGCCTGAAGCCAAACTTATAAGGTCCAATCAGTTTCTTCACGATGGGCTTCAGTCTTTTGCAGAGTACGCTCGATAGAACCTTGTATGCAATATTAATAATGCTTATCACATGGTAGTTGGCGCAGATCGTGATAAAAATAGGTGACGACAGAATAAGACAGTTTGACATTAATGTTTATTATATAAATTTTTTTAAATTGAAATTGATGAATTTACCCTAAATTGTACTGATTTTTGTAGGGGAAAATTATTTTGAGCGTTGTCAGTGTAGGTACTTTTGAAAAAAGGATTGTACATCCTGGATAAGATAATAAATAATTCTATTATACAAAAAAAAAAATATAAGTAATTTAAGTATTTTGTTTTTTAATTAACTCTTTTTTAACAACCGGAGTAATATTTAAAAATTGAATGCTTAAAACTGCTTCTATGCGCAAATAATTTAGGCAGTGAATTTCGCATTTTCTCCAAAACCTATTTTTGGTCACAGTTTGGGACCCATTTGATAATGCATATTACGAAAGTAAAAAAAATAAAACCGTTTAGTAATAAGGGGGACCGTTGACCGTTATATAACAAAAACCAGTCATATTTTTCTTTTTGGTTTTGCCGAAAAATGTTCGAGTCATTTTATCGATACTGTTCTTCAGGGTATAAATAATTTATTTTTCATATTTCGATTGACAACAATTTTATCGATAATGATGTTATCAGTGATTTTACTTATTAATCATAAATTTAACATATTTAAGTTCAAAATACCGATTTCGATAGTATCAACCGATATATCGATCCAGAATTTTGAAAAGCAGAATAATGTGGCCAAATTTTTTTGCAGCCATAATTTTGAATAGCAGAATTTTGGTTTCCGAATTTTGAAAAGTCAGAATATCGACCCAAACCTTCCTACCGATATGAATTGAATGAGAATTATAAGAAAGTGTACAAGTACACCCCTTGGTAGTCAGTGGTAAAACATATTGAAAACAAAGATCCACCCCGCCGTTCGGAATCGGCGTTAAACAATGTAGTATGTGGCCTAACTGTGTTCCTGGACAGCCACTAAAACTAATCCAAATCAGTATACTCTTTAAAAAATTAAATATTCATCGTCGAGGTAAATGTGGTGATGTAATAAAATTTTGAGTGAATATTACAAAATTGATTTTTGTCCATAATGCGGGATATTAAGCATCCCGGAACTTAAAACAATTACTCGAATTCCGGAATATCTCGCGTAATCCGGGACAATTAGAACCCTAGTTGAAACCAACATGGTTTTGATCATACGAATTAGAATTAATATAGTTTATAACAATATTATGTCTTATTTATGGTGTATAATTAAAGCTGTATTCCATGGACAGCATCTCAGTGGGCATTTTCCGAGGTAAATATTCCACTTTTTAGTACAAAAAATATACGCATTTATCCAAATTGGGTATAAAATATCTTCTACTTGTAGCTTACTTAAATTGAATTGAATGTATGTATTAAAAAAAGTACATTTTTAGATCTGCAAGGAATTTTAATTATTATTATATAAAAAAAAACAAAAAATTTTAATTTACATATTAAACAGGCTTAATGAACGTTAGGTTTTCCGAGAGAGAATAACAACAATGCATTTAGAACAGTCTGATCAAACGATCGTTTCGGAACCAGCCAAAAATAATTCTGACTGTTATGTGTAATAATAAGAGAATAAAAATTAATATAATTATATAAAGGGTAATTTTTATAAGAATTTAGTTTTTGAAAATGAAAAAAAAACACAAATTTTACAAAAGTGAATGGAATTTTTATTTGGATCGATAAATCAATTCCTGCCATTTACTTTTTAAAGATAATATCACTTAAATGTTGCCCGCAGCTACGCGTCAAGTGATCCATTCTGGCCAATTTTGGCACATTTTTCACTCATTTCGGCCGGAATCTCACAAATGACGCGTTCAATGTTAGCTTCCAAAGCAGTAATCGTGTTTGGTTGGTTCCTTTAGACAAGAGACTTAACATACCTCCACAAAAAATAGTTTAACGGAGTCAAATCACATGATCTTGGTGGCCAATTGACTACACCAAAACGTGAGATTAAGAAAATTTTTTGAGATTGCCTTGATGGCGTAATCTGGAGGTCCAATTTTCACACAAGTTGAATCTTGTAAGCACGTAAACCAAGATCTTTACGAAAAAAATTGATGAAACATATATATCTTCAAAAATTATGACGGAGAACTTTGAATTAAAATAAAACACAGAGAAATGAAATTGGCTTTATTTTAAAGAAAAATTTTTGTGATTGCTTTGATGGCGTAGTCTGGAGGTCCAATTTTCACACAAGGTGAATCTTGTAAGCACGTAAACCAAGATCTTTACGAAAAAGTGAGGGGTACAGAGACATCATTACTAACTTTTTCGTTCATCAATTGACAGGCATTAATGTTGCAGACACGTGGTTTCAGCAGGACAGCGCTGCGCGCGATACATTTAATTTACTGTAAGAAAGATGTGATTAACGATTAATTTCACGAAAAGAACCAGTTAACTGGCCACCTATTCGTACAATTGGACCCCTTTAGATTATTTTCTTTGGGGATATGTAAAGTCCATGTCTACGCTGGTAAACCAGAAACAATTGACTTACTGCGAAGTGTGAAAATCGGACCTCCAGATTACGGTGTGGACCCAATGCCCAAGATGTTATTCAAATATTAATGTCAAAAAATTATCTTTAAAATAAAGTCATGGCCATTTCATGGATATTAAAAACATTTTTCTGTGTTTTATTTCCAGATGAGTAGTTTGTAATAATAAAGGTATTAATTTATCAACAAAATATTTGTGTGGTTATAAGAGTTACATTCTCGTTACCTTAAACATACCGTTACCGATATAACTTCGTTAACGTTTATCGTTACCGATATTCAATTTCCGTTTTTTTAGTTTTTTGTGAAACAAACTAAAATGTCAGTTAAGTCCTTTTTAAATGATGATGATATATGTCCATATGATATATGATAATAAAATAATTGACATCAATGATAAAAAAATGTGATTACATAAAATCGTTTTCAACTAATTCTAAATACCCTAAACAAGTCACTAAGTAATTATAGATACAGCAATTTGAATTCTTATTATTTAGAATATCATAGAATTGTGGCATAGAAAGAGATATTTTCCCTGTTATGTTGAATATTGCTTTTATGTCGAATATTACTAACAAATTGGACACTTTCCAATTAGATGGAATGTATTGTGTTTCTCACTCCTCCCTGGTTACAATTCTAACATACATATACTAGTAATATTATTAAATGCATTGGAGATGGAAATTTTAAGGATATGGATGTAGCTTAAGGAAGAAGCATTTAAACATTTTTAGACGAAACCAGTTAGCATCCAAATGGTTATTAAAATGTAAGTCATGGTTTAGTGTGATACCGAAGTTCTTATAACGAGCATTTTAGATTTAGCCAATTATAAAAAGTCTATGTATCATAGACTGGAGTTAGATAGAATCACAACGTCATCGGTGTAAAGTAAAACTTTGAAAATACCAGCTACATTAACTCCGCCAGAATATAGCCAGGAAGGTCGTTGAGTTAGATGGCAAACAGAACCGGACAGATAACCCTGCTTTACACCTTGAAACATTGGAAATCATCGGAAAGCATCGCTCCGTTCGACACCTGACTTAAATGCGCATTTCTATAATAACTGAAGGACTCTAATTATCTTGGGAGATAAGCCCAGACAAGCAAGTTTGTAAAACAGAGTTTCGAGGAATCTTATCAAAAGCGCAGTAGAAAACAACTAATAATTGAATTTTGGTCTGTTTTATGGGTCAAAACTGTATTTATTTATGATATAATTTTATTAAAATTTAAACTTAGTGCTGCCAAGTTCTGCAACACTTTCCAATGACGGACAAAAATCACTAATTGATTTCTTAATATGTGTGAAACTATCAAAAAGCGTAAGAACCGCTAGTTGCAACAGCGCAAACATGTGAAGACCTTAAAAACACATTAGGCAAAAGATACAAATGTAGATCTACAATACCATACTTTACTTTTAATGGCACAACAGCCCATGGAGGGCCTAGGCCGAGCTTTTCGCATCCACTCATGTAGTGCGTGTTATATTTGTACATGAATGGAAGGGACCTACAGTTTGATGCCGAATCCGAACGGCGAAGTGAAAAGCTTTTCATAGCAATTTTTACTCTTATAGGTTTGCCATTGCCTGCCAAGAGGTGGTGCCGTGTAGAAAAGTTATTTTTTCTACTTTTTTGTTTGTTTTGATTTTGCCTGTGCCGAGATTTGAACCCCGGACACTCTGCGTAGCAGTCCAACGCATTACCAATACGCCACAGCGACCACTTTTTACACTCAAATTGTAATTAAGTACGATAGCATCCCAAAATTTGAATTTTGCACAAATATTTTTTTTTTTTTGTTATATCATAATATTCTTTTTCTTTTATTTATACATTTAACAAACAGGGTTACCCCTATGAATGCACAGCATTGTGTCGAATGGAAGGAAGATTGACAGGTGGGAGAAAGAAGGAGGGAATGCAATCACACAGGACACCGATAAAAATTTTAATGGCACAACAGCCCATGGAGGGCATATTCCGAGCTTTCTGCATTCACTCATGTTATGCCTGTTATATTTGTACATGAATGGAAGGGACCTATATATGCCAAGGTTCGGACCCCTGAAACTCTGCGTAACAGTCCAATGCACTACCGCTACGCTACAGCGACTCATAACTTTCATAGGGCTGGTGTACAAAAATAGTAAACGTTGTCCGATTTTAATGAAATTTGGCAAACTTCCTTTGTTGGTCAGCAAAAGCATTCTGTTGAAATATACAAAAATATTTTAAATATCAATGTCTTGAAAAATATTTTACTAATCAAATTGAAATTAACATACTACTTTCGGTGGTTTAATCAGAATCTCATTATTTATAAAAATATTTGAAAAATCAATATCCTGAAAAATATTTACTAATCCAATTAAAATTTCACACACTAACTTTGTTTGTCAATATAAGTTATATAACGAAAAACACGCCTGTCCATATATTTTGATTATCATGCTTACAATTTTTCAAAATTTCTATTTCTAAAAATATTAACATAAAAAAACGAGTAAATAGTAAGTATAAAACAAAAAAAAAACACTTTTCATCGAAAAAAGTTCCTTCTTCTAAAGTTAACGCAGTATTTAAGTGACCCATGATATACTTTTTTTAGAAATACATACGGAGTCACTACTGCTCCACATAATTCATTTATTTTCGGTCCACATAATATGCTAAATGGAAGTCCCAGGACAAGACATGTCTATCTGGATTTGTTTTTGATGCAGTCGTTGGTGAAGTTACTGTATCAAATACAGTCGATGTTAATGGCATGACAGCGGCAAGTAACCCAAATTCCGATAAAGAATATATTGCATTGGCTCCTCCTTTTGTGAAGACCTCATCGTCAAATACACATTTATTGGACGAAGAAGGAAGACCGACCAGAGAAATAAGTAGCGTTGTCATGACAACAGGCGGATTTATATCCCCAGCAATTGAAGGAAAACTTCCAGATGCCATAATACCGGATCTTATTGCTAAATGTCAAGGTTTTGATGCACCACCTCCTCTTCCTTTCCATTAACAGGAAAATTCAATCGGTCTGATTTTCCTGGTTATATCGGTGGTGGAATCAATCATTCCAACATGCGTTATGACAAAGCCCAAAGGAAGTCTATCAAAATGCTTCAAAAGAAAAAGTCAAAATCCTTAAAACCGGCAGGTGCGATTGGGGATGCTACGATAGAGTTGGACAGATCGGATGGCATGTTTAAAGAACTTATAAACCATACAGAGCTGGCTACAATGTCGCCTACTTTGGATTTTTTACAAATTAAAAAATTAATGATGAAACAAGCTAAGCAAAAGCAGAAACAAATGAAAAATCAATTGAAAAATTTGGATGATAATCAGCAATCAGCAATTCCTTCAGCGAAAATTATTTTATCAAATAAAATCTTAACTGCCTTAACAAGTTTCGGACTCGTTCGTGATATAAAGATATCTCAAACATCAAAAGATATAGTAAATCAATGTTTTTCTATGTCTGCATCTAAATCTGCAAGTCATGTTGGCGCATCTAATCGCCGAAATTTATTGGAACCAATGCAAAGTACACGTGGTGTAAAGTCGTGCGCTACCAATATGTTTTCCAATATGCAACCAGTGAATGATCTTATGGAAGGTTCGCTAAATACTTCTGATTCAAATGAACCAGATCGAAGTAAATTAAATATTTTTAAAAAGATTTCTAAACAAAAAGAGAAAGTTTCTCCCAATACAAGCAAAATGAAAACTACTCCAGTTTATACAATTAGTGAGAAGAAAATTATAAATTTACCCTCTGGGACAATAATTACTCCAGCTCCACCATCGATAGTTGGTAGCCGGCATGTTTACCCACCAGACGTCAGTGATATTGTCCCTGTGTATACATTAAGCCACAAAGTGGCAAATAAAAGTATGGGTTTAAGTGCGAAACAAGTTTCCCATTTAATGTCCTCCGTACAACCAAATATTTCCGTTTTTGGCGCTACAGGGGAGCACATTGGTGAAAATGCACTTTTTATAAACAAGCCTAAGAAGCGTGGTCGCAAACCAGGTAGTAAAAATCATGTAAAGGTTGCTGTAAATATTGGATCTATCTCCGATGAAAAAAGCAAAAAAATTAAAATAGGGAAAAATATATATGGAATGTATGGAACTAATTTTCCACCTGTTTCATCAGAACTAAATACATAACCATTAAATTTAACAAGTTACAATCAGTTTGAATCCAAATTTGCAATGAATTTCCAAAGGCCTTTTCCGGCTATGGGACAAGCTATTATGCACACTCAATCTGAAATAAAAGAGAAACAGGATAGGAAAAAAATTAAAATGAAAAATCCACCAGTTGCGACTGTAACATCGTCTTCGGAACAAACAAACTGTGTTAAGCCTAACGTTAATGTACCCACAAAGGAAGAGGTACATTCAATCAACAAAAAATTAATGCGAATGGACACTGAACTTAAACCTGCCACAGCTAGTCCATCTCCCTTGTTATTGATTTCAGCGGATTGTTCTAAAAATGTATCTGATTCTTCAAAAATTATTACTCCTACGAAATCTGCTGCATCTTCATCTAAATCTTCTGATTATAAAAAAAATTCACAGCAACGCAGCAATATTACACAACCAGTTATGCCGCCTTTATTTAGCCAACCAACAACTAGATCTTTATTCCCTATGATGCCCCTATACGCATTTCAACCTAGACCAGGATTAATTCCTACACCTGGATTATTTCCAACAGCTGCTGTTGGTCTTTCCGACCAATCTGAAAAATGTTGCTCCAACTATGTTAATGCCGAGTTTTCTAAATTTTCCGCCTAGAGTATCAGTTACTGGAATAAGTGATGATTTGGATGGCAATAATGATCAAAATAATGAAGCAACTACCCAGACTGGGGATCGAAGTAGTTGTAATGTGGCATCTTTTGTATCAGAATCGATGAAGTTAACTCCACCACAACCAGAGGCCGCTAGACAAACATCGGATTGTGAATCATATCCGTTAACACCAAAACTGCGCCGATAACCAACCTTAAGCGAAGTAGTCAGTTTTGCAAACAAATTTTGCAAACAGCTTGATAACTATATCAACTATAACAATCACTCCCGATAGTAGCAGTGTGAATAGCAAATCAATACCTACAACGCCTGGAGTGATTTCGCTTAGTAATTTTGAAGTTGCGTCAACACGCGAAAATACTTTACTTTTAATGACACAACAGCCCAGGCCGAGCTTTTCGCATTCACTCATGTTGTGCGTGTTATATTTGTACATGAATGGAAGGGAACTACAGTTTAATGCCGAATCCAAACGGCGAAGTGAAAAGATTTTCATAGCAACAATTTTTACTCTTGTAGGTTTGCCATTGCCTGCCCAGAGGTGGTGCCGTGTAGAAAAATTCTGATTTTGCCTGTGCCGAGATTCGAACCTCGGGCACTCTGCGTAGCAGTGCAACGCATTACCACTACGAAAATAGCTCACCTCAAATACCTGAAAACATACACAGTTTTAAAAATAATATGTTTGTACCGAATACATTGAGTAAAAGTAACATCGGCAGAAATGTACAACAGTAAGTAGGATATGTATGTTCTGGCACAGGGGAATGAGGAATGGGGATCGGGGGAATGAGGAATGTGAGGATGAGATAAAAGGAGTGTGGAATTGGTGGATAATTTCTATTTTTCCACAAATGTAAATGGTAATTACAGAAATCGGTATCAAATTTTATATGGCTTGTTTGAATAGCAACCAGGAGAACAGCAATAACAAACAAGCATAAATGGAAAATATTTTTAATTTTTAATTTCGTATAGAAAGGAAATTGTTTGTGTTTTTCATCATCTCTTGCTGTCGCATATATTTGTGCACAACAGCATCCTTCATAAACCTGCAGGTTATGCTTCAACATGTTCACTTTCTTTAAAGGGTGATAATGGGATTGGAAATTGTTTATGTTTTTATCATCTCTTGCTGCCGCATATATTTGGAGTACTCGTATGTTATTTATGATGCATGATGTAGGTTGTGTGATTTTCTTTTAGAATTATAATATTTTGTTTCTAAGTCAACAGGAGCACAGAAATAACAAACTGGCATAAATGGAAAAAAAATTTTGATTTTTAATTTCGTATAGAAAGGAAATTTGTTGTGTTTTTCATCATACCTCGCACAACGCGATGCAGGTTGATGAGCCCATAGAAAATATTCAAAATAATGCAACTGTAAATAACACATTGCAATTGGATGACCCCACATCAAACAGTGAAATAATATATATTCCAACGGAGGAAATAGAAACTTTCAAATTTAAAAACAATGGAAATAGCTCTTTTGGCTATGACGGGAAACTAAAACAATTTCCAATCCCATTATCACCCTTTAAAGAAAGTGAACATGCTGAAGCATAACCTGCAGGTTTATGAAGGATGCTGTAGTGCACAAATATATGCGACAGTAAGAGATGATGAAAAACACAAACAATTTCCTTTCTATATGAAATTGAAAATTAAAAATATTTTCCATTTATGCTTGTTTGTTATTTCTGTTCTCCTGGTTGCTATTGAAACAATCCTTATAAAATTTGATACCGATTTCTGTAATTACCATTTATATTTGCGGAAAAATGGAAATTATCCACCAATTCCACACTCCTCTTACCTCATCTTCACATTCCTTATCCTCACATTCCTCATTCCACATTCCTCATCTCTTATCTCATCCTCAAATTCCTCATCCTCACATTCTTCATTCCTCATTCCCCCGATCCCCATTCCTCATTCCCCTGTGCCAGAACATACATATGCCTACTACTTACAACAAACTCAATCTACAGTTAACGCGGATGACCCTATTGAAATCTCAGATGATTCCTTAGATACACCATCAAAACCACTGTCTCCACTACTACATACAATAAAATCGAAAGTAAAACAGAGTTTTATGAAACCATCGCCTACATCCGTATCGGTATCTAATATAGATGATATCTTTACACCGATGAGAGATATGAAAACAATGGGAAATGAATCGACAAGTAGGGAATCGAAAAAGCTTAAAAAATCAAATAAATTTGCAAAGAAAATAGACATTTCGGTGCTAAGAAAGGTGGCAAGTTAGCTGGAGGTGCAGATTTGATACCATTACCCACAAATGGACTTGCTTATTCTTCCAAAACCATTCCATGTACAAGCCTGACAGCCTTTACTACACCAAGATTCCTGACTCATAAAAGTGAATTTATTCTTTTTTCAAATCTTACACATACGTCAAATATTTTAACCGCCGCTGATTTGCAGAAGAAACACAAAGAACATAAGAAGATGAAAAAACTAAAAGACGGTAAAATAAAAAACAAAAAAGATAAAAAGATAAATCAAAAAGCAGAGAACGCAATGAAAAGTATTCGCATAAAACTGAAAAATTAAACAAAGAGACGGAGAAAGATCTTTTGAAAAAGTTAAAAAAAAAGAAAAGAAAAAGGAAAAACAGCGTATTACAATGGATTCATTTACTGAGCCCAACATATTAAATATGACCAATCAAAGCTTTCCATCACAATCTCTCTTCGACGCGGTAGCCACTGAAAATTTTCGAAGTGGTTCGTCGATTACATCATCTTCAAATACTTTAATTCCACCTTCATCCACTGGTTCAATTACTTCAGCAGTCGCATCTTCTCTTGTACCGAAATTAACATTAAAATTAGGAAACTGTCAGTCACCCACTCCGGCCGATGATTCCGCTGCACAGAAGCTTACAAAAATTCCAACGTAAGCAAGTCAGATGAACGAGAAAAAGAGAACCTTCGCCGGAACTAGCACTTGTAACTCGACCACCAAAGCAAAAATTAGTTCAAGTGATGCTTCTACATTACATACAATAGCTCTTAATGTAGATAGTACATCTATAAACACCAGTAATTCCCAATATTTATGCGATAACAGTAAAGCAAATGTGCCTTCCAATTTAGAGCCCCCTACTCATCTGTCAATACCGCCCCACCAAGTCCTTGGCTGTCTGAAGGCACACTGTCTGCAAGCTCTGTTTTGTTACCACAGCAGCTTTTAAAAACTACAAATGCCCATGAGCATCAGTTTCCCTCTACTTCAACTGGAATCTCACATTCAACCGATGCCTCTGCATCAGCAACATCAGTGTCATTAGTAAGACCCACGGTCGATAGACAAAGCCCTGTACCTTTAATTTCTGAAGCAAATCGCCCTTCCACATATAGTGATGCCGAAGGTAATCGTGTATGGATTTGTCCAGCATGCGGTAAAGTAGATGATGGCTCGGCTATGATAGGATGTGACGGCTGTGATGCATGGTATCATTGGATATGCGTAGGTATATTCGTAGCACCCAAAAATAATGAAGACTGGTTCTGCCGCGTCTGTATTACTAGAAAAAAAATGACTGACAAAAAACGAAAACGCAATAAAAAAAAATGAAATACCAATCATACATATTTCGATGTTTAAAAATCGCATTCAATTCTTTTTTTAATTTAATATAAATTATTTGTAATAATAAAATCACTTTCAAACCAATTGGAGCATGTTCCTCTAGACTCTTGCCAATGTTTTCTGAACAGAGTACACTTATCAATAGCTTCAAGTTTTTCTCGGTGCCTGTTTTGGGCTAACATTCGCCACATTTCAAAGAAATCTAGAATTTTTACTAATTTAATTTTAGTTGGGGTCAGCTTGGGGCAGAAAAACTTTTTAGAATATGTTTTTACATACTTTATACGTTGTTTAATAGGAAAACTGGAAAACGTTTTTTGAAGTTTTTTTTCGTGAAGTTTGCTTAAGTCTTAAAGTACATTTTTTAATGCAGCGGTTCTTGACATATTAATGCAATCTAAACAAACTATTAGTGTTGCCGTGTTGAAATAACTCAAAATTTTTTTTATATATACATATATTGTAAGATTAATCTTTGAAATTTAAGGTTTTCCTTAACTGAAGTATTCTCTATCCATCATCATAATTTTTTTAATGTTGTAATATTGTTACAATTTTTTTATTTTTGTCCACAAGTGGCACACTATGAGGCCACAGGAATAATTTTTAGATCTCGATTAAGGTAAGATATATGCTAACATTAAAAACTCTAACACACAAAATTTCAACCAAATCGGTCGATCTAATGACGACATTCCAGTATTAAAGAAAATTAAATTTATCCCCGATTTAACTAACTTTAACTAACCCCCTCAGGAATAATATAAAGATGAAGATTAAGATCCCTTGTACACAAAATATAATCAAAATCGGCCGGTATATGGATGGCGCCCAAGTACAAGGCAATATAGCGACTACCTCGCTTATAGTTCAAATGAATTGATTGTATTGCTGATTTTTATTCGCCACTTGAATGAACAACAACAGCTGTAGAGATAACGCGTATATTTATAGCTGTTATATATAAAATATAAGTTTTTAAATAAAATATTTAAATTGTTTTTTTTTTTAAATATGTCGGAGCATTAAGCTCCTCTTTATTCAATTACAAATTTAAGACGAAGTATTAACAATTTTATTAACTCTAAACCTATTTATGCTTGAGTTGCATTTCCGGCACATTGCTTATTTTATTGCCCCAATTGGCGATTAACAAGAATTATTGGAATAAGAAATTGCTTACTTAATTTCTACTGGTTTATTTGCCCAATTGACAGTTTTACAATATTAGTGAAAATAAGAGAAATAATTTATTGCGTGTTAACTCCTCCGCCTTTAAAAGCGAACGCCTTCGTTCGTCTGATTAGTGTAGTGGTGAGTTGTTTGGTCCACTCGTGGAGATGGTTGTGGCTGCTCATTTTGTGCAACATTTACTTCATGTAATGATATTTTGTTTGATATGTTAGATATGTATTTGCCTGTTAACTTTGACTTCCGTGCTGTATTTATTTTATATGCCAAGACTGCTATTAGAATCAATGTGGTACTCGAAATTCCATAATTTGTTACTGATGCTGCTATGCCGTTGATTTTTAGCTTTTCGATTTAATTTGTGTTTTTCAAATGGAGTTCTTTCATCATTTCCAGGCTGAGCATTTCTTCTTCAGCTGTTAGAGTGGCATTTGGTTGCAGTATGGCAGGAAGGGGTTTACTGCCAGAAACTTCATTAGTCAAAAATATTTGGCTGTCTATTGTGACTGTAGAGTTGTGATATTGTATGGCAAAGGAACCGGTCAAGTTAATTTCTTCTTGGTCAATGTGAACTGTGCCGCTGTATTGATTTAAAAGTATTATGCCTGGGAGAATTTCTTCAACTGTGGGGATGTGTTGATTGTTTATCGTGATGCAGGTAGGCGGGTGGCTGTTGAGTAGATGTGGTACGCAGGAGGAGTTACTGATGTCTACAATATTTTTCTTTGTATAAATTTTTATTTCATTATGTTTTTCGCAATTATTTTTGGTGCCGAAAATTTTATTTTTAAAAATCAATATTTTCTCATATGGTATTTTATAAATTTTATTTCCTTTTTTCAATGTTTTAATTAACAAAGATTCACATAAATTCTCATCAGTTATTGGAATATCAATTAAATACAAAATCATAGAATCATTAGAGGCTATTTTAGCGTTAGCAAATTCAAAAGATTCTTCTATATTATTAAAAGGAATATTATCTTTATCAAAAACTTCTTTAATTGCATTCATTTCGATATTTGAAAATAAGTATGAGTTTACAATGCCAACTTTGGCCCAATGTATTGCGTAATTAATGTTTACAATTTCATCTCTTATTATTTCTAATTTATATTTTGTATTTACAGCATATCATGCTGAATATTATCACGATTTTTTAATAGTGCAAATATTTTGTTTGAAACTTCTGTAATATTATTTACTCTTTCGTTTAAAAGCTTGTTCATTATTATTTTATTGTTATTATTTTCTAACGCGTTATTTATATGATTTTCTAATATTTCTGAATCTTCATGGTCTGGGCTTCCTGTCAGCCATTTCCAAGCAGTTCCAAGTGCATTTATATATCTCTTATTGACCCTTGGTTTTAATCTACTTAGATAATTTTGGGTTTGAATTAATTCATTATTCAAAAAGGGAAGTAACGGGTTGGTGGAAATTAATCTAAATCTTAATGTGTTATTAATATTGTCCAATGTCCTTTAGTATTCGTCTATGTCAATTGTATGGATAATTTTGTAAGTACCGGTCTGTATTTTTGTCCATCCTGTGTTAAAGGTCGCTAACTGTGAGTTGGTATAGTCAAGTATCCTGAATTCGCCATTGGCTAGGGGTAAAAGTAATCTGAAAGAAAAAATATGAATTTAGGTTCTTATATTGCTTTTGTGTACTGTTCGTCCTTTTTCTGTAACTGTACTGGATTTGTCTTCTTTTACTACTTCTTTCTTATATCTGGAAGTAAGTTTCGAGCCTAATCTTTTGTTTATTCGTATGTAAATGACATCACCAGGGGAGTACGTTTTCATAGGGGTCCTTTTTTGGTTATGAGTCTTTAAGTCTTTTGCCTGTTTTTTTCTAAGTGCTTCAATATTTTCTTGTCGAGAGTTTTCATATTGTTCGGGATTTGTGGATACTCTTCTTCCGAAGAATACTTCTATTGGCTTCTTTCCTGTGGTTGAGTGTACTGTGTAGTTGTATTCGTATACTGACCTGTCTAAAAGTTCAAGGAAGGGTCTATGGATGCTTTTCGGCTTTTAGGCAGCGCATAATTTCTGAGAGGGTTGAATGGAAGCGTTCTACCTGTCCGTTTACTGTACTTGCGTAAGGGGGTGTTTTATAAATTTGTATTCCTAGTTGATCTTCTAGCTTAAAACGTATGGAAGCTGAGTTCAAGGGTTTTTCATTATCTATTACTATAAATTTGGGTACGCCGAATGCGAAAATGATTTGTCTTAAAGGTTCTCTAATGTTTTCTGCTGCCTTGGTTTCTATTAATTTAACTTGAGCATATTTGGAAAATTTATCAACTGCAGTGAGAGCTAACTTTTTCTCTGTATTATAAATATCGATATGCACTATTTCTCCAGAATATTGTGGGATGGGTGTTTCGAGTAATTGTGGTTTATTTGGATGGCGGTCATATTTATATTCTTTACCAATTTTGCATTGTTTAACTATATTTTCAATTTTTGCACTCATTTTTGGAAAGTAAAATTTTTGTAACAATTGGGTTTTATTTTCCTGGGCGTTTCTATGTGCGCGTTTATGTTCATTTAAAATTTCGATTTCCTGTCTAACTTACTTACTTACTTTACTTTTATTGGCACAACAGCCCATGGAGGGCCTAGGCCGAGCTTATCGCATCCACTCACGTTGTGCGTGTTATATTTATACATGAATGGAAGGGACCTACAGTTTAATGCCGAATCCGAACGGCGAAGTGAAAAGCTTTTCATAGCAATTTTTACTCTTGTAGGTTTGCCATTGCCTGCCAAGAGGTGGTGCTGTGTAGAAAAATTATTTTTTTTCTACTTTTTGATTTTGCCTGTGCCGAGATTTGAACCCCGGCCACTCTGCGTAGCAGTCCAACGCATTACCACTACGCCACAGCGACCACACCTGTCTAACTTCGTCTCGCAA
The DNA here is from genome assembly GCA_958295655.1 of Palloptera scutellata. Classification (NCBI taxonomy): domain Eukaryota; kingdom Metazoa; phylum Arthropoda; class Insecta; order Diptera; family Pallopteridae; genus Palloptera; species Palloptera scutellata. Next base: position 5,350,046 of record OY282453.1, on the reverse strand, counting down.
ATCCTCAACCTGGGTTTGAGTAAAACGGATTCTGAATTTAGAGAAATGAAGCGGGTATATTTGTTGAATTTTTCCCATGATGGGTTCTGATGTCAAAAGGCCATTTATTACTGAAGGATTTAGGTAACGTTTGAAAATTGAGATTAGATTTTCTTCGTCATACTCTTGTTGAATAAAAACATGTCTATGGTATTTAGGGAAAGGTATTTTGAATTGGTAACTGTTTTCTTCGCCATTTAGGAGCCAAATTTGGTTTTTAAATGCATTAATAGGTCCTTCTACTGCCGGAATAAGATGATGTGCAGAGCTTTCGTCACTATGTTGTGTGCCTGTCAATGAACTAACTTGTGATACTTGCGGTGGTCTAGAAAGTGCGTCAGCTACTACATTTGTTTTGCCTGGTTTATAAATTAGCTCGTAGTTATTCTTCTAATCTAGCTTTCCATCTCTTCATTTTGCTATTGTGATTTTTGTTGCTAAGGGCAAAGGTGAGTGGTTGGTGATCAGTGAAAATTTTAACTTTTGCAGAACCGTAAAGGTAAGTTCTTAGAGAATCTAGAGACCAAATGATGGCTAACATTTCCTTTTCATTTGCTGCGTAATGCTCCTCGGCTTGAGATAAATTTCTAGAAATGAAGGTTATCGGTTTATTGTTTTGAGAAAGTACGGCTCCAATCGCATAATTGGATGCATCGGTTGTCAACTGAAATTCTTTAGAGTAATCAGGATATGTAAGCATTACGTCTTTGCCGGTAAGTGAGCATTTCAGGTTTTCAAAAGAGTCTATTGCACCTTTATTTAGAGAAATTTTTATTTTCTTAGAGAGGTTTTTGGACACTCGTCCATCTTCCCCTCTTAAAAGAACGGTTAGTGGTTTTGCGAGTTTCGCATAATCTTTAATAAATCGCCGATAGTAGCCTGAAAGTCCTAAAAATGAACGAAGATCTTTCAAAGTTTGTGGAATTGGAAAGTTGATAGTTGCTTCTACTTTGTTCGGGTTTGTTTTTAGACCATTTTCAGAGATTATAAAGCCTAGAAATTCGACTTCAGTTTTAAGAAATTCGCATTTATCCAATTTTATTTTCAAATTTGCTTTTTGTAGTGTGTCAAATATTAATTTAATGTCTTCAAATTGAGTTTTTTCGTCCTTACTAAAAATGATAATGTCGTCTATGTAAACGAAACAGCGTATCCCTATATGGTCCCTTAAAATGTCGTCAAGAGCCCTTTGAAAGATCGAAGGAGCATTCTTGAGACCGAATGGTCTGGTGAACTCATATTTACCATTGTTTATTGAAAAAGCTGTCTTCTCAATATCAGATTCTTTTAAAGGAATTTGATGGAAGCCACTTTTCAAGTCGAGTACCGAGAAATAACTGTTTTTCCCTAGCTGTGATAGTACTCCGTTTATCTCAGGGATAGGGTATCTGTCCGCTATAGTTACTAAATTTAGCTTCCTGTAGTCAATTACCATTCGATATTTTTTTTCTCCGGATGCGTCTAATTTTTTTTGGCACTATCCATACAGGTGAATTGTATGGAGACCTTGATGGTCGGATGATACCGTCGCGTAAGTATTCATTTATTTGTTTTTCTACTTGGTCCTTAAGACACATGGGATACGGGTAAGATTTTGTATAAATAGGGCTATTGTGTGTTGTACGGATTTCGCCTATTACAGTCAGTTTTTCGTCAGGTTCGTTAAAAAGAGGTTTGTGTTCGACTGTCAGTCCTTCTATCACGTCCTTTTGATATTGAGTCATGTGTTCAGTTCGTATGTCTATTTTATTTACTGATTGGGAAATGTGTTTGATTTTAATTTTAACTTTGTTTTGAATTGTCATGTAATCGTGTTTTGTGTGGATGATTGCTTCAAGGTCTTTTAAGCTGTCGTTGCCAAGAATGCCATGGAAAGATTTTAGTGAAGGGAGAAGGAAAAATTTTATCTCCAAATTCGGTATGCCAAACAGATGGTGAGTAATTTTAACGTTACCGCCAATGGAATTTGCAAAAAAAGGTTTCTCATTTGGTATAGGTTTGGGTACTATACCGGGTTGTATGTAATTTTTGTTGGAGCCTGTATCAATAAGAATTTTCAGAATTCCACTCCTCGTTTTGCACTGAAAATAGGGCAGAGAGAAGCTTGTTATTCTAAAAAATGAATGTCTGAAAGATCGTTAGCGATTTCTTCCTCTATTTGCTGATGGTTGAAATTATCCTGCGTTTCTCTGTATTCTTGAATGGATTAGTCAAAGTTATTGTTACTTTCTTCTATGGCTTGGTCATATGCTTCATTTGGGTGGGCTGTAGAATCTATGTTAAAGTTTCTTTGCAGTTTATTGGGTCTTTGGAATTGCTGGGAGGGATGTGGTGGGCGTTTTCCCACAAATTGATTTGGTGCTGGTCGGTTCATATAATTAACTCTGTGCGTTTGAATGCTTCGGTCAACATCCATCGGTTCAGGTTTTAGCAAGGGTTTTGGAGCAAAAGGTCGAGGTGGAGCTTGTTGCGTCTGTTGGTTGAAAGCTTGTGGCTGTGGGTAGAAATTCTGTAGTCGCTGTTGATTGGAAAATTGGGGGTAAAAGTTTTGTTGACGTGGCCATTGTTGATGAGGCGACGGTGGGTAATGGGTGGGCTGATGCCTATGCCCTTGCATTGGTTGATTCCAATTAATTAAATGTGGGTAGAATGCTTGTTGCTGAGAATTCCTACGTGGAGGTGGAGGCGGTGCATGATAAGTTTTGCGAGAGTTATGTTGAGCGACATTTGCTCTAAAAGATTGATTTTCCAATTTTAGACACAATTGGAGTGCTTCAGGTAGGTCAGAAGGCTTTCTCATTCCTAATAGTCTAGGTAAGTCTCCATTTAGACCTCTTATAAAGGTGTCAAGGGCTTTATTTCTGTATGTAGAAATTAATAAGCTTCGAGATTCAGATCCTGCATCTAAACATGAGATTTTGTTTAAGATCAGTGAAAGATGTGAATACACTTTTTGGTAAAATTCCTGAATGGAAAGATTACCTTGGATCAGGGATGTCATTTGGTACTCAAGGGTACCGAGGTCACGCTTGTCTCCATAATGGGTAGTGAGACAACGCAAAATCGCGCTCCAATTCAGTGGTATATTATATGATTCTATAACTATGTCGGCTTGACCAACTATTTTATTACGGATAACGTTTAGTATTTCGTAATATTTATGTGAACCACGTAAAGGTTCATACATTTGGAGGATTCTGTCCACACTTTTTCTCCATGAACCAAACTCTCCTAGATCACCGGAAAACTCACGTAGACAGCGAACAACATCTGGAATTTTATCCATTTCACCTAAGCCGTTGGGTGCTCCTGCATTTACCTGCTCATCTATTTCGACAACGTTTCTAGCATTTGCCCGTTCATTCAAAATTCGGTTAACTATTTCTGAAATATGTCTGTCTATTTCTCTATTTTCGGGTAATAGAGGATTGGCAGGGTTTGCAGGATTTTGAGGAAGATTTAGGACTGAGGGTCTCACCAGATTGTTTGGGTTAGCCATATTTTTTTTATTTTTTTTTTATTAATTTCCAATAGTATGTGTACATCTGTCTACATATGATAATTCATATACAACACTTAATACATTTCCTCACAGCAATTATTTGGATTTTAGTCAGTATCAATATATCGTTTATCTATTAATTTTTGGATTTTCATTCTACTTTGTTAGATTAAATCTACTGGTCTTGTTTTTTTCAGTCTTCGCGGTTGTTCGATTTCTCTATTTGGTAATTGCGATACTTCACTGTTGATATGTTGTCTTACTGTTTCGTGGTGTTTTTTACTGTAGTTTGAAATTTCAGTGGTGATTGTAGGTATTTTTAAATCATGATGGATGTTATTGTTTATGATGTACCAGTCCGCGTTTGCTATGCATCTTAGTATTGATGATTGTTGACGTTGTATTTTTAAAATATTGCTTTTCTTTGCTGTTCCCCATAGTTGCAGCCCATATGTCCATATAGGTTTTATTATTGATTTGTATATTAGTATTTTGTTGTGTAGATTTAAACTAGACTTTCAGTTCAGTAGCCAGTATAACTCCCGAAATTTCATTTTCATTTGCTCGCGTTTTTTTTCTATATGATAGTTCCAAGTAAGTTTACTATCTATGTATACTCCCAAATATTTGGCGACGGTGTCAATCCTAAAATTTGTTCCATTAATTTTAATGGGTTGAGGATTAATAATTTTTCTCGTTGTATATATAACTTGAACAGATTTTTGTTCATTTACTTTTATGTGCCATTTGCTGAACCAGTTCGTGATTTCATCAATATTTTCTTGTAGTGTTGCTGTTGCAGTTGTAATATTTTGGTGTGATGCCAAGAGTACTGTGTCATCTGCAAATGTAGCTATAAGTGAATTTCTGCTGGTAGGCTGTGGTATATCTGCTGTATAAAGGGTATATAAAATTGGTCCTAGTACACTTCCTTGTGGGATGCCAGCTGTAATTTTTCGCAGTGTGGATATTTCATTTTTGTGTCTCACATAGAAGTGACGGTCTGAGAGATAGCTTTTTATCAATTGGTACAAGCATTCTGGTAATATTCTTTTGAGTTTGTAGAGAAGTCCTTTAATCCAAACTTTATCAAACGCTTTTTCTACATCGAGATAGATCCCAGTGCAAAATTGTTTTCTCTCTAAATCCGTGAGAATTTTATGCGTTACTCTGTGCACCTGCTGGATTGTGGAGTGTTTGCAGCGAAAGCCAAACTGATGATCTGGTATGCGTGAGTTTTTTGTAAAATTGGTTGTAGTCTGTCATATATGAGTTTTTCCATTATTTTTGATAGTGTTGGTAAAATGCTGATTGGCCTATATGATGATGCTTGTGTGGCATCTTTACCTGGTTTCTGTATTGGAATTATCTCTGCCACTTTCCATAGTTTGGGGTAGTATTTTAGTCTGAGGATTGCATTCATTGTGTTTCGAAGGTATTGTAGCGCTTTTAACGGAAGTTCTTTGAGCATTTTGCCTGTTATATTGTCGTAACCTGGTGCTTTCTTGTGGCTTATTTTTTTTTAATGCAAGTTTCAATTTCATGTACTCTTATATATTGAGTGTTGTATTCAATTGTTTGATGCGTTTCTTCAATTTCATTTAGTTGGCTTGTTATTGAGTCGTTTGAGAATATTTTTTCGTAGTAGTTAGCAATTGTTGCTGCTTTTTCCTCATTAGATCTAGCCCAAGTGCCATTTCCTTTTTTTAAAGGCGGCTGGTGAAAAATTTTGTGAGTAAGATTTTTTACCGCTTTCCACAATGAACAATTTGTTTCTTCTGTTGGTTTTAGATTACAAAGATATTTTTTAATTTTTTTATTTTCGTTTTCTATTAATGCTTTTTTCAGGTTTTTTTGTTTTATCACTTGGTAGCCTTGTAATTTGCCATATTTTTCGTAATTTCCTTTTGCTTTTAATTAGATTTTGAACGGATTGTGGCAAGTTTAATTTATCCGTTGCTAATGTTGGGGCCGGTGTTGATGTTATAGCAGCCTTAGTTAAGGTTTCGTTTAATAATAGCAAGGCACTTTCGATTTCATCTTCATTTTTCAATGGAATATTCAATTCAAGGTTTGCTACTATATTCTCTTTGTACGTATCCCAGCATGTATTTCGATTATGTAGATTGTTTTCATTTACAGTTTTGGTGACCATCGTGTTATATTCAACAAGTATTGGAGAATGGTCAGATGAAAGTTCAAACAACGATTTTATTTTTAGTGCATATTTTTTTAAATTTTTGATAATGCAAAAATCAATTAAATCCGGTATTTTATTTGAATCGCTAGGCCAATATGTTGGTTCACCTGTACTTAGGAATTTAGCGTTGCTGTTTTGGATTGCTTTATACAAACTTTTACCTTTTTTATTAGTTAACCTGGATCCCCAGAGATTATTTTTTGCATTTAGGTCCCCACCTATGAGATATCTATTTCCCACTGATCGAAAATAACTGACATATTGGTCAGTTGATATTGAATGTTTTGGGGGGCAATATATTGCTGACACTGTTATGGGTCCATTTTCATCTCTTATTTGAATGTTTGTTGCTTGTATATGTTCAGTTTTATATGCATTTAATTCGATACAATTGATTTTTTGCCGTATAATAATTGCTGTTCCACCATGGCCTGTGCCATCTGGATGATTAGTATTATAAATTGTGTACCCAGGTATTCTAAGGAAGTGCTTTTCCGTGTAATGAGTCTCAGAAATTAGTGCAATATCTATGTTATTTTTCATTAGGAAAATTTTAAGTTCTAGTGAGTGGTTAAACAGACCGTTTGCTTTCCATACTACCACTTTTAGGCCGCTATACATTTCGGCAACTAAGCTTGGTTACAAGCATTGTTACAGCTTCCATCATCTTGGCAACTTGTTGAATCAATGACATCATCATTTCCTTAAGTTCATTAAGATTATGTTGTTGATTTTGTGTTGTACAGGCAACATCAATGTTAGCTGCTGGAATTGTGTGGTTCAATAGATTTGGCCTTGCTGCATCAACGTAGCTTCTATCTGCTGGGAATGGGTGGCTCGGGAGATTTCGTCTTGCTGCATCAGCGTAGCTTATATCTTCTTGTATTTCTGCCGGTTTTGGTAGTTCATTGTTTATATGTATTTTTTCACGTAGAGGTGGAAAGCGTTTTATTTTTAAAGTTTTGTATACTTGACATCCCTTATAATTAGCTGTGTGTTCACCACCACATAAAGCGCATTTGGCATTTTGAGCCCCTTTACTTAACTGGCAATCGATTGTTTTATGTTTTCCAGCACATTTGACGCATACTGGATCTCTTTTGCAATAATTTTTTGTGTGGCCATATCTCTGGCAGTTACTGCATTGTGATATGATTCTCCTTGGGTACGGAGCTTCAAAATTTATCTTTGTATGTAGAAGAGTATCTATTTTGTATATTTCTTTATTATTTTTATTTGGTAAGAATTCCACATAAAACATAGGTAATGGTTTTTTAGTATTTTTTTGCTGCATATTATGAATATGGGCTACTTCATGACCTTTCTCTTTTAATTCAAGTTTTATTCAGTATCTTCAGTATCAACCGAATAGTGCATGCTTCTTAACACGACTCTGAAGTTACGTTCTTCTTTCGGCTTGAATGTGTAAAATTTTGTATTTTTTTCAGTAAGCATTTTTACTGACGCTCTATAGCTATCCGAGTCTGCTACTTGCACTCTGACTTCATTATTAACAAGAGATTGAAGTACAAATTTTTCCCCAATTGTCGCTGTGGTGTAGTGGTAGTGCGTTGGACTGCTACGCCGAGTGTCCGGGGTTCGAATCTCGGCACAGGCAAAATCAAAAAGTAGAAAAAATAATTTTTCTATACGGCACCACCTCTTGGCAGGCAATGGCAAACCTACAAGAGTAAAAATTGCTATGAAAAGCTTTTCACTTCGCCGTTCGGATTCGGCATTAAACTGTAGGTCCCTTCCATTCATGTACAAATATAACACGCACAACATGAGTGGATGCGAAAAGTTCGGCCTAGGCCCTCCATGGGCTGTTGTGCCATTAAAAGTAAAGTAAGTAAGTATCTTTAAGCGCATCTGTTAGGACCTTTATTTGTTTTACTCCTTCAATAAAGATAGGTGGTGGTTTATTTGGTTTAGGTGCTTTTTGGTTCATTTGCTGATTTTCAGGGTTTGCTTCATCATTACCATCATCGGTCGAAAGAATTTCAAATCTATTTATTCTACTTGCTACTAGGGGTTTACTAAGCCAATAATTTAAAGTTGTTTGACTAGTATTTGTGTTTTTTTTTAGAGGTTTTACCTGAACTTTGCGTTAAATTATTGTTTTTTTTTACTTACTCCGGTATTTTTAACTTGTTTGTTACTTTGAGGCGTGATGCAACTTTCAGCAGTTTTTATAGATTGGCTATTCTTAGACTTTGGAGTGTCTGTTGGTTTTAATATTTTAGCTGGTGTTGTTGTTGTGGATATCGCAACAGATACAGATGGTTTATTATTTATAATACTTGTTGTCATCGCTGATGATGAACTATTTGATGCTTTAGTTGTTGTTGTAACAGCCGTAGAAGTTGCACTAGATACGATAATTTTAACAGTGTTAGTTGTTTCAGTATTTCTATTAGAGGTACAAGCTGTAGTTGTATTAATTGGTGGAGTGGTGAGATTAATAGTATTTTTAGTATTTATTGGTATTTCAATTTGTTGGGACTCATGTTGATTTGGTACAGTTGTAGATGTATGAGCGGATGTTTCATAACATGTTGCTAGACTTTGATGTTGAGATGCATTATGGTTTGCTGCTGCGTGCATATTGTTTGTATTTGTGCTCTTTTTTTGTTTTTGCATATTTTGTGTTGATTTGAGGAGAGCAGTATCCGTTATTAATTGTTGGTGTTTCGTATGTGGCGTTACTGGCGTTGTGCATTGTTCTGCCCATGAGAGCTCGCTCGCTGCAGGGGTATTGTTGGTAGGATTCTCGATATCGCCAAGTTTTAAGACTGATGTTCGGGTTTGAGTCTGTGTTTGTGACGCTATGAGAGCACCTCGATTCTTCTCGATTATCGGTTGAGTTTGAGTGTTAGGCTTATTTGCTTGACTTGTGTGGGTTCCTTCCTTTTGAATTTGTTCTTTGGTAGTTAGTATGTCATGTTGATTGACGCTGTTTCCGTTATCTGTCGATGGATTATTGTTTTTTTCTAAAGTTATCGTTTTTGATCGGGTTTTAATTGGATTTATTTGTGTTTTCTTTTCCATTGCTTATGTTTAATATGCATTGCAATTTACTCTTCTATTACCCAATACGGTGAATCGACAATAGAAACAATTAAAAACAAATATGAGCAGGCATATAAGTCAATCTTGTTTTTCGAGTTAGATTTTTCTTAGACAGTATCCGTTTTCGCGTGTTTTCGCTATGATATCACGAACAAAATTCGGGTTAGCCATATTTGAAAACCAAAATATTTATCAAGGATTAAAAAAGGAATATAAATTTCGGAAGTGCGATGGAGATACTAATTTAGTTTAAATTTTAAAATTGTTTAATTTAAATTTGCTTAAAGAAAATTTTATTCCCTAATTCTATTTTTAATTATCCACAAAATTTTCTTTTAAGTTTTTAATAGGTTAATATTAGTTTTATTCGAATCTCAAAGTGAAGAAAGAGGCAAAAATAAAGTTAATTTAATTTAAATTTTATCAGATTATTTTTTTTGCCTAAAAAAAAAATGTCCCTAAATTCTTAAATTTTCTCCTCAAATTTAATTTGCACGTTCTTCGTACATACGCGAATTACCGTGATTTATATTTCACTAAACTTTATATTTCAATTCATTAAAATATTTGCACTTTACACTTTTTAACTTTATAAAATTTCTATTTGAACTTTCCTTTTTGCTCTTGTTTTACGCTTTACAATTTTTATCACTTTTGTTTCACAATTCTAGATATTTTCTATTATTTGTATTTTATAATTTGTGATCCCTTCTAGGAAAGGAGGCTCTTCTACTCTGGAGGGTCCTGTCGGATTCGCAGAGTTGAGCTAGTTATAGGGTTTTTTGTTTTCTTTTTGTTATTGGCTGTACAGGCCGTGAGTTATTTTAATAATTTTTTCTTGGTTTATATTTCACAAAAATATTTTCACTAAATCTTATGATAGACTTACAAAACTACGAGTAGCATGGTACTACTCGTCCCACGCTGGCTTCACAGAATTGGTCCTTTTTGGCTGGGCTGGCTTACTTAGGTTCCGTGGTACCACCTTGTCGTCCTTGTTGACTGCGTGGCGCTCTGCGAACGGATACAACAGAGTTGTTTTTTTTTCGCTGCCAGTCGTTTCTCCCACTGCGGTCCGCAGGAGTCTAATTGGGTGGAACGGTACTTGATCGCGCACGGCTACGAATGCGTTTTATTTGCACTTGCGCGTTGCCTCCTTTAAGGGCTTTTTACTTTTCGTTCACGCGACACAACTGGTCCCTGCTCGGGCGCCAGTTTTTAAATAAAATATTTAAATTGTTTTTTTTTTAAAATATGTCGGAGCATTAAGCTCCTCTTTATTCAATTGCAAATTTAAGACTAAGTATTAACAATTTTATTAACTCTAAACCTATTTATGATTGAGTTGCCTTTCCGGCACATTGCTTATTTGATTGCCCCAATTGGCGATTAACAAGAATTATTGGAATAAGAAATTGCTTACTTAATGTCTACTGGTTTATTTGCCCATTTGGCAGTTTTACAATATTAGTGAAAATAAGAGAAATAATTTATTGCGTGTTAACTTATACATAGCTACCATGTTGATTAACATCCCTGGTTTCTATAACACTACAGTGAACTGTTAATAATGAAATAAGAAGAACAGTGTGAGAAAAAACCAAAAGCAAATGTGTCAAAATATCCGTCGAAAAAAGAAGTGAGCCAAAAATTTACGAGTTCGTACATAATAATAAAGAAGAGATATACTTATGCGTGCTATGTAATGGGAAGTCACCTCCAACTGCCAGTGTTATTGGATTTTAAGTGATAAGAGAATTAACAACTTTATCGTTTTATTGCCGCATGGTTAACTACTTGGCGAATAAAACGCAGGTAATAACGCCAAAACGGGTCATGAACATTTTTCATAGATTTGGAGCTTCAGCCAATTTTCATAAGATGTAAGCTTTTTGAGAAAAGTGTGGTAATAGCGACCAAAGATCCATTCTTTTTTTTTTTTTTGCCATTTTCATGTTATTTTTGTGGAATGCAAATATGATTCTATGGGATAAGAGTGCTACTTTATGGTCCCAGTCTCATTTATTGATATTAGATTCGTTACATTCTTCGCATTGAGTGGAGTTTTAATTTTTGATTTATTTTCTTTATATTTTTTAGGGGAGCTTTCTCTATTGTGAAGAGATGTGTTCAAAAATCGACTCAGTTTGAATTCGCCGCAAAAATCATAAACACAAAGAAATTAACAGCAAGAGGTTGGTTTAAAATTTAACTGTACAGAAGAATGAAATATTTATAACTAAAACAAATAATGAAAAATATTATTCCTTCTTTGCAGACTTTCAAAAGTTAGAGAGAGAAGCAAGAATTTGCAGAAAGTTGCATCATCCTAATATTGGTATGTTATAAATAACAAATTAATATATATTCTAAGTATGAAATTTCCACAAATAAAAAGAATCAATCAAACAATTCCCACCAACTGGATATCTCTTTGGGGCACCAATATATGTATGAACATTTCATTTATGAGTGAAAACGTATTAAAGATTTCAATTTATAAACATCATTGGAGAACTAAAATATCAATCGTTCATCATAGTTCAGAAAATCGTTCTTTTAATTTCTTTTATTTTTAAGTCATTGTAGGTATTGTATTTATAATGTAAGAGTTCGCCAAAAAGCGAGGACAATGTAGACGTAGGAAATCCATTGTACTGCGTCCCGAAGAGGGACACTCTCCTAACTTAGTTAAGCTTCAACTTCGTCTATAGCTTTAAATGTGCCGAAAGCCTTTGCAAACCTGCATAGCTAAGATAGATCAAGGTCGTCTAAGTCTTCCATCTTCAAGAAATATTTGCCCGGTATATCACATCTCGGCCGAGAGAAAATCCTGCCTAGGAGAGTCAATGAACAACTTCGGATCTCAACAGGAAACCAGTCCCCGCCAATGGTCGCAGTGGAATTTATGCATTCTTCTTCCAGTAAAAAAAGTTGCTAGTTCTTTTGTATTAGGCTTGTTTTTTTTTTGGTACAGTCACCACTCAGGGTGTACCCCTATGAATGCAGAGCATTGTGTTGATTGGAAGGAAGATTGATAGGTGGGAGGAAGAAGGAGGGAGAATGAGAGAGGGAATGCAATCACAGGACACCGATAAAGAGATAGCAGCCGTTGTGGCAAGTGTTATGCCTTTACTATAATGAAATTCAGTTTATCAGTGTCGATCACATTGCGTGTAGCGTCAACGAAAGGGATAGAAAGGATGAGGAAAATGTACCGTTGCTGCCAAGAGGTGGTGCTGTGTAGATAAATTGTTTTTTTTTTCTAGTTTTTCGATTTTGCCTGTGCCGAAATTGGAACCACGGACATTCTATGTATCAGTCCAACGCACTACCACTACGCCACAGCGTAGTAGTGAAAGACATCCGCGTGGCTTGGCACCCATACCAACGCTACTTATTTACTACTAGAGCTTGAAAATCGCTTCGCCCACAATTTTCGAGTCAATAGTAAATGCTGAACATCATATTTTCCACTAGCGTTTTTTCCACTAGTGTGAGACTGGATTTTTCAAAGAAGTTTTATTGAAACGGCTTTTGTGTGAAATGTTTCCACAAAATAAACATCAAAAATGGTTTTCTTAATATTAAACCTTTTAAATAGCCATTTCCACTTCAAAATACTTGAAAAAATAGTACAGCACCAGTTATCTTAGGTTTTAGAATAAAATAGGTATTAGACATAAATTCCTGATACCAAAAACATTAAGATAGCAATGTACGAAAATTTATTAATCTATTAATGCCCATTATTTTAATCTTCAGTGAAATATTTATCTTTTTTTATTCCGTAATCTATCTCAAAAAGCAGACCATTGCAGAACGTAAATTTCTATTTATGACACAAGCTTTCCACCAAGCCATCATTCATTCCGAAGCGAGAGAAAAACTTGTGGTATTAACAAGTTGGGATATAAACAAAATGTATTATTCTGTCATAGTCGCTGTGGGTACGTTGACGATGTCATCATCTTCTCAGAGAACATATCTGGTCATCTACGCAAATATTGGGTAAACTATACGAAGCCAACATCATTATTTCATGAAAAAAGTCCAACTTTTTCAAAGAGAATATCAAGTATTTAGGTTTCGTAGTGCCACGGGGTGGCATTACTATCAGTAACAATGAGCAACCAACTACGCTGTTCAATGTCAAGGGATAGAGAACTCAATTTCGCAACAAATGAAGATGCGTTGTTTGCTATAGTTTGGGCTCTGAAAAACCTCAGAAACTATCTATACGGGCTGAAAAATTTAGATATGTTCGCGTACCATCATCTTCTAACGTTCGCGGTTTCTGATCGCAACTCAAACGCACAATTAAGCGGTGGAAGGCTTTCACTGAAAAAATTTTTTTTTTACAAACCAGGGAAAGAAAATTACGTTACTGACACAAAAATGTTATTTGAGAAAGTATGTGACATTGTCAAAAAAAGACGTGGTAATTTACTGTGAACTACCAATACTGATATTAGTTAGCATATATTAATAGAGAAATAGCCGACGACAACATTCCGTCACGTAAAGCGAATAAGCTAAACAAAACGCAATCAGCGAGAAATAGTAGTCTCAGAGCACAATAGGGCCCACAGAGCCGCTCAAGAAAATTAAAGCAGATTCTGCAGGACTATTTATCCAAAGATGACCAGCTTACAAACGAAGTTGTCGCTAATTGTAAGGTTTGTCGCAAGGCAAAATATGACCGTTATCAGAAGCAAGTAATCGGGGAAACGCTCATCCCTTCACATGTCGGTGAGATGTTGCATATCAATTGGTAATTAAATGTGTCGGTCTGTCAATCGGACGCAAAAATTAGTTTATATTTTATTTCGTGCAACACCACACGGAAGAATACATACATATATTAATTTATATGTACATATATCGTTTTATCCATTTCCGTCCTATGTCAGTGTCTGTCTAGTACAATTTAAGCAATCTTAACTAGAATCGTATCACTTTTAGAAAATTTCACTTGTATGGGAGGGACCGCGCCCACTTGGCCGATTTTGTCAATTTCAGAACATAACCTCTTCTGGCTATATAATAATAATAAATGCCAAAGCCCACAGGGGAGAAACAATACCGCATGGTCGTAGATTTTAAACGCTTAAATTCAGTAACGACTCCAGACACTTATCCAATTCCTGACATTAATTCCACACTTGCTAGCTTGGGCCACTTAAATACTTCACCTTTTTAGACCTTTCATCGGGGTTCCTCCAAATTCCAATGAAAATTTCAGATATTCCGAAAACAGCGTATGAAAACAAAGTATGAATTTTTAAGACTCCGATTTGGATTGAAGAATGCTCCTGCAATTTTTCAAAGAATGATAGACGACGTTTTGAAAGAATTCATTGGAGAAATCTGCTATGTATACATAGACGATATAATAGTGTTTGGTGGAAATGAAGAGGATAACTTGAGGAACATGGAAACAATATTCTCACAATTGCTTGAGGCAAACCTCAAGGTTAATCTTGAAAAAAACACATTTTATGAGGACTGAAGTCGAATTTTTGGGTTATTTAATTACGCCAGAGGGAATAAAACCGGATGCAACAAAAGTTATCGCAATAGATCAGATCTTGCCGCCAGAAAATTAGAGGGAACTCAAAGGATTCTTAGGAATGACTTCGTATTACAGAAAATTTATTAGAGATTATGGCGAAACCACTAACAAATCTAACGCGAGGGGATAATGCTCAAGTTAAAGCAAATGTATCTAGAAAGGTTCCTATCAAATTGGACGGAGAAGCCCTTGAAGCTTTTCAGGACTTCTTGTATCACCTGAAGTCCTTGCATTCCCTGATTTCGAAAAGCCATTCAGCTTAACTACTGATGCCTCCAATTATGCTATTGGGGCTGTTCTCTCACAAGATGTGGCAGGAAAAGACATACCAATTGCATTAATTTCCTGTTCCTTTAATATAACAGAGGAAAATTATGCAACTAATGAGAAAGAGATGTTAGCAATCGTGTGGGCTCTCGATAATTTACGGTCGTATCTCTACGGGTCCAAAAAGATACGGATTTATACATTTGCATTGGGAAATATAAATTTCAATGCAAAGCTAAAGAGGTGGAAGGCCCATATTGAGGAGTATAATCACGAGTTGATTTACAAACCTGGTAAATCAAACTTGTTGATGCTCTCTCTAGGCTCAAAACTCAGGTGAATCATCTCTGAGACTCTCATACAGAAACAAGTAACTCTGTAGGTACCATGCATAGTGCAGAACAAGATGCCACCGATTTAATCCCACACGTGGAGGCACCACTCAATGTTTTCAGGAATCAGTTGGGCAAAGCTGGGCAAAGACTTACATTGCCCAGAGCAGCCACATCCGGGGTATAACGACCATTATAGTTCAATGACTACAACCAAAGAGGATAGTCTTGGTGGAACACTGACAAAATTTCTCAATCCTTCAGTAAATATTGGTATTAAAGGTGAGGTTCAGGACCTGCAGCTCCAAATTGTTTCACATCAAAAATAAGTCGGCATTGCATCTGCGAGCTCAGCTAACGAAATTCATCCATTACTTTACTATTCCAAGAATGATTGTTACAGATAATGAAAGGAGTTTTTTAAGCCCAACAAATTTGAATACGCCAACGCAAAGAAGCGAAGTAAACGGCCAAATAGAAAGATTTCATTCTACGCTGATTGAAATGTACAGATGCCTCAAAGAAGAATATACACGATGTGGGGTGAAAGTGTTATTGTACATAGCCATAGACCGTTACAAAAACTCTATTCATTCTGTAACTAACAGGAACCCTATCGACATTTTTTTTAACAGATCACAACGAATCAATTATTAGAATCTGCTAAATTTCAGGGACAATTTGAATAACGATATAAGTTCCTTAATTAAACTAAACGAAGAATCAAGAAATCTTAGGCAGAATAAAATAGAACTGACCCAAAAAATTATAAAGTAGGGGAAACGGTGTATAGTGCTGACAAGCAAATTAAAGGGAAGCACAAGCGGCGTTATAAAAAAGAGCTGGTGGCCATAGATGGTGAGGTGACTCTGAGACTGGGAAAACATTGCACAAATACCACATCAAAAATATCAAATAATTTTTAAGAAAATGCTAAAAAATGGCTTATACCACAATATTGAATCATAAAAGCCATTAAATTAAAAAAAGCAGAAATGCAAAAAATGGCTAATACCAATATATGAAAGCCATGATATACAAAAAGAATTGGCTTTAGAAAAATATCGCTTACAGCTAAAAAAAAAATACAAAATTTGAAATGTAAGAAAAATTCAAAATGAATTAAAAATCGAAAACTAATAAAAATTAGCCTTGTACGAGCATAGGCAGGTATTTTAGAGAAATATAATTATAATTATGATATAATACACTCTTTCCTTTTAGAGGAAAACTTAAAATTGTAGTTTCAGACTTATCATACTAGCAACAGTGCAAGGCATGTATATCCTCGAGTACAAAGACGCTGCCATCTCTATAAAGGACAGCAAAGATGGGCATTTCAACTTTTTTTTTTTTTTTTTTTTTATTAATTTCCAATAGTATGTGTACATCTGTCTACATATGATAATTCATATACAACACTTAATACATTTCCTCACAGCAATTATTTGGATTTTAGTCAATACATTGATCAGTATCAATATATCGTTTATCTATTAATTTTTGGATTTTCATTCTACTTTGTTAGATTAAATCTACTGGTCTTGTTTTTTTCAGTCTTCGCGGTTGTTTGATTTCTTTGTTTGGTAATTGCGATACTTCACTGTTGATATGTTGTCTTACTGTTTCGTGGTGTTTTTTACTGTAGTTTGAAATTTCAGTGGTGATTGTGGGTATTTTTAAATCATGATGAATGTTATTGTTTGTGATGTACCAGTCCACGTTTGCTATGCATCTTAGTATTGATGATTGTTGACGTTGTACTTTTAAAATATTGCTTTTCTTTGCTGTTCCCCATAGTTGCAGCCCCATTTGTCCATATAGGTTTTATTATTGATTTGTATATTAGTATTTTGTTGTGTAGATTTAAACTAGACTTTCAGTTCAGTAGCCAGTATAACTCCCGAAATTTCATTTTCATTTGCTCGCGTTTTTTTTCTATATGATAGTTCCAAGTAAGTTTACTATCTATGTATACTCCCAAATATTTGGCGACGGTGTCAATCCTAAAATTTGTTCCATTAATTTTAATGGGTTGAGGATTAATAATTTTTCTCGTTGTATATATAACTTGAACAGATTTTTGTTCATTTACTTTTATGTGCCATTTGCTGAACCAGTTCGTGATTTCATCAATATTTTCTTGTAGTGTTGCTGTTGCAGTTGTAATATTTTGGTGTGATGCCAAGAGTACTGTGTCATCTGCAAATGTAGCTATAAGTGAATTTCTGCTGGTAGGCTGTGGTATATCTGCTGTATAAAGGGTATATAAAATTGGTCCTAGTACACTTCCTTGTGGGATGCCAGCTGTAATTTTTCGCAGTGTGGATATTTCATTTTTGTGTCTCACATAGAAGTGACGGTCTGAGAGATAGCTTTTTATCAATTGGTACAAGCATTCTGGTAATATTATTTTGAGTTTGTAGAGAAGTCCTTTAATCCAAACTTTATCAAACGCTTTTTCTACATCGAGATAGATCCCAGTGCAAAATTGTTTTCTCTCTAAATCCGTGAGAATTTTATGCGTTACTCTGTGCACCTGCTGGATTGTGGAGTGTTTGCAGCGAAAGCCAAACTGATGATCTGGTATGCGTGAGTTTTTTGTAAAATTGGTTGTAGTCTGTCATATATGAGTTTTTCCATTATTTTTGATAGTGTTGGTAAAATGCTGATTGGCCTATATGATGATGCTTGTGTGGCATCTTTACCTGGTTTCTGTATTGGAATTATCTCTGCCACTTTCCATAGTTTGGGGTAGTATTTTAGTCTGAGGATTGCATTCATTGTGTTTCGAAGGTATTGTAGCGCTTTTAACGGAAGTTCTTTGAGCATTTTGCCTGTTATATTGTCGTAACCTGGTGCTTTCTTGTGGCTTATTTTTTTTTTAATGCAAGTTTCAATTTCATGTACTCTTATATATTGAGTGTTGTATTCAATTGTTTGATGCGTTTCTTCAATTTCATTTAGTTGGCTTGTTATTGAGTCGTTTGAGAATATTTTTTCGTAGTAGTTAGCAATTGTTGCTGCTTTTTCCTCATTAGATCTAGCCCAAGTGCCATTTCCTTTTTTTAAAGGCGGCTGGTGAAAAATTTTGTGAGTAAGATTTTTTACCGCTTTCCACAATGAACAATTTGTTTCTTCTGTTGGTTTTAGATTACAAAGATATTTTTTAATTTTTTTATTTTCGTTTTCTATTAATGCTTTTTTCAGGTTTTTAACAGCTTTGTTGTATTTTGTTTTATCACTTGGTAGCCTTGTAATTTGCCATATTTTTCGTAATTTCCTTTTGCTTTTAATTAGATTTTGAACGGATTGTGGCAAGTTTAATTTATCCGTTGCTAATGTTGGGGCCGGTGTTGATGTTATAACAGCCTTAGTTAAGGTTTCGTTTAATAATAGCAAGGCACTTTCGATTTCATCTTCATTTTTCAATGGAATATTCAATTCAAGGTTTGCTACTATATTCTCTTTGTACGTATCCCAGCATGTATTTCCATTATGTAGATTGTTTTCATTTACAGTTTTGGTGACCATCGTGTTATATTCAACAAGTATTGGAGAATGGTCAGATGAAAGTTCAAACAACGATTTTATTTTTAGTGCATATTTTTTTAAATTTTTGATAATGCAAAAATCAATTAAATCCGGTATTTTATTTGAATCGCTAGGCCAATATGTTGGTTCACCTGTACTTAGGAATTTAGCGTTGCTGTTTTGGATTGCTTTATACAAACTTTTACCTTTTTTATTAGTTAACCTGGATCCCCAGAGATTATTTTTTGCATTTAGGTCCCCACCTATGAGATATCTATTTCCCACTGATCGAAAATAACTGACATATTGGTCAGTTGATATTGAATGTTTTGGGCGGCAATATATTGCTGACACTGTTATGGGTCCATTTTCATCTTTTATTTGAATGTTTGTTGCTTGTATATGTTCAGTTTTATGCATTTAATTCGATACAATTGATTTTTTTGCCGTATAATAATTGCTGTTCCACCATGGCCTGTGCCATCTGGATGATTAGTATTATAAATTGTGTACCCAGGTATTCTAAGGAAGTGCTTTTCCGTGTAATGAGTCTCAGAAATTAGTGCAATATTTATGTTATTTTTCTTTAGGAAAATTTTAAGTTCTAGTGAGTGGTTAAACAGACCGTTTGCATTCCATACTACCACTTTTAGGCCGCTATACATTTCGGCAACTAAGCTTGGTTACAAGCATTGTTACAGCTTCCATCATCTTGGCAACTTGTTGAATCAATGACATAATCATTTCCTTAAGTTCATTAAGATTATGTTGTTGATTTTGTGTTGTACAGGCAACATCAATGTTAGCTGCTGGAATTGTGTGGTTCAATAGATTTGGCCTTGCTGCATCAACGTAGCTTCTATCTGCTGGGAATGGGTGGCTCGGGAGATTTCGTCTTGCTGCATCAGCGTAGCTTATATCTTCTTGTATTTCTGCCGGTTTTTGTAGTTCATTGTTTATATGTATTTTTTCACGTAGAGGTGGAAAGCGTTTTATTTTTAAAGTTTTGTATACTTGACATCCCTTATAATTAGCTGTGTGTTCACCACCACATAAAGCGCATTTGGCATTTTGAGCCCCTTTACTTAACTGGCAATCGATTGTTTTATGTTTTCCAGCACATTTGACGCAATAATTTTTTGTGTGGCCATATCTCTGGCAGTTACTGCATTGTGATCTGATTCTCCTTGGGTACGGAGCTTCAAAATTTATCTTTGTATGTAGAAGAGTATCTATTTTGTATATTTCTTTATTATTTTTATTTGGTAAGAATTCCACATAAAACATTGTTAATGGTTTTTAAGTGTTTTTTTGCTGCATGTTATGAATATGGGCTACTTCATGACCTTTATCTTTTACTTAAAGTTTTATATCTTCAGTATCAACCGAATAGTGCAGGTTTCTTAACACGACTCTGAAGTTACGTTCTTCTTTCGGCTTGAATGTGTAAAATTTGGTTTTTTTTTCAGTAAGCATTTTTACTGACGCTCTATAGCTATCCGAGTCTGCTACTTGCACTCTGACTTCATTATTAACAAGAGATTGAAGTACAAATTTTTCCCCAATTGTATCTTTAAGCGCATCTGTTAGGACCTTTATTTGTTTTACTCCTTCAATAAAGATAGGTGGTGGTTTATTTGGTTTAGGTGCTTTTTGGTTCATTTGCTGATTTTCAGGGTTTGCTTCATCATTACCATCATCGGTCGAAAGAATTTCAAATCTATTTATTCTACTTGCTACTAGGGGTTTACTAAGCCAATAATTTAAAGTTGTTTGACTAGTATTTGTGTTTTTATTAGAGGTTTTACCTGAACTTTGCGTTAAATTATTGTTTTTTTTTACTTACTCCGGTATTTTTAACTTGTTTGTTACTTTGAGGCGTGTTGCAACTTTCAGCAGTTTTTATAGATTGGCTATTCTTAGACTTTGGAGTGTCTGTTAGTTTTAATATTTTAGCTGGTGTTGTTGTTGTGGATATCGCAACAGATACAGATGGTTTATTATTTATAATACTTGTTGTCATCGCTGATGATGAACTATTTGATGCTTTAGTTGTTGTTGTAACAGCCGTAGAAGTTGCACTAGTTACGATAATTTTAACAGTGTTAGTTGTTTCAGTATTTCTATTAGAGGCACAAGCTGTAGTTGTGATAGTATTTTTATTATTTATTGGTATTTCAATTTGTTGGGACTCATGTTGATTTGGTATAGTTGTAGATGTATGAGCGGATGTTTCATAACATGTTGCTAGACTTTGATGTTGAGATGCATTATGGTTTGCTGCTGCGTGCATATTGTTTGTATTTGTGCTCTTTTTTTGTTTTTGCATATTTTGTGTTGATTTGAGGAGAGCAGTATCCGTTATTAATTGTTGGTGTTTCGTATGTGGCGTTACTGGCGTTGTGCATTGTTCTGCCCATGAGAGCTCGCTCGCTGCAGGGGTATTGTTGGTAGGATTCTCGATATCGCCAAGTTTTAAGACTGATGTTCGGGTTTGAGTCTGTGTTTGTGACGCTATGAGAGCACCTCGATTGCTCTCGATTATCGGTTGAGTTTGAGTGTTAGGCTTATTTGCTTGACTTGTGTGGGTTCCTTCCTTTTGAATTTGTTCTTTGGTAGTTAGTATGTCATGTTGATTGACGCTGTTTCCGTTATCTGTCGATGGATTATTGTTTTTTTCTAAAGTTATCGTTTTTGATCGGGTTTTAATTGGATTTATTTGTGTTTTCTTTTCCATTGCTTATGTTTAATATGCATTGCAATTTACTCTTCTATTACCCAATACGGTGAATCGACAATAGAAACAATTAAAAACAAATATGAGCAGGCATATAAGTCAATCTTGTTTTTCGAGTTAGATTTTTCTTAGACAGTATCCGTTTTTGCGTGTTTTCGCTATGATATCACGAACCGAATTTCAACTTGATTCACATCATCGATTTGGGCAGGTTCGAACATCTCCTGAACGATACAATGAGTACTGTGGAGGGTGCTATACAAAATCGCGACATGAAGATAGTTATCCAGTACCACGCACAACGAATCTGCGATGGTATTAATTTACTAAAGGGAAAATTAAGGACCGCACGGTCGGTCAACTGAATCGATTCAGCATGGAAATGGTTAGCAGGTATTCCAGACGCAGCTTATTGGGACGAGATCCTTCAAAGTCAGCAACGTATCATCAACAACAATAACCACCAATATAAAGTAACGCAAGACGTAATTGGAAAAATGAACTCCATACTAGAACGGTTCAACAATGAAATCAAATCCACGAACACTGGAAAGTTTGCGCAGGACTTTGGTAATCAAAGAAGAAATTGACGAAATTATACGTGCCTGCCATATGGCCAAAGGTGGAATCGTCAATATCGTCAAAGAAATAAAGAAGAAATAAAACAGGTCGTGAGCGAAATCGAAACGCTGCCTTATGCAAACGAGGTCGAAGCGATTGAGTATGGCAAACCATCCATTTACACCAATGGTACTGTATTGCTTTACATCCTCTCCATGCCCAAAGTAAGGAGTGAAGAGTACAACCTACTGATAGCAAGAGCATGTATCAAAGATGATAAGCAGGTAGACCTAGAATTTGCACAGTTGCTGATCAACCACCGGGAGACCCACAGCATAATCAGCAATTGCCTCCCAATGGGCAATACAACAAGAAAAGTCATTGCAAAAACTAATTGAAGAAGACTGCATAGTCCAGCTGCTGAAGGGGGGTCACGCCAACTGTACTTACAAAACAAACAAGGCAGTTGTTGTTGACTACATTAAAGAGGACACAATTTTTCTAACCAATTTTAATACCATATATTCTGGGAATACTTCCAGGTCTCTAGCAGGTACATTCGTAGTCCATTCGAGACAATCAGGATAAAGGACTAGACCTATTCAAGTTTCGGAATAACCAACCTCCAGGCACTGCCATCAGCCCTTTTGAACGTTTCCAGCAAAGGTCATAAAATCGACATACATTAAGCCTAAAAATATTGACCGCCTAACTAATCTAACAACAAAATACGAAGTTTCTGCCATTTCAGATTTTGCTATATTTCTTACAGTCGTAGCAGTCGCTCTATGCATATGGCGACGAGTTTATGGCAAACTCAACATCACTGCCGTCAACCACCAACCGCAGGAATCAACCCAGTAACCATCCTTAATCCAGTTAGATCTACGGGACGTAGATTTTTGAAGGGGGATGAGTTACAACTCCCCATCCAACGACAACTTCCCATCCAACAACAACTCATGCAAGCCGTATGCACATGCAACCTTCAAGTACATACTCTGCATATCACAACAACAACTCACATGCAGGCCGTATGCGCGTGCAAGTTTTAAGTGCATACGCTGCATTTCGGAGGTGTCAAATCACACCGTGCGACCGAACCATCAATGGACTGCATCAAGTGACTGCATGGAACCATCGACGCTCGCGCCGTGGGACCGCAGCATTAAATAAGTATAAGAATACCTAACATGTTAGCTAGTAAGGCAGTTGAAATTTAAGTGTAGCTAAAACATATTATAAAACAATAAAACAAAAGAACAACTTGCAGAACAATTAAATGTGACCCAACAATGAATTTTACAACGTTTAAAAGCCAAGGGATTGATTTTGAAGGTGGGAAGATGGGTGCAACATGAATTGACTTAAAGACAGCAAGAAAATCGAAAAACCACCCGTCAAATGTTGCTCGCCAGGTACAAAAGAAAGTCATATCTTCATCGAATTGTTACTGGCGATGAAAAATGGATCTATTTCGAAAATCCCAAATGTAAACGATCATATGCTTAGCCCGGTACACCGGCCAAATCGACAGCAATGCCAAATCGCTTCGGAAAGAAGACAATGCTCTGTGTTTTCTGGGGTCAGGGAGGTTTATCTGGTTTGACCTTCTGAAACCGTCGCTAAACTCGCTGTGCTTTCCCTTGCAATGCTTAGTCTAGACTTCGTCTTATCAGTCAAGAATGTATAATGTCCAGAATTAATTTGAGTCGCTGTTCTTGTTGGCTCGACATGTTGACTTTAAGATGAAAATGCCTAATATAGAAAAAAACTGCACTATTTATAGATACTTTCTCTTGAAGATAACGGGGTCCTAACTCTTGACAATTGCGTATAATGGATACGAAACATTTTTTCTGGTTCATACCTTATTTTTCAGAAACTATAGCTGACCAAACTTTTGTAAAAAAACATAGAAAATATGCAAATTCCTACAGAAGTTATATAGTTTTAAAAAATTTCCAAATTTAGGTTTCGGTTGCCCTGAAGCATGGGCGTGGGCCCCTCTAAAAACTCCAAGCCCGTAGGAAATCTCCCGTCTCCATATTAAAATTTAATTTACCGTTACCGTGCAAAAAGGTATTATATTTCAGAAGGTGTGTAGGGTATATGAAGTTTGGCTCCCCCGAACTAAGCTTTCGGGATATTTCTACTTATAACTTAATTTACAGCAGTAGCAAAATAATAATTTTCTTAGTTAATGGTCAAAACGTCAAAGATGATTACACTTAACTTAAATCCAGTCCTTACTAAATTTTTTATCACTCTCTTATATGTTTTTTTAAGATTAATAGAGTTGGTGAAAAAACAAAATAAATTCGATTCTAAATATGCCCACAGAATTAATTTCATCCGAAAGAAAAATCTTCCTATTCCGAATCTCCCAGGAGAATGTTATTGAAAGTTCAAATTAACTGTTTAGTTAAATTTTAAAAAATTTTGCGATTAAATTATTAAAACACTTATTGGTAAAAACAGTAAAAATTCATAGTATTGCATTCAGGATTGGCAGGTTGCTGAAGAGAAACAAGAGCTATTAAGAGGAGCTTCGTAAACGTAAGCAACCTAGCCAAGTCTCAATGTTTCTAAGGGCACAACAAAATTTATTTTCCTAGTAAATTAAAAAGTTAAATTTTTAGATTTAAAAGTGCAGCAGCCTTCCAAACTTTACGACACTATTCTTTGTTTGTTTATGGAAGTGGCAGGTAATTTCGTATTTGGCGTTCGTTAAGTTAAGAGGTACATTCATTTGATGGTTTAGACCGATTAATACAATTTTTGTAAATAGACTTTGAAATAAGTAAATTAAACTAAAACTTTAAATTGTTCGTCAACTGCTGTAATATTTTTAGCCAGTTTCCCAAAGAAACTTTTTGAAAATTAAATGTCAAAATATTTCCCATTTCTCATGTGTTTAGTAAATTAAATTACCCTCATGGGAGTTTCTCTCCCATGTTTGGGAGAATGAAGAAAATCTCCCTAGAGATGTCTATATTAAAGATATCAACCCTGCTTTAAATTTCAATTGATGATCAGTGGTACATACTTGTAAAACTAATATTCATTTGAAATTTTGCCTTTTTTCAGTGCGGCTGCATGACAGTATACAAGAAGAGAATTATCATTACCTGGTATTTGATCTGTAAGTGAATAAATCTATTTAGACTTATACAATAAATAAAACTTAAATTTTTATACTATAACATGAAGATTTAATCCTACAACTAAATACAACCCCTTAGTAGTGCTACATGAAGCATGTCTACTAAATGTTTTTGTTGTTGTTTGTTTTTATACAGATGACTTGACTATTGTTTATTGAGATTCATTCTTCATCCTTTTCCCCCCTTCCCCCGTGTGTGTACTAAAACAAATTAAATTCAAAATTAAATTGATAAAAAAAACAAAATCACAAATTGAATATGCAATTGCAGCGTTACTGGTGGCGAACTATTCGAAGATATTGTTGCGCGAGAATTTTATTCAGAGGCAGATGCATCACATTGTATTCAACAAATTTTGGAATCGGTTAATCACTGCCACCAGAATGGTGTGGTGCATCGTGATCTGAAACCAGAGAATTTACTATTAGCAAGTAAGGCAAAGGGTGCAGCAGTGAAACTCGCTGACTTTGGTCTAGCCATTGAAGTACAGGGCGATCATCAGGCATGGTTTGGGTTTGCTGGCACTCCTGGCTACTTATCACCAGAAGTATTGAAGAAGGAACCTTATGGCAAATCGGTAGATATATGGGCATGTGGTAAGCAATTGATTTCTCTGTTTGTTTATTTGCTCTTATAAATACTTATTATAAGCTTAAAAAATAATCAGTGATGTTAGATCGTGAGATTGAGACAATTTCTAGTAGCAATATAGGGGAAAGTTAGTTCGCGTCGCGTGAATTATTTAGGCCATTGAGAGAGAGAGAGAGGGAGGGAAAATTGATGAACCTTTTGGAGCCAGTTTCATGTAAAAAATAGAAAAGTTCTGCTCAAAACGTCAAATAGGGTTTCAGAGGAAGTAAGAATATTTCTTAAACTTATGCCTAAAGATGGAAAAATGTGTGTAAGTTATATGGTAATAAGAATTATTTTTGTATGTATGCTGACCACTGTAATTTGAAGTTTTTTCTAATACATAATGACCAAATTTTGAAATACGAGGGTAGATCAATAAGTAACCGTGTGTGGAGACAGGTGGCGTTGCTGAGGGAAGTTGGCATTACCGTCGTGTACTGCCATCTGTCACACGACACCACACTAAATTCATAGGTTAGTTTTTATTTGGCAGCCATTAGTATCACAAGTGTTTCGTGTTTCGCGATAAAATGGAAAAAGGAAAATATCGATCCGTAATTCGCTTCTTATTTTTGGATGGAAAAACATGCGAAGAAATAAAAGCGAAGTTGGATGCTGTCTATGGGGATCCTTCCATCTATGACAACCGTAAGATATTGGTGCAACGAATTGAAACGTGGTCGCACATATGTTTTTGATGAGGAGCACCCAGGTCCGCCCGGCAGACGTGGTTACCGAGGAAATCGTTGAAAAGTTCCACGACATGATTCTCGCTGATCGCCGAACGAAAGTGTACGAAGTAGCAGAGGCCGTAGGAGTGTCGTACGGAACGGTAATTAATATTTTACATGATATGTTAAGCATGAGAAAGGTGTCGGCCCGATGGGTGCCGCGATTGCTTACGGTGGACAACAAGCGGATACAAAATTGTCGCGGCCAAATTGCATGAATTGAACTACGAATTGCTGCCGCACCCACCGTTCTCGCCCGACTTGGCTCCCTGCGACTTCTTTCTCTTCCCCGACATAAAAACGTTGCTCGGGGGAAAAAATTCAGCTCAAACGAGGAGGTTATCGTTGAGACAGAAGCGTATTTTGAAGAGTTTGACAAATAAATTTTTTGGAGGGGTTAAAGAAATGGCAGAAACGTTGGGAAAAGTGTATTTTACTAAAAGAGATTACGTTGAAAAATAGAAAAAAAAATTTGTCAAAAACTTGCCTCTTGATTCCTGACACGGGTACTTATTGATCTACCCCTGTATTATGTAAAGCAGCTTTGTGGAAGCAATAAAAACGAAAAATTTCCTTTGAACCTTCCTAAAACATAGGATTCCATATTAGGGTTGGCAGTGTTTAAACCAGCTGGTGGTTTAAACTGTTTTTAATCTGGTTTAAACAAGTTAGCTCGGAG
This sequence comes from Palloptera scutellata, assembly GCA_958295655.1. Taxonomy (NCBI): domain Eukaryota; kingdom Metazoa; phylum Arthropoda; class Insecta; order Diptera; family Pallopteridae; genus Palloptera; species Palloptera scutellata. The sequence continues at coordinate 5,323,017 of OY282453.1, read as the reverse complement.
CGCTAAAAATGGTTTGAACCGGCTTTTTCTTAAAAATCAAATGAAGATTAAAATTTAGGCCTTGAGGCCTTTTTGTGTTTTAATTCATTGCGTAGTTTCACCTGAACGACGGAAATATTAAAAAACTCCTTCAATGGAAGCAAAAGTCGTACATTAAACGTACGAGGAAAAAAATTCTGTTGGATTTGACCATATTTGAATGGTATTAACATCTGCATGCTTCAATGTGGCAAGAACGAAACCAATACAAAATGGAGCATTTTTGTCAACTCGTTCCATTTTGTTGTGTATTTTGACCAGTTGTTTTTGATGTGCCGTGTTTAATTCTTAGAATTACGGTGGCCAGCACTTTCATTTTAAAGTTAAATATAAGAAGGTATTCTTATTAATTTTAATTCAGTTTTCCAGTTAGAATGAATTTCATATTGGTATTTTGAAATATTTATACTTAATATCCAAACATTTTTTTGTTCTGCTCTCTATTATAAGAATTCAGGAGATCAGGTAGTATTGATCCTAATATTAAAATATTAAAAATAACGCAAATGTCCCAATATAATACTAAAAAATGATATTATATTTTTGTGACTATTGTTATTTTTATTAAGAGTTAAAATTCTATAAAGGAACTTGTAGAGACAGAAATGTTGGTAATACGGAAATTGATTTAATTTCTAGAACTCTTGAACATGAGGGCATAGACTTATCAAGCGTCACCTGGGTGAGCGCTATGCTCTAAAAGAAGAAGACATTTTATTCTCTTTGCAATTCTACCGTATGCACTAAAGTCATAAAGTTCAGTCCATAGGGTAACGTTTTACTGTATTTATTATGATTTTGACAACCATTTCCTTGTAATCGATAATCTTTTAGCTCCTTTCTTCTTTTTATGTTACAACAGCCCATGGAGGGCCTAGGTCGAGCTTTTCGCATCGACTCATGGTGTGCGTGTTATATTAGTAATGGGTGTTTTTTTAGGGGCGGAGATCTTTTAATTGAAATAAAATACAGAAAAATGTTTTTAATATCCTTGAATTTTTTATATATGATTTCGGGCATGAATATGAATAAATTTCGGGTAAGTCGCCGTGGCGGCTGGCACGTACATGGCGTAATCTGAGGTCCAATTTTTATATACTCTTCGCAGTAAATCAGGCTGTATTTCGGCAATAACGCGTCGAATGTGGGGGACAAAACTTGTCAATTAACCCAAGTAAAGCCTTCATTGTCCTCTTTACTAGGAGAGACTTATTGTTACCTTAATGTATACCAACAATATATTTATTGCAAATTCTAATGGACCTTACTCAATCGCATCAGAAAATGCCAGAAACTCTGAATGTTAATTATAGCCAATCTTTATTAAGGTAACGATATCTACATTACATAGAGCACCCATAAAATATATGAAAAATGCAGCTGTTTTTTTTTTGGCTCTTTAAATATGTAAAAACCGGTCTGTGGCCAAAAAAAAAAAAATTTTCAAATTTGGGTGCTCTAAAGCACATATAAAGAAATTTGGTTCTATATCTACTCGAGGCCAGATTATTGAATATGGTACTTGGAATTTGCGATAGACAAAATCCTAAATTTGAATACTTACGAAAGACATGATTTTATGGTTATATAGTTAGTTCAAGGACTGCTACGCAGAGTGTCCGGGGTTCGAATCTCGGCACAGGCAAAATCAAAAAGTATAAAAAATAATTTTTCTACACGGCACCACCTCTTGGCAGGCAATGACAAACCTACGCCGTTCGGATTCGGCATTAAACTGTAGGTCCCTTCCATTCATGTACAAATATAACATGCACAACATGAGTGGATGCGAAAAGCTCGGCCTAGGCCCTCCATGGGTTGTTGTACCATTAAAAGTAAGTAAGTAGTTAAGTTTAAACTTAACAAACTACAAAAAATTTTGCACATCTTCAAAAGGAAGTCGCATGCTTTGGTAGACAATTCATTGTTGCCTTCCGAGTAGAACTACCCAATTTTGGTATATACATGTCTTCAAAGCAGATGTGGATAAGGTGCTGGCACCTTTGAGACCTGTGCTAGAAATTTATATTCAAAAGGGGTTAAAAGGCACAGGCGTCAAGTAATTTTCTCTTGAATTTTCCAGAGCAGAATTTATGTTTACTTTAGGAAAAGCTTAATGAAAATAACTGTTTTAGGCATATTTTATTATTTAGTAGGCATATTTTCTTCTTCAAGTGAAAATTTTATTATGCGATTTTTAGTTGTTGTAAAAATGGTTATAAAAATTCGGCTCTATCTACTAAAACTCCCAAAGACATCACTGTTTCCAGTTAACATTTCTACATATAAATTTATATATCTACATATCTACTTTTTTAAACTTACTTACGTTTTTCCTTTGTGTCTTTCCATTCTTCTTATTGCTTCACTTGTAAAATTTTAGGTGTAATATTATATATTTTACTAGTGGGTTATCCTCCATTCTGGGATGAGGACCAACATCGTTTATATTCACAAATAAAGGCTGGAGCATATGATGTAAGTGCATAAATATAATGTAATATGTACATACTCGTAGTTACATACTTACAAACATGTATGAGTGGTTCGGAAAACTTATGCGATATTTTTTGGGCTGTCACCTACACAGGAGCTGCTACTGAATCAAATACACAACTTATATGCATATACAGGGTACGCCATCTTTTATGTCGGTATGTTAATATTGAATAACCTGAAAAAAACAGCCGTTTTCCAAATATAAGGTATTTTTATTTAATTTGGTGCTTTACAATTTATTTACAAAGCACAATGTGCCTCCTTTGCTGCGTTTTCCATCACTTTTTCAAGCATCTCGGATGGTATAGCGATGATTTCTGCAAGAATGTTTACCTTGAGCTCGTCAATGGTCTGAGACTTGCTGGCGTACACTTTGCTTTTCAAATAACCCCACAAAAAGAAGTCCGAAGGGACTGGAGATCTGGGAAGTTTCGTTGCAGAAACTGCATTGTTTGATTTGTAGTGTGACATGGTGCACCGGTTTGTTGAAACCAGTAACTGTCCAGACCTTTTTCACAAATTTGTGGGCAGACATAACGAGCGAACAACCACCAATATCGATTCCCATCGACCGTTTCGCCTTTTCTGGAAAAAATGGCCCAATAATGATTTTTTGATCTCGTGTGGATTCTCCGTTCCCCGAATGCGGCAATTTTGCTTGTCAGAGAGTATGAAATAGGCCTCGTCGGTCATCAAAACTTCCTTCCAAAAATCAGTTCAGTGTCAACCATTCGAGCGACTGTTTGGCCGTATTCCAAGCGACGTGGGCAGTCTGTCGCCAATATTTTTAGATTCAATTGCACTTTATACGGAAAAAATGCAAATAATCCTTCAAAATACCGCTTCATACAGTTCATTGGAACGCTTGGGCGTTGATGAACGGCTTGTCGTCGATCTCACACTGTCCCGTGCTCGAGAAAATTCGACACCGAAAGACGAATAATGTTGTCAGGCGGTGCTTGTTGGCCACGATATTTTCGGCGATATGTACGTTGAGTTAACACAATTGAACGACTAATTTCAATGTACAGCGTCACTATTGATGATTCAAAAACATGTTTACTCAAGTAAATCGGTTGATAAATGTTAAAATTATTCAATGTTTACATACCGACATAAAAGATGGTGCACCCTGTAAAATGTACTAAAAATAAAAAATTTAGATTTTAAATATTATTAACTTGTCGTTAATATTTTCCTTTTTGCAAAATCAAAAAGCACTTACTTACTTCGCTGGCACTACAATCGATGATATTGGCCGCCTAAATATAGCCAGTCGCCTCTGCTTCCATCCAGAGTGCCTTCTTGGCCGCTGGATTTTTATACGCTTGACTATGTCAGTGTCGGAACACAGCTCATATAGCTCATGGCTCCATCTTATTCGATACACGTCATCCACGCATATTGGCACATAGATCTTATAATTATCATCCTCTCGAAAGCTCCTAACAGGTTCTCACCATTGATGGTCAACGTCCACGTCTGAAAGTTATGAGAATTATGAGGGCCGTGGATAGAAAATACGGGCTCCGCGGGAAAGAGGATGACCAGATTACTAGCCCCATATTTTTAAAACGTGCCTCTACACACAAAGCTTAGTCGTCAAACTTTTTAATTTTTTGAATAGAAATTGGACGTAAAAAATTCATGCAGGTATCGAAAATGTCAGATATTAATTACAGCACAGTATAATTGGTTAAAAAAAATTCGGTAATCTCATCTTTTACAGATTATTTCTTCGCCTTTTACTTTTTCTATCAAATCCGCTTTTCTTGCTTTAATTGATTATTGCACTGAAATCAATAAGGCGCGGGCTTCTATAAAAATTGTGGGGCTGGAAAGAACACCACTATTCCACCCCCTCACTTCGGACGTGATTCTAGGTAATCCGATTTTGGTTTTTGTTTTAATATGTGAAACCAACTTTTCGATCTTACTACTGGTTGCATAATTTTTTAATTACTACTTTCTTTTATTATAATTGTCGGACCTTTAGCATTTTTTTTTTATTTCGATTAAGGTTAAAAAATAAATCAACATTCAATTCCCTTCATTTCAATCCTTAGCCTTTACTGGATGTTATAAATCGATTAGATGACACATTATATATTTATATCGATTATATCGGATGGTGTAAATCTGTTTATGTTTTGGCAGATTTTTCAGTATCAGTTCTTGTTTATGAATTTTATGTATGTGTATATATAAGTATATTTAGTTATCAAACAACGTAGTTGCTTACATTTCTTTCGTATATCCGTCTTTAGTATCCGTCTCCAGAATGGGATACTGTTACACCAGAAGCGAAAAATTTAATAAATCAAATGCTAACGGTAAATCCAAACAAAAGAATTACAGCGGCTGAAGCTCTGAAACATCCATGGATTTGCGTAAGTATACGTTGTCCATTGATTAAGTATTTTATGCGTACATCAGCCAGAGTGAAAGTAGAAATTGGGATTAGTGGCGCTGATTGCAAATAGGCAAAAAAATTAAATCAGTATTTCAGACCAAACTTACTTACTTAGCTGCCACTACAACCGATGATCGTCCTTGGCTGCCTCTATAAAGCTTAGCCAGGCACCTCTGATATGCGCGCACTGGCGCCAGTTGGTAATACCAAATGCAGTCAGGTCTCCCTGTACCTGCTCTTTCCAACGGAGATTAGGACGTCCCCATTTGCGTGTTCTTCCACCGTGACTCGAATAAAACACCCTTCTAACCGGGCGCTTTCTCCAGCCAGTGAAACCATTGGATTTTTATACGTTTGACTAAGTCACGTCGTCCACGCATATTGGACTGTAGATCTTACGGAGTATCTTCCTCTCGAACGCTCCTAATTCAGACCAAAACTCTGACCAAAATTCATATGAATTCACATCAATCTTACACTAAAACTCAAACTAAACATAGACCGAAATTCAGAAACATTGAGACTAAAATTCGTACCAATAGTCAAATCAAAACTTTGCAAAGTGGTAAACGCCAAATGGCAAACCGTCTAAATGCCTTGGTATTTGACAGAATTTTGATAGTCAAGTTAAAAAAAACGTGGAAGGGTCAGCTCCCTCGAGTACATGACAGCAGTAATTAATATGTCAATGTACACTTCCATTGTCCCGGATGTCGGGAAAAGGGTCGTGTTGTACCGTCCATTACTCAGATCTCACCTGCCTACACTTAGAAAATACATTAAACTCACCAAGCATCAATCGATGATCAACACTGGCTTGAACAAAAACCCGTCATAATGGCACTTGACCTATTGAAGGCCTTTACAGGATTAGCCATTCAACGCTGCATCAAGATGACCACGATTCGACACCAGAGAGGGTCGGTTCCCTTACAAAAAAAAAGTATGAAAAAACCACCCCCTATCTGTTGAGAGAATTTCAAAACAATTTTTTTTTGGACCACCCTAAAAACCGCTAAAATGAATTTTTTAATAAAGTTTTATAACTTTGGCAGTTGATGTCCGATTTTTATAAATGATATATTGTTGTACATGTTGTAAATGATATATTGCTACATTATCTTCTTAGGTGTTATTCATCTCCGAAGTCATTTGTAATAGTTAGGTCGCGTACACAGCGTACTAAAGGCAATTTTATTTTTTTAAATTAGGCCCATGGAGGGCCTAGGCCGAAATTTTCGCATCCACTCATATTGTGCGTGTTATATTTGTACATGAATGGAAGGGACCTACAGTTTAATGCCAAATCCGAACGGCGAAGTGAAAAGCTTTTCATAGCAATTTTTACTCTTGTAGGTTTGCCATTGCCTGCCAAGAGGTGGTGCCGTGTAGAAAAAATTTTTTTTTTCTACTTTTTATTATTTTCTATTTTGCCTGTGCCGAGATTCGAACCCCGGACTGCGTAGCAGTCCAACGCATTACCACTACGCCACAGCGACCATCAACAATTTACAACAATATACCTTTTATAAAAATCGGACGTCATCTGCCAAAGTTATAACAAAAATTAATTTTGGTGGTTTTTAGGGTGGTCCAAAAAAAAAAAATTGTTTTGAGATACTCTCAACATAAGCTTTCAGATGCTTTCGGGTGGTTTTTTGGGTTTGTTTTTTGTCACCCGCTCTATTCGACACTGCTTAATATCATTGAAAGATGGCAGCCGAACCACATAGATGTGTTGCAATCGTTCGTGTTGCAATTGAATTTAAGCCACTACAACAAAAACATTTAAAACTCAGACCAAAAAAATTTATGTACGTCTGAGCTAGGCTTCTTTTTGTGGCAATTGCGATAACCTAACCATGACTAGTGCACAAAGACTTATGTATACTACGTAGTCGAAAAAACAGAGAAAGATATATCAACAGATAACTGGAGAGAATGTACTTATTCCGAAACGACAAACTTTAATGTATTCGTCAGTTATTTTCAAATTTGGAAATATATTCTTTCGAATTTTCGCGATGTTGATGAAGCCTTTGTTATGGTGTAAATCGGTATCGAACTTTTTTAAGAATGAATTTTGGTTTAAAACTCTAAAAACTCTTTCGAATAGCATAGAAAAGTATATCGCTTAAATTTATGAGCTGTTGTTTAATACTGTTGTATACCTTTCGCATTTGTTTTCCTTCTTTGAATGTCATCTTCATTCTCCTTTGTCATTAATGGTAGAGCGAGATAAACTGAACAATCAATTTGGCATTTAGTTTTAGTAAAAGGTTGTCAGAAAAATATAAGTACACTAAGTTACACTCAATTGCCATTTAGATTTAGTACACGGTTGCCAAAAGGGTTTAAATCCAGCTTACATTATAGTATTGCAATGCTAATTGTGATTTGAAATTTTCAGCAAAGAGAACGAGTTGCCTCGGTCGTACACCGTCAAGAGACTGTTGACTGCCTCAAGAAGTTCAACGCTCGTCGTAAACTTAAGGGTGCTATTCTTACTACAATGTTAGCCACTAGAAACTTTTCCAGTAAGTTCTATAAAAATTACACACAATCTCCATTGTTGGTATATATGTATTCCGTCAAATTATATTATTGTATTTAGGTAGGAGTATGATTACCAAAAAAGGTGAAGGATCTCAAGTCAAAGAATCAACGGATTCATCGAGTACAACTTTGGAAGATGACGATGTGAAAGGTAAATATATGAAAATAGATATGTACAAATAATGCTTATTCATTATATGCGTATAAAAAATTGTATGCTATATAGAAAATATGCATATGATTTTAAAAATTATATGAAAAAAAAGAAAACAATCTATTAGTGTAGAAAGCAATCAACAGCAAGTACGATACACAGAGCACCTACTGTGAATTGAATATTTGATTTATAAAATAAAAATAGTATCATCTTATCTTATTAGAAAAATTTTTACTATTGCGTGCATAAAAAAATAAAGAACCATAAACAAAAAGCCCATAAAAAAAAGCCCATTTGAACTAATTTTTTTCATCTCTATTTTTTTCTTTGATTTTATCTCTTCACTAATTTATTCAATAACTGCAATTTATTAGATCTTTTTTTCAAAATCATAATATCACATTTTTCTTAATTTTTAAAAAATATTTTTTATATATTATCTAAATATATATGTACATACTTACATACATGCATTTATATAATTATATATGTATAAATACTTATTTATAAGTATATTAGACTGCTATCTGTTAAATTTTGTTGTTAGTTTTTTTTTAAGGTACACCAAATTATTGAAAATTTGGGGGAAAAAATAAGGATTGGCAATTTTTTTTTTTTTTGATATTGATTTATGTTAACTAACTGTATGAAAGAAAAATGTTTATTATTGATATAAAAAGTTGGAAACTTGAATAATATAATAAAAACAAAGTGGCATCTGGAAAGTTTTTTGAGATACAAATTTATTTTTAAAAAATGGTTTATCTAACATTTGGAATTTGAATTGCTGTTTCTTTTGAGTGTAGCAAATCTAATGTCAAAAATAAGTTTTATATTTGCGGCTAACGAAATGCGTCGATAAACCCTTGAGCAACGTTGGGACTAAAAAATGTACTTAACTAAAAATTTACTTGGAAAATGGTGAATCTCCTACCGAAACTGCAAGAAAATTACGTTCAAAATTCGTAAGAAGAGAAGCGCATTCCACGCAATTTGTGGTCCATTTTGTGAAACTTGCGCGAAAAAGTTGATCTTTATTGGATAAAACAACACGTTTCAAGTACTCCTCTAGTGCGAAAAACCGAAAAAATTGCTGCTGTAATTCAGAGGAAAGAAGATGCGATATAATAAATGGTGTGCGCTACCACAATGATAAATGATTATTTGTGGCCTATTTTAAAAGATATGTATGTAATTAGACAAAATTTGTTTCCAACAGGATGGCGCGTCGTGTAACACAAGCCGTGCAATAATCGATCCTTTCATGGAAAGTTTGAAAATCGCATTATTAGCCGTTTTCGTGATGACTATTGTCCACCACGCAGTTGCGATTTGACTCCGTTGGACTATTATTTGTGGGAGCCTTAAATGATAAGTGTTACGCTAACCCTCCATCAACGATTAACGATCGGTCAAGGACAGTCGAAAATATATTGAAAAATTTGGGTGATCGCCAGCAAAATATAGATTGTTGCACAGCTTGTATGACACGGCGCTCTAACCTTTTGGAACCAAATGTTGTCTAGGTCCATATCTTCTGAAATAGACCACAGATAATCATTTATATAACGTGTCAAGTTACTCGCAGACGTTTCACGAATTGATCTACAAATTGCGTGGAAGGCGCTACTCTTCTTACGAATTTTGAACGTAATTTTCTTACACTTTCGGTAGGAGATTTCCTATTTTGCAAATACATTTTTAGTATAGCCCAACGTTGTTCAAGTGTATATGGACCCATTTCATTAACCGCAAACATAAAAGTAATTTTCCATAATGTGAATGACATTAGAATTGCCAAAATCAAAATAACCAGTAGTTCAAATTCGAAATGTTAGATAGGCCACCCTTTATAAAAGGGTATTTAAAAGTATTTAAAATCCCAAATGTTAGATGGACCACCCTTATATGTAGGAAAATATAAGTATAGACCTATGTAAAAAAACCTTTTTCATAAAATAATCATTCCTCTCAAGCAGAAATAATAATTAAGTTACCGTAAAAATTATTGTATTTGTTTTTTGTTATTTAGGTGTTCTTTTCATATTTTTTGGTATTGAACTTCAAAGTATGTAACTTCGTGATAAATTGTTCGGAGGTTATTGCAGTTAAGCTTAGGCGTTGCTTTTCGCATCCATTCATTTTATGTGTATAATATGTATTTGTACACAAATGGCAGCACCGTTTATTAATATATTTAAATATTTTATAAAAGTATATGTTTGTATTTATTTAAAATTACTCTAATGAACGTTAGGTTTGCCGTTGAGAGAGTAACAACAATGTATTTATATAGAACAGACAACAAATATAAGTATATAAAACAGTGTTGTATGTTTCAATAATACTACTATTCCATGAAAATATTTGAAATTCTTGTAATGGTAATTCTCGATTATATTTTCAAATATAAGATACTTATATGGATTATTGAAACATAAAGATTTACCATTAAGATCACTGATGAGGATGATGAGGAACCATGGTTGATTCTGAAACGATCTTCTGTTCTGCCTGTTCTATATACATATACTTATATATAAATTTTTGTTATTCCCTCTATAGAAAACATAACGTTTTTAACTTTGGAAGTGATGGTGAAAAAGCGTATGCTTTAAGAAAAATTTAAGCATCATGAATTGTTTTTCAAATATTAACTGAGAAACTGGACTCTGTTTTTATGCCTGTTGGGCTGTTTTTGTTTATTTTCTAATATTGTACGTTCACTGTCTCAATCAGCCTGAGTAGTAATAAACAAATATTTCCATTAATTTTTCCCGGGAGAGAAAACTTCTTATTCCGAACATTATTACTTTGAATTAAAATTCGATTCAGTTGTATAGAAGAGAAACAGTCAATTGTTAAATGTATTATGTTCTCATTGCATAATAATAAACTTGAGTTTATGGGCCATTTTGCTGTTTAACGTTAAACACTACTGCGAAAAATGTGAAATAATCATTGGAGATAGAATTATTGCAAAAGCACTTCTGTCATGAATAAAAGACTTTGTTAGCTAATGAATTCAATCTAAAAAGCGGAAAAATACTGCGATAAGAAATTGTTGCAAATCAATCAATCATTGGTCTGTTTTACAATACACTTGACTACATGACGTGGTACGTGTTACACACGACTCCACAGGAAATAATTAAAAACTTATACTTACATACAGAATACAATTATTCTAACTTCAGGAAGTTGTTTTGCTATCATTCAACAATAAAATTTTTTTTTGTATAGTCTATTTATTGCAACTAACTTATAACTTATTTACAAACAAATTTAACGAGCAATTTATATGGGATACATAGTTTAATTATAATCTACTTTATATTCATGGATATGAATATAGTTTAATTATAGTTTAATTATGTATGTATATGTCGAATCTGGTTGTTAAATTAGATTTATTGGTTTTTTTCGTTTGAGTCTCCGTTTCCATCCAGTTGGATTGATGAGAACTGAAGCGTCTTTATTGACGTGGTTGCATAACCGCTATGTATGCTACGTAGCTATTTTATTTATCGCGGTTGCTACGGATTCGACTGCAAGATCGCGTTTGAGAATCGAGCTACGTTCGAACCATGGTACATAAAAGCATGCCGTAACACTTTGTTTTGATATCGTTGAATTTTACTGGAACATTCCCAGAGTTGTGCTCCGTATGTCCATACAGCCTTCAGAATTTGTAGATTAATAATTTGTTTTGTGAGAACAAAACAAATTATTAATTAATTTTGAATTATTAATTTTAATTAATTAATTATTAATTAATTAATTAAGTAATGTAGAGCAGATTGTTTACCCATTAAATATTGCATGTTTTTTTATTTTAAATCAAGTCCCGTCCTTTTTTTTCTTAACGGCATGCCCAAATACTTGGCAGTGTTGCAATATGGTATTTGCATGCCATCAATGTATATAGGAATGTATTGGCATTTGTTGTAAGTAAAATAAATGCAATTTCTTGGTCCATTTATCGATGTCGTTCAGCGCTTTTGGTAGCTGCATCGTAAATTTCTATCTTGGCAACAACTAAGACAGATGTGGCTGCAACACGGTTCTGTGTTTTGAGCATATCACATGTAAATAACAAATACAACATTGGCCCCAGTACGCTGCCTTGAGGAACCCCGGCTTTTATTTCCTTAATATTAGAATATGCACCTTCTTGTCCGACGTGAAAGTGACGGTCGGATAGGTACGAGAGTTTTAATTTTGTTAAGTAATCCGGCATGGCACATTTTTCGAAAGCTTTGCGATACGTCGAGGAAAACAGTTGAGCATACTTTTTTCTCTTCAAACGACTTTTCAATAATACCAATTATCCTAGGGATTTGGCTGATGGTGGAGTGCTTCGGCCTAAAGCCAAATTGGTGTGTTGATATTAGTTTACGTTTTGCAACAATGTGGTTGAGTCCTTTAATTAGCATTTTTTCAAAAAGTTTTAATAGTACAAGCAAAAGCAATATGGGGCGATATGGGGCGCTAAGACGCTACTTCATGCGCTGGTTTCCCTGGCTTTATTACTTCTGCAATTTCCAGTATATAGACATATTTTAATTTAATACTGGTATCTATTAAATCCGTGATTTTCATTATAATGTTTATCAGAAGTTGTTTAAGTAATTCGACAGTAATTAGGTCGTAGCCTGGTGACTTTTTAGTTTTGAAATTTCATCTCTTACTTAGTTCAGCTACCGTTACCAGTTGTATTTGTTCGTTGTCTTGATGTTCGCTAGTTTCCGTTTCAGCTGCATCAGAAGACTCGTATAGTGTGAAAATGTCGGCAAGTTAGTCTGCAAATTCTTGAGCTTTTTGTTTAATATTTTTAGCCCAATCTTTGTTAGAGGTTTTGATAGGATGGTGTTGCCAATATTGCACATTTTAAGTTTCTTGCGCATTTCCATAATGAATAACCGGTGCTTCGCACATTGGTTCATTTTTTAAGGTAATTTTCCACAGTTAACCTTTTATTTTCTTGTTTAGCTGTTTGGTCATATATTAAGAACTCTTTTATCAGAGAAAGACCTAGTTTGCGTTTTTCCAAGATAATTTCCTTAATTTCTCTGGTGTATCTATGACCTTCAATTATTTTATTAACTGAAGGAGTACTTGTTCACCTAATTGGGAAGTAGTGTTAATCTGTATTTGATGTTCTGTGTGCTTTTCAAGTGATTTGATGAGGTTTTCCCAATCGGTATTCTTATTTTTTAAGTGGAATGGATGATGACAGCTAACTAAATTGGGAAGTGGTCTGAATTCATATCATAACCATTTTCAAGGCATAAATAGTTATACTTAAATAATTACTACTTTCCTTGTAATGAAAAAATCAATTAGACCCGGAGTTTTATGGGGATCTTTATAAAAGCCCTCTGCGTTTAGTATATGTAAGTCTAGAACCCCAGTGCGTATGCTTTGCGTTGTAATCGCCTCCCATAATGAATCCGCATCTCCCATGAGTATATGTGCACACTTCTCTGGTAGCGCCAGTGCTATTGAGCGACGTGGAAGCACTATCCCACTATTTGTGCAAAGAAGCCAGCTGATCGTTATTGACTGATTTTTCGTTTAGCTGAATACTTATTATTTACTTTCAAAATGGAAGAATTTAATTAAATTGGCAAAAATACACTGCATATGCCTCCCAATTAGTGGTAGAAATCAATGTAATTCACGCCTCCACTACTTCAGCCGACGCAGTGTCAAATGTTTCTCTCCTGGTTACGTCGATTTGCAGTTTTTTGCAGAATTTGTTGGAGCACCTCAGTGACACGTCCGTTGTACGAGATGATACCTCTAAAATTATAAAAAGTTTTTTATTCTCGCTCAAAATTATCCTTCAAAATGCACTGAAAATTTTACAGCAATTTATTGACACTAGAAATTTAATTATTTGTTAATTAAAACTATACACAAATAACTACCCATAAATAAATAAAATCATAGAGGCGTAGTGGTAGTGCGTTGGACTGCTACGCAGAGTGTCCGGGGTTCGAATCTCGGCACCAGCAAAATCAAAAAAAGTAGAAAAAATAATTTTTCTATACGGGGCACCACCTCTTGGCAGGCAATGGCAAACCAACAAGAGTAAAAATAGCTATGAAAAGCTTTTCAATTCGCAGTTCGGATTCGGCATTAAACTGTAGGTCCCTTCCATTCATGTACAAAAATGTGAAAAAGCTCGGCCTAGGCCCACCATGGGCTGATGTGCCATTAAAAGTAAAGTAAAGTAATACACAAATAACAATTTCAGCGAAATGTGCATTTAAGTACTCATTAAAATGATTAAGGTGTAAAAGCTACTAATAAGATATGAAATGGTCCAGCCGACTCTACTATCAAACACGGAGTTTACCATACAAATAATTTTCGTTAAACTAGCTTTTAACTCTTTTTTTTTATTTGGTGTTGGCCGCCACATGATTTTTTGGATAAGTTTGGCCACACTGTTGGATATTTTCGACAAACTCCTCAAAAACAAAAGCAAATAGTAACAACAACAAAAATTAAAAGGAAAAATGTAATGTCAAATTAAATATAAACACCCCATTGTGAACTTAAATCACGAAAGAATCAAACACGAAGTTACATATTAATTTGAGTGAGAACATTCTATCAGACAAGTTGTACCATATAATAAAATGTATGTAAACAGACATTAAATATTTGAATATTAAACCAAAGCTTTACATTTTTCTACAAGTGGTGTAATATTTTGAGCCAATTTCTCAAATAAAATTTATGGCAATAAAATGTCAAAATATTTCTCACTTCCCATGAGTTTAGAATTGGTAAATTATTTTTATAGTAGGAGTTTTTTTCGAAAAAATTTTATAAAAATATTTGTTCAGAATATATCTATGTCAGAATGAACAAATCTCCGGCGGGAATTTATTTAGAATAATGCTGAATAATTTCTATTTTTGTCATATTAAATTAATGCTCAAACTTTATGAAGAATATTTTTCTACATAAATTTGAGAGGAAGGTTTTTGAAAATCGGTTTTCTGCGTTAATCTAAAGTATTGTTTTACAGGTCAAACAGTTTTGTTTATAAAAAAATTATTTTTTTTTTTGGCTAATATCTAACAGTCTTGAGAATTGTTTTTGATATTAAGTAATGAATGCATCGTCAATAGAAGGTGTGTAAAAGAGAATGTGTCTATAAAAGTAAATTTTTGACTTTAATTATAAATAGTTCGTTATATCCTACATATATTCATACATGCATATGTATCATACATATGCATGTATGAATATGGTCGCTGTGGCGCAGTGGTAGTGCGTTGGACTGCTACGTAGTGTGTCCGGGGTTCAAATCTCGGCACAGGCAAAATCAAAAAAAAAAAGTAGAAAAAATAATTTTTCTACACGGCACCACCTCTTGGCAGGCAATAGCAAACCTACAAGAGTAAAAATTGCCTATGAAAAGCTTTTCACTTCGCCGTTCGGATTCGGAATTAAACTGTAGGTCCCTTCCATTCATGTACAAATATAACACGCACAACATGATGGATGCGAAAAGCTCAGCCTAGGCCCTACATGGGCTGTTGTGCCATTAAAAGTAAAGTAAAGCATATGTACATTAGGATGGATTGATTTTTTGTTTTTGAAATTGTCATACATATTTTAAAAGAATTTGGTATGTTTTGTTAAAATTTTGTTTTCTGATGATATTCATTTCCCGCTCTATGACGGCTGTCGAAGAGGTGCTTGGCTACCACCGCCGACGTAGAAATATATGGTACGACCAAGAGTGTCGCGATGCTACTGATCCGAAAAACGCTGTTTACAGAGCCACCCTGCAGTCAGTTGCACCGCGAGCTGTTAAGGAGACATACAGAGAGTTAAGGAGGGAGAAGAAACGTCTTTTCAGGCGAAAGAAAAGAGATGCAGAACGACGCGAGTTTAATGATATAGAAATGTTACGGGACAGGAACGAGGTCCGAAAACTCGTTGAAAGAATAAGACGCCTGACTGATGGTTTGAAGACCGGGGCCTCGTCCTACAAGGATGAAGACGGAAATCTGGTGACAGATGTCCAGGACATAACCCAGTCACTGACGGCGTTGAAGTACCGCATATGAGGAGGTTTTAACAGCCATTGCTCGGCTGAAAAACAATAAGGCTGCAGTTGCAGATGGCCTGCCTGCTGAATTGTGTAAGACTGGAGACGAAGATCTCACAAAACGCATGCATGAGCTTCTATGTAAAATGTGGTTGGATGAAAGCATGCCAATTGATTGGAACTGCAGCGTAGTCTGCCCAATCCATAAGAAATGTGATTCCACGATCTGCGCCAACTACCGTGGGATCAGCCTTCTTAATATTGCATATAAGGTTCTATCGAGCGTACTGTGCGAATGACTGATGTCCATCGTCAACAAGCTGATTTGACCTAAACAGTGTGGCTTCAGGCCTGGTAAATCCACCATCGACCAGATATTCACACTACGCCAAATCCTGGAAAAGACCCGAGAAAAACAGATCGACACCCATCATCTATTTGTGGATTATAAAGCCGCCTTCGACAGCACGTTGAGGAATCACTTGTACGCCGCAATGTCTGATTTTGGTATCCCTGCAAAGCTCATTCGTCTTTGCAAAATGACACTGACCAACAACACCAGCGCAGTGAAAATTGGGACAGACCTCTCCGCACCATTTGATACCAAAAGATGTTTCAGACAAGGTGACTCCCTATCGTGCGACTTCTTTAACCTTATGCTGGAGAAAATAATTCGAGCTGCGAACATCGACATCTCTGGCACTATCTTCTACAAGAGTGTCATGCTGCTAGCATACGCTGATGATATTGACATCATTTGCAAAAACGCTCGAGCAGTCAGTGCAGCATTTTCCAACCTGGAAAGGGAGTCTCGTCGTGTGGGTCTAGTGGTGAACGAGGACAAAACGAAATACCTTGTGTCAACAAACAAAAAGAGTCACGGCGTCTTGGACAAAATGTCACTGTTGACAACTACACTTTTGAAGTCGTCAAGGATTTCGTATATCTAGGATCCAGCATAAACACTAACAATAATGTCAGTCTTGAGATCAAGCGGAGACTAACTCTTGCCAACAGGTGTTACTACGGGCTCAGTAGGCAATTGAGAAGTAGAGCCCTCTCTCGACCGACGAAAATAACGCTCTATAAGTCCCTCATCCTTCCCGTCCTAATGTATGGCGCAGAGACGTGGACATTGACCATCAATGATGAGAGGCTGTTAGGAGCGTTGGAGAGGAAGATACTTCGTAAGATCTATGGTCCAGTATGCGTGGACGACGTGTATCGAATAAGATGAAACGATGAGCTGTATGAGCTGTACGCCGACACTGACATAGTCAAGCGTATAAAACTCCAGCGGCTTCGCTGGCTGGGTCATGTTGAACGAATGGAAGAAAGCGCTCCGGCTAGAAGGGTGTTTTATTCGAACCACGGCGGAGGAACACGCAGAAGGGGACGTCCTAATCTCCGTTGGAAAGACCAGGTGCAGGGCAACCTGACTGCACTTGGCCTTATCAACTGGCGCCAGCGCGCGCATAGCAGAGGCGACTGGCGAAGCTTTGTGGAGGCGGCCAAGACCGGTCATCGGTTGTAATGCCAGCTAAATAAGTAAGCCAGCTAAAAAATTTCGAAATTTAGATTCAAAGTTTTTATTTAATTATTGGTTTTTTGTTCTCAACGTACCCACAGACACACACATTAATACAATGCATTTATCCACTCTAAAAAAAACCCTGGAATGCTATACCAATATTGGAGCCATTGTTTACAGTAAAGGAGTAAATGTAAAGCATAAAGAATCGGGTCCAATGTACATGTTCGATAAGCCGTCCCCAGCTAGTCCATCGTCAATGGTATTGCCCGCAGAATGGCAAAATTTGATGGAAAGTATATTAATTATTTCCAATGTTTTTCTTTTTTTTATTGATACATTCAACACACAGGGTGTACCCCTATGAATGCAGAGCATTGATATAATTTGTAAGTTATAATTGCATTTGTAAAAGGAAATGCTGAATAGCATTTAAAAAATGTTTGTTCAAACCTTCATATGGTATATATTCTTTAATGGCTCACCAAATTCTGGAGGGCCTGCGCCAAGCTTCTCGCATCCGTTCCTATCGTGAAAGTTATATTTGTACACAAACAGTTTGAAGTCGAATAAGCCGGCGTGGGAGTAGAATTTCGTAACAATATTTGAGTGTATTTCTGGACCTTTCCTTCAATCAATTTGTCTATTTAAGGCCACCATACATATTAATATGGTCACAATCACTTTACTACCCACAATAGGAAGCTTTTGCGAGGGGATAATTCCGTTTTTCTACGAAGGTATGGTATAACTTCTTCAGTATTTTCTTCCAACTTCGGCCACCTAACTATCGAATTACTCGGTACATTACTGGATACTTAGCAGTTGCCTTAGCAATTTGATCAGCTCTCACTTGTCGACATGCACGCAATTCCACCATAAGTATGACGGCTAGTCTCACCTTTTCGGCATCAATTATAGATTTTAGTTGGAGCCGGCTTAAGCAATTAGCATTTGCGTTCTTGGGCCCCAATCGATTCTCTATTCTGTAATCATAAGCTGACAATAATAAACACCAATATAACAAACGAGCCGATACCATTTGTGGAATTAGTTTTTCTCTCTTGAGAATGCCCATTAACGGCTTATGATCCGTAACCATGATTTCCTCTCTAACGGCCTCATGCTGATGGAAGTGTTTTACTCCGAAAATAATGGCTAGGGCTTCTTTAACTATCTGGTAGTAGTTTCCCTTGTGAACTCCTAAAATATGTGGCGAATTTCTATTTAACGATGGGCCAAAACAGCGCCAACCACATTAAATTATGCTTCATATATGCACGCGAAAACAAGTGTTTTGGAAACATTTTAATGTATGAAAAGCGTGTTTATGTTTAGCAAAGACTTTTTCCGCATCTACTAATGTTATGCTTGTTATATTTGTACAAGAATGGAAGGGACCTACAGCTTTCCGCCGAATCCGAACCGCTGATTGTGTGTTTGTCCATATCCATTTCGCATTTTTGTCCAATAAACGATGCAATATTTCAGAAACCGATGCATTATTTAGAAGAAACGCATTATAAAAATTTTAAAACCTTTTTCTTATTTTCCTGTAAAACCTGTTGTATCGCCCTAACTTTGACTATACAAAGTAATGGCGCTACAACAGGTACCGAGTTGCGCCATTAAATATTTTTGTATATTGACATTCAAATTTGTTTGCTCAAGCGTTTTGAAAACTTCCTCTAAATTTACGCAAATGATCAGATTTATCTTTTCCTGCAATTATTATATCATCGAGATATGCTTTCACCCATATATTTTCGGAAAAGCCCAGGCATTCCACATGTTAATCTTCGTACCCTATACAGCCTTGTGAATGTGTAGGGCTAATAACACGGCTAAAAAATCATCAACGGTCAGGTGTTGATAAGCTTGCTGGTAACTTTTTACTTTTTATTATTTATTTATTTATTAGAATTTTTATAAAATACTAAAACTAATTGAGAAACGAGTACTAGCTGCCAGGGCCTACAACTCGCTTTTTTTTTGGATATTTGTTTTTCTATCGGACGATCAAACCAAATAAAAATTTATATTATAACGAAGCAACAGAAATAAAAAGCAAAACAACAGAAATGCCAGATAAAATTAATTTAAATATTTATTTCAGTAATGAATTCAGGGTTGCACTCAATTTTTTACTCAGTTTCGACATAGTTTCGGTTAAACTAGAACCTACGTAGTTTCATTTGGCAGATTCACCTTAAAGGGAACATATTTTATGACAAATAAAAAACATTTTTATTTTATAAAACTTATGCACTTAGGTAAAATTTATGTTCTATTTTTGCCATTAGATTAATATTTTTTTTAAATTACAAATAGTGTTCTATAAACCGATAATATTATATTTCACATCAATAGTAAAAATAATATTTTCTGTGACAGATGATATAGAGAAATTTCGGATTATTTACAAACAAAAATCTGCGAGTTTAAAAATTTAGTTTTTCACCTGTAAAATTTGAAGCGCTTTCCTAGGATGCACTTTAGGAGCGCAGACTTTTTACTTTTCTGGATGCTTATAGGAAACACTCAATAATTTTCGGAGACTGGGCAACATTTGTTTCCAAAAATTGCTCAGTAAAGAAATGTTAACCGTCTTAATAATGAGTATGATGAAAGTTTTCTTTCTGTGCTGCCAAAAGCGATCCTCTTTTGCTATTTAGGAGTGCTCTTTTAATGCTTCCGGGAAGCTTCATGTCAGGGGTCTCTTCCTATGATATGCAATGTAAAAGTACATATATGTGCTTACGATCGCGCAAAGTGTCTCTAAATATTTGTTGTTGGATTTGTGGTTGGGAAGAGACTGCATGATGTAGTCTTGCTGAAGGAGCGCCTAGCTCATGTTCATGGACCACGAATCGCACACCGATATGTAAATAGAGAAATCTGTATGTCGCAAAGCTGCAAACACATCGCGCAGTTGAAGCCTTCGCCAATCGACTCACACTTCTCCTGCCGCAAAATACTCCTCAGTTTGATGATACCATATCTTCATTCTTGTATTATTCTACCTAATCGAGAGGACATCTGTTTTAATTTTTGTGTGGTCTAGGTTTCATTTAGTTATTTATTCTACGATGTCAAATAGTGGTTCAAGCTGACCGATTCTAACATTGCACCAATTAGGTAAACGTAATTGTGAGATTGCGCGGCAGCTTCGCATTGCTCGTTCGTTAGATTCTTGTACTTTTAAACGTTTTAACGAGCTGGGTTATGAAGGTGATCATCCAGAAAGAGGCAGAAAATGCACCGTCAATACTCCCAGGAATAGCAAATCGTTCAACTGCGGGTGCAGCGTAATTCAACGGTTTCCATAAGAAAAGTTGCTCCCCAAATTGTGCCCAACAACACTTTGGCGATAATAATTGTTCCAGCGAAACGCTGCGCCAGCTCACAGAGCCAAAATTACATAATAATGGTGGAAAGCTCATTTTCCTGATTTTATCATATCTCAAGAATGGCCACCAGATTCGCTGGATCTCAATCCCGCTCTATGCGTACGGCTGGCGAAAAGGTACCCGGGTACCACCGTCGATGGAGAATTATGTGGTACGACCAAGAGTCGCGATGCTACTGAAACGAAAAACGTAGTATATAGAGAAACTCTGCAGTCAGTTGCAACGCCAGCTGCTAAGCAGTGATACAGAGAGCTGAGGAGGGAGGAAAAACGTTTTTTGAGGCACAAGAAAAGGGAAACAGAAAGACGTGAGTTCGATGATATCGAGATGCATTAGGACAGGAATGAGGTCCGAAAATTATTCGAAAGAATAAGACGCCTGACTAACGGTAAGAATACCGTGGCATCTTGCTGCATGGACGAAGACGGCAATCTGGTGACGGATGTCCAGGGTATTATGAGGTTGTGGTTGGAACGCTTATTGCAGCTGCTTGATTGTGATGACTTGTTAATTCCTCCACAGGGGATTCTGTTCCGCAAACCCCAATCACCGACGGCGTTGAAGTAACAATCATCGCTCGGCTGAGAAACATTAAGGCAGCGGATACAGATGGCCTGCCTGCTGAATTGCGTAGTCTGGAGGCGAAGAGCTTACAAAAAGCATGCACGAGCTTCAATGCAGAATATGGTATGGTGGTATGAAAGCATGCCCAGTGATTGGAACCTCAGCATACTCTGCCCAATTCAAAAGAAAGGTAATTCCATGATCTGCTCTAACTAACGTGGGACAAGCCTTTTGTAATATCGCATATAAGATTCTACCGAGCGTACTGTGTGAAAAACTTAAGACCACAGAAAACCAACTGATTGGACTTTATCAGTGCTTCAGGCCTGGTAAATCCACCATCGCCCAGATATTAATTTTTTGGAAAATACGCTTCGGCAGCACGATTATGGATCACTTGTACCGCCGCATTATCTGACTTTGGTATCCCTGCAAAGCTCATTCGTCTTTGCAAAATGAGACTAACTGACACCACCATCACCGTGAAAATTGGGACATTTGCCATTTGATACCAAAAGAGGTTTCAGACAATGATTCCCTATCGTGCGACTTCTTTAAAGTTATACTGGAGAAAAAATTCGCTGCAAACATTTACATCTGTTGCTCTATCTTCTACAAGAGTGTCATGCTGCTGGCATACGCTGATGATATTGACATCATTGGCACCAACGCGAGAGCAGTCAGTGCAGCATTCGTCAATCTGGAAAGGGAAGCAGAAAGACGTGAGTTCGATGAGTTTTTGGACAAAATGACACTTGACAATTATACTTACTTTCGAAGTCGTCAAGAATTTCGTAGGCAATTGAGAATCAGAGCCCTCTCTCGACCGACGAAAATAACGCATTATCAGCCCCTCATCTTTACCGTCCTAATGTATGTCGCTAAGACGTGGACGTTGACCACCAATTATAAGAGGTTGTTAGGAGCGTTCGAGAGGAACGTAAGATCTATGGTCCAATATGCATGGACTACATGTATCGAATAAGATGGAACCGTTAGCTGTATGAAGACGTCCTAATCTTCTTTGGAAAGGCCAGGTAAAGGGAAACCTGACTGCACTTAGACTTACCAACTGACGCACTGCAGGAGCCACTGGCGAAGTTTTATCGAGGCGGCCAATATAGATCATCGGTTGTACTGCCAACTAAGTCACTAACACCAAGATCATTAATTTCATACCTCATTTATCGCATATCAAAGCTTACAAAAATGTTTCCACGCGCGAAAGCCCCAATTATTTTCCCTGCCTTCCACTTCCGGTAAGTTTTCACGAGGCAAGATTGGTTTTAGGAATAGAGGACATCTATGCCTTTAATTTGACGTCAGGATTTTTTAAATTTATTATACTATTTCTAAAAAATTTCCGACAGGATTCACTTAAGAGGGATTGTCGTTCCATGGTTGCGCATGATTCCTCGACAAATAATCAACACAACTCGATAGGGGTGCTGAAAACGGATCCATCTTCCAGCCTAACAATGAAAAAAAACGAGAGCAAAACCTAAAAATTACGAAAAGGGATAATTCTCCAATTTTTCTAATATTTAATTGCGTAATTGGAAGTTATTAGCCGATTTGAATAATTTTAGTTTTATTTTTTAAGTTTACACCAATTGCATTTCCGCGCTATAGCGACTTTGAAATATAAATTTGAACTTGTTCGCACCAACCTAGTTTTTATACCAAAGATGACACCGTTTTCATGTACATTCCAGAGCTTTTCGTTGTGTCCAGTTGATGCTCTGCTTTATGTCATTAGTTAGCAAAGTCACGAGCAATTAATATGGAAAGCTTTTCGTAGTTCCTAGATAATGCTAATGCTTAATGTCAAATTCTGCCACCTTCTGGCAGGCAATGGCAAACGTACAAGAGTAAAAATTTCCTATAAAAAGCTTTTCACTCCGCCGTTCGGATTCGGCATAAGACTGTAGGTCGCTTCCATTCATGTACAAATATAACTAGCACAACATGAGTGAATGCGAAATGCTCGGCCTAGTCCCTCCATGGGCTGTTGTGATATTAAACAAAAGAAAAATACTTCCGTAGCTGGTCTTTCAGTAGGAACAACCCAATTTTTCAGTATATTTTCGACTGCATAGAGCTGTACTTGTCCAATGGCTGCACCAATTTCGTCCTAAATCGCCTCAATCGTTGCTGGATAGTTACCGTAACACTTATCTTTAACGGGACTCCACAAATATGTAATATTTAGTCCAACGGAGTCAAATTAATCCACAAATTGCGTGGAAGGCGCTTCTCTTTTACCGAATTTTGAACGTAATTTTCTTACACTTTCGGTAGAAGATTCGCTATTTTGCAAGTAAATTTTTAGTATTTTCCAACGTTGTTCCAGCGTATATCGACCGATTTCATTAACCGCAGGGTCTCACCGTCTCACTGTGTTATGCCCTTCTGCTCTTGCAAGTGGTTAATTATGTATCTTCGGTGTAAGACTCCCATAATGGCCACGTAGTTGTTGCTGTCAATGTCCGGTATTATTTGCAGTACCTCAGCAGAATTACCTTCCGAGGAAATAATTGGTGCAGCAGTGCGATCCTCGTTCCACTTATTTATAGGCGAAGCTGTTTAAAGTTGTATCATCGAATATCGGTGCTGTGAATTTTTTACTCACTTCCAATTTCTTCATTCACTTTTCCATCTCCGAAAATTTCCCATCAGTTTCGATGACCACTTTTTGTGTCTTTGTTTAATGTTGAGATCCGCATTAACGTTCCATTCTAGCTCATTTTTCCTCTAGCTTCTCTGGCAGAACTTTTCTCGAATTGTTTATGTTCTCAGTCAGCTTCCGCTGCTCTATTTGTTTGCTGCCTCTTTTCAGCTATATGCTGCTCAAATTGTTGTTGCATCAGCTTCCGCTGCTCATTTTGTTTCTGCTCACTTTATTACTGCATCAGTTGCCTCTACTCAGTTTGTTGCTGCATCAGCTGACTTGTCATTTCCTCGCTTTTCGCTGCCTTACCTCTTGGCCGTTGCCGTTTGGTGATAGCTTTCTGAGGTAAACCGATCTGCGCCTTGCTGTTGTCGGACAATCATGTTCAGCTGTTTCCACGGCGATTGCGATTGTAGGAGTTCGAATTTCTTCTCTATTTAATTCCATTATGTGTTTAAAGCTAATTGTGATTGGACTAATAAGTCGTTTAGCTTGTCGGAGACCTTTAAGTCTACTCCAGTAGTCTTAGGAAGATTTTGTTTACTAACTCCTTATTATTGTTTGGGTTTGATTCGAAGACACACCATCAAAGGTTCGAGACATATGAACGACCTAAGTGCCGCTCAGTACGCTCGACTTCTTTTTCTTACATTTCAATCAAATCCTTTATAAATCGGGATCCGAGCTAATATAACTTTATTGCTGTTGGATAGGTTTGAGAGGAGCTTAAAACACTCCTAGAAAATGTTGGATTTTATTGTTAATGAGTCGCGAACTGAAATCTTTAGAGCATGAACCTTTGCTATAAATATGGAGGTCATTATCCCCTACCTTGTTCCTTAGTTTAGAACCATCTTATAGATGTCAGTAGAATCTTCCACCCATTCGTCTCTACTGGGGATATTGTTAGCTTCGATTCGGGGTAGAGGTGACTAGTCTACATTTGTAGGTACAGACTTGATTCAGATATGAATCTTGGCATGTCCCAGGACGGACCTGGCTTTAAGTATGGCAGCTGGGCATTTAGCTTGTTATTTAACCAAAAGTACAGTTGACAGTTCTGCACCCTTTATTAGTATAAATTTAAATTTGTATCGCGAGTCCCGACTTTCAGAAATTTGTCCAGATATAATTTTTTACTACATTAAACAAATTAAAAATGTACCAAAAGCCTTAGTTATGCATCGACTCCGTAATTAAAAGTTTAAATGGTCGGCAATACTGACGATAAGCTGTTAATTTTTTGATATTTATTTTTAGTTAATAAATAGTTGACGTTCGCTCAGTCTTAAAAAGTTTTAGTTAAAAAGTTTAGTTAAAAGTTAAAAGTTTAGTCTTATTATTATAAATATATACATAGATATATTTACGTATATTTATTGAATTGCTTCAGCAGTAGTCAAAGTATGTTTTTGAAACTAATATGCTATGTATGTATTAATATAAGGTGTGTTTAATATAGCTGATCAAGTAGTTGGAAGTGTAATGTTTATATAAAATAGAATATCAAGTCATCTGTCATTTTTAAAATGTATTTACGTATTAATCTATAGATAATAGGGTGAGTTTTTACCCTCTTAATTATTTATTTATTAATTTTCTTTATTTTTTCATAAAAAACTACGCTCATTTCTTTTTCTTATACCTTTTTTCATATTAATACCTGTTTATAAATTGTATTTTTAAATATAAAAAAGCAAATAGTTAAATAGTCTCTTTAAAGAAAAAAAGCTATAGCAGGATTGACAACAATAAGTAATTAAATAAAGATATTTTTAATCAAAATTATCAAAAAAAAAAGAACAACCGTTAAAATTTGCAACTTGTATAAAACCTTGAAACTATTACTATTTGTTTTCTTTTCCTTTTTTTAATTTTTCTTTTTGTAGAAGATAAAAAGGGAATTGTTGATCGCAGCACAACTGTTATATCTAAAGAGCCCGAAGGTAATAAAGTTCTAAATAAAAAGTTTTAAGAACGTTAACTGAAAATTATTTACTAAATACATACATAATTCACACGCAAACATATGTTACAACTTTCAATATTAATATAAATTTAACACACACATACAAACACTACAAGAAAATAATACCAATAAGATCTCATCATAATAATTAAAACAGCGAAATTTCTTTGTTCCTACACCTACAGAGGTGATTTAATTTTTTTTTTTAATTCTCGTATTTCCAAATCATATATTTCGTAAATTATTTAATTTTGTCCATTTGATCTAGAATACTTTAAAACTGTGACTCGGTTTTTCTGGAGTATTTATGGCCGCTGATCACGAATCGGCTCGGTTTACATAAGGTTTCAAAATTAACACAAATCTTCGCTTTCTGAAAATTCGATAATGTGAATGAATGAAGCTGTTGTTCAGTGTAATTAATTATTACTGTCATTCAGCGCTATCTTTTGATTTCTAAAATGCGATTGAGATCTCTCCAATCTAAAAACTTAGATGATGATGATATAAACAGCAAATTAATTTCTGGAATTTTCTCAATAGATGAAACAGAAGAGAAAATAAAAAAATTATACAAACTTTATGTTAGATATATATTTATATATTTGTTAGGTATGGCGAATTCGAATCTAATGCTCTTTTTTTAAATTGATTTTTGAAGACGCTAACTATTTTCTTGTAAGGAATATTTATCTGCAATGGTTTTATACCTCTGGTAATTTTTGTTTTGCATGTAGGCATGTTTTTTCCAACATAAAAAGAGTCATTTCTACCAAAATGTCTTCAAAAATAAAATTTTGTCAAAAAATAGCATGAGATTCGGATTCCAGCACTAAAAAACATGCAAATACATTACTTTCAAGAAGAAAGCAATCGGCTTTTTCGCATGAAATAATTTGAATATCAAGTAGGCCTTGATTTTCCAAAAACTTGATTGCATTGTAAATTTCGCAGTGTAATTGTAGAAACAGTCCATTATAAGCTTTCGTCTCAAGAGCATATTTAAGAAATGAGTTCCGTATACGCGAACCGTTTCGAAGCAGTCTTTCTTTGTTCCCATCCAAAAGGTCCTTATATGCCCCACTTGAGTGCTTCGAAGTACTTAAAAAAGTCGAAGGCGTTTGTCCAGCATTGGAACCAACACTTTTGGGTGTACAAAAATGTGGGCGACTTGCCAAATCGCGGCATTTGCAGAACTACCTCGAAACAGGAGGACTTGGTTATAAAGAGGATTTTTGAAACTAACCCAGCCATATCCTTGAAAGCAGCTAAACAAAAATTGGCTCGAAAGGGCATAAATGTTTCTCTGAATACAATAAGAAACCGTTTGAGGGAGTTTCAGATCCAATTTCGAGCAACGACGGTAAAACCCTTACTAACTGCAAAGCAAATAAGAAAACGCCAAGAGTGGGCAACTGAACATGTGGATGACGATTGGAGCCAAGTGGTGTTCACAGACGAATCCTCCTTTTGGATGACAAACACTATGCGTGCTTGGTCCACTAAAGACGGTAAGATGCTCCAGCGATCAGTGAAACATCCAGGAAAGGTTCATGTTTGGGGATGCTTCACAAAACAAGAATTTGGCAAATTAATCATGTTCACGAGAAATTTGGATGCCAAATTCATGACCACGATATACCGTCGTGGACTTCTGCCATCAACGGATATGTGGTTTGGGGCAGAAAGCCGAGATTGGGTTCTTCAAGCGGACAAAGACCCATCGCAGTAGCTTGTGTAGCAGTTGGAAAGAGGAAAACGGCATAACATTGGATTGGCCCTCACAGTCGCCAGATGCGAATCCGATCGAAATTGTTTGGGCTCTTATGAAGTTTAAATTACGTGGAAAAAAGATACGTTCAACAAATCATTTGAAACGGATTCTTAAGGTAATATGGCGAAGTTTAACACGGTCATATGCTGAAAAATTAGTCGATAGCATGCATTTCCGTTGTAATGAAATTACAAAGAATGGTGGCGACTGGACGCCATATTAATATAGTTGCGCAATGAATAATTAATCATTTCAAGATGCTGTGGACTTTTTTTTAAGATACCTTAATTTTTTCAGAGACTTAAGCCGATTGCTTTCTTGTTGAAACTACTGTATCTAAAACATAGATTTTGTATAATTTTTGTAATTTTTTCTTCTATTGTACCTTATTATGATTCGATGCAAGTAAATAATAGATGCTTATCATTCGATTGAAGTGGTTTTTTACTCGATACCACACCACAAGTATTTCACTTGGTATCGGAAAAAAGGTCAGTATACGAGAAGTTTCTCATATTTAAAGTGCTATCACTTTATCTATAAATATCGCTAATACTGAAACCTTTTCCTAACAAGTTATAATGTGTTGACTAATTTTCCTGTTAATTTTTTTTCCAAATTATTAATTTAATTAGCATTTTGTATCTGAACATAAGTAATAAATATCATGTAAATTGAATCTGTTAATTTGGCACTTAAACGAGTATTCGATGCAAGTACACATATTCAATAATTTTTTCCAATTCAATTAATATGATAAAAGTAAGAAATGAGTAAATACTAAGTGGATATTGAATCAACACTAGCTAGTTGTACCTAATGCACACCAGTTTACTAAAATGGAAATAAAAAATAAATTATATCAGTTTTCTCATATTATACATTTTTTCGGCTGTTGCCATTAAAGAAAAAAGAAGAAATTTTAATCGGCAAAATTCTCCACTGAATTTAAATTTTTAACCGAAGTCAGACCAGTTAGTTTGTTCGAAATCGAATTTTTCATTGATTTTTAGAACATTATTTTATTAAATCTTATATTCCATAATACGTGTACTTACGTACTTCTTTGTGAAAATGAATCTAGGTGGAATATAGGGCCTTTATGCATTGCTTTAGGTTTAACCCGAGCCTAACAATTGACACCAGATTTGACCCAACATTGAAATGTCACGCTTTGCAATGTAGAGCCAATTTTGACTTTTTAACTGGGGCCAAGGTCTGCGTTGTATTTTGGGCTTATATCTATTCTTACTATTTATCAATATTACAATTATGTACTACATATCCTCGATCTTGGCAATCAAATATTTAATCTACTATATATGCCCATTCTAGCCATCCCATGACCACTCTGCGTAGGATTATGGTAGGAAAGCCGTTTGGAGATCTTGTATAAAGAATTTCTATACTCAGACTGTACTGGGCACACGTCTTCAGCTTTCATAGGGCCTTTATAATAAGTGGACTTTCCAAAGTTCTTTTAAACACAGGCCGTGTGACAACATTTGTTTAACATTGTTCAATAGCGGCAATTTAGTTTTACGGTTAATTACAAATTAGTTAAATTTTAATAATTGGAAACAATATTTTCTTAAAATTTCTTTGCATTTTTCTGAAAAAAAAGTATACGAATAATACCAATTTAATGAAACAAAATACCATGAAATATGTACTTAGATTCGTGCTATTCTTTTAAATTTATGGGAATATCAATCCTTTTTCGTTAATATCGCAGTTTGAGAACCAAGGCAGAGTTTTTCCATTCATTTCGCGTAGTAGTTCAACACAGCTATTCACTTATGGAACGATGTCGTTCGTCATAATAAAACAATATTTCCTTGTAATTAAAAAGTCTTCATATGATGACTTCTAGAGACACTTGGCCCACTTATAATTAAATAAACCCTCCATTCGAATCGTTATTCGGTGTCCTCACAGGACAGTAGACCCTTATTTTAAAGAAACCAGAATGTCAAAACTTGCCGTAAAACTTTTTGAGATATTCGGCAATTATATTCTTTATTCTTTTTATTTTGAAATTCATAAAAATTTAAAAGTGGTTAAAATAGGTTACTGTCGAGATGGCGGGTATAAATTGTGATCTGTTTTAAGATGGTATTGTTTCAAAACTCGTATTTTAATACACGCTGCTTCTACTGCGGGAATTGTGGTCTTTTTTAGGAGAGGCATACCTGTCGTGCCTTTTTTTCAATAGACTATTCAATGATATGTATAAAATTTTGTTCAATTTGGTTTAGAAATTCCTTCAATATCACTGTTTGAAAATTTCACTTATATGTGAGGTACCACGCCCACTTGACTGATTTTGCCCAATTCAGAACTTAACCTCTTCCAATTATAAGAAATAATGGTGTTTGGTTGAGATTGCTTAAGATTTACTAGATTTTTTTTATTTTTATTTTATTACCAGAATCAATTGTTAATAGAACATTTAAAGCTCTATTGCCCTAATGTAAAGGAGCATACCGAGTGGCTCAACTAAATATATGCCGACAAGGAATAACATTTAAATTCGATTTTAGCAGGTTTTCAAGTGGTCATTTTTAAGTTTTAAATCGCTGCCTAAAATCAAAAAATTTAGATTAAGCTAATATTCTTAAGCTCAATGTTCGGAATTTAATTTGTAATTTAATTCCAAGCGTAAAACTAGTTTCCTTTATAAAATTAAGACAAACAAAAAAATTTTTAAATCTTAACTCTACTTTAGCTTTTGTTTTATACAGATAAGTCAGTTATAAGAAAATATTGTTTAATACACTAAATATCACAAGTTGAACTTGCCAATTCAAAAAACAAAACAATTTTTCCATTTAAAATAAAATTCAATAGGTAAAAAATTAATTAAATTAAAAAATATGAAAATTATAAAATTCAGTAACCGCTGGTAAAAAATTATCTCGAAGAAAATATTTAATTCAATAATATAAAGTTAATAAAATT
This sequence comes from Palloptera scutellata, assembly GCA_958295655.1. Lineage (NCBI taxonomy): Eukaryota > Metazoa > Arthropoda > Insecta > Diptera > Pallopteridae > Palloptera > Palloptera scutellata. The sequence continues at coordinate 5,292,396 of OY282453.1, read as the reverse complement.
TAATCAACATTAGTCTCTTTAAAACACAATTAAATGTAAACTTAATACACATTTGGCCAATGAACGAAGGTAAAAAATGATCTGAAAATAACTAAATTATATAAAATGAGATTCAATATAAAAATAAAATAAAATTCAGTCAATATGACTCGAAAATAGTTAGAGAAATAAATAAATACAAATAAAACTACAAAGCGATGTCCTCTCTCATCTACCAAATCTGAATGGATTAGAATTGTTATTTAGATTTTCTTAGAATGCGTGAAATTCTGGATCGATTAAGTTTTTCAAATCAAGAAGATCTTCTTCTTTTCAATCGATATATTTCAGGCAGCACTAACCACCGGTGTGGTTAGTTCCTCTTTTGCCTATTTTAAGGAATTTAAAGCTCCGATGTCCACGGAACCAAATCATTTTCCATTCGTTGTCCCACTAACCTCATTTCTCTGTCTCCTTCAATGTCATGCCCTTCCATGTTTCTTGATGAATGGTGAAAATTCTCAATTTCAGCGTCGGAATACCTTGATGTACCACAATATTCTGAATCTTTGACGGAATCATCACAATTTCCAGATAGCGATGACTCATTGCTAATTGAATCATAACTTTCAGAACTGGATGGATTACTTTACTTACTTTTAATGGCACAACAGCCCATGGAGGGCCTGGGCGGAGCTTTTCGCATCCACTCATGTTGTGTGTGTTATATTTGTACATGAAAGGAAGTGACCTACAGTTTAATGCCGAATCCGAACTGCAATTTTTACTTTTGTAGGTTTGCCATTGCCTGCCAAGAGGTGGTGCCGTTTAGAATAATTATTTGTTCTACTTTTTGATTTTGCCTGTGCCGAGATTTGAACCCCGGACACTCTGCGTACCATTTCAACGCATTACCACTACGCCACAGCGACCACTGGATGGATTATTTTTGTTAAAAAAATTAGATTCTGAAAAAGTTGAATTTGTAATACAAAAGTGTATTGATATTTTTAATATTCTATGTATTTACCATCTCCGCTGATGTCAGTCTGAGAACATTGTATATTGTCATTAGTTCAGCTCGTAGAAAAAACTGAAACCAAAATCATAATAACAAAACATAGAATTGTTAGTATAAGGTTTTTGAAAAAACTCCTTAGTAGACTTAAGATTTAACAACAATATTTTTTACTTTTGGAATATCGACTAAACTTGACTGTGGATATTATTCGAATTTAAAGAAATCCAAAAAAGAACTGAATAACGACTAAACTCAAATTTGGCCGTTATTCCAAATTTGAAAAAAATAATTAATCAAGTAAATGAAATAATGACTCAACTCGACTTAGGAAGAAATTTCGCGTCTAAATCAACTGATGGTATGGTTTGGAATAAAAACCTACCATATTAAAGAATTTTTCTTTTATTTCAAAATCATAAAAATAGAAAGTCGACTTTGGATGTTTATATTTGTGGGCCTAAAATATTAATTTCTTGAGCTACAGTCGTAAAAATGTGTATACTAGTGTATTTTCATGCGAGGAACATGGTAGTAATAACTGAACTTTGTTCTAACTCGACTTTAACGGTTATTCCTTGCCGGCACAGAATTATTGTAATTAACAATGAGATCGCTACTATAACTACTATACAAATTTGAAATTTTACTTTATTTTCAAATTGATTTCGGCACCACAAATACAACACAAAAAACCAAAGTCTTAACAAATCTGTTTAAACATTTAGTTTACAGATTAATTATAATATGCTATTATACACATTAACATTACTCAATAATACTATCCTTCAGGCGTGGGTGGTGTGGTACCCAATGGTATTTAAGTTTTTGTATACATGTACCATAAGTTGATATTTGTAAAGTCGAGTAAGTAGAAATAAGTCGGCACACTTTGAATCTGACTTTTCTAATGAATATCTATCTGACTAGCGGAATTAGGTATCTTATTGCATACGTAGCCAGTATACAATTTCTTAGATTTTAGAAAACCGTTTTACTTGCCAGGATTTTCATACAAGTTTGAAAGCGCACCTGTGATACCTTGACTGAACAAAGTATGTTAATGTACATCACTAACCATGTATTAAGAAACTAACCTTTTGAAAGTCAGAGATGAAAATATCAATAAAGTAACACATTTTTGTTATACATGTATACATACATTCATAAGTACAATGTGTATTTAACCAATTGTTCACTTCTTCAAAAGTAATGTTTAAAGGGAAACATAGAAAGCAAAAAATGTAGAAGATTGTATTTAGGGCTTTAGGGCAGTCCCTTGAACACAGTCATATCGGTTTTTGAGTATCCCATATACATTTAAAAAAGTAAAGCTTTCTACTCTCTTTGCTAAAAAGTGTTACATTAAACACTAATCTCTTTGTTAAAAGTGTTTGATTATTCCTGATTTTTGAAAATTTGCTTCATCCCCAACACTAGAATTTTACTACAGTAGCAACGGTCTGATTCCACACTAATTCTTTCACAGTATATACTTAATAATCATAAGTCTTTGAAAAGTAACGCCCGTCATCCTCTCATTTTACAAACATTATAATTTCTTGCGAAAATTTCTTGTATGAAAAATTAGTTTGTGATGAAACTTTGAAAGAATTTTTGTAACAAACTAATCCCAAAAATCGCGGAATTAAATATTTCTGGGATAGTAAATTTTCCCGGGATCCCGAGCCCGCAATTGGAACTTCTAGTAACAACTTTGCAAATATTGTTTAATCAGCAATCAATTGCTTTAACATTATTCAAACTTTCTTAGGATTTTCCAGTAAATAGTTTGTAATTGTAATCTCGTAGATAACATTTACAGCAAATCAAAATAATACTTTTGTGGCTCTTTGTATATACAAGTATATATATGTAAGTGAGAAAAACAACTAAGCGTTCTCTCGATTCAGTTGCTACTTTCTTTCTCTTTCTTTTAAACTTTCCTATTTCTAATATATATACATAGTTTAGCGCAACTGCTGTCGCTATTGTCGTTGTTGCTTCATATGGCTGTAGAAATAGCGTCATGCTGATCAAACATCTTAGGTCATATAAAAAGTATCCGCGGTTTTTGGTATTGATACCCAAAAATCTGGCAACAATAGTCCGATTATGCCAAATGAACACATGTTTGAAAATTGGTATTTTAGGCTACAGTTGTGTTATTAGTCGCTAGTGTAAAAAGTTAAATTAATTTGAAAAAATAAAAACGCTGCCAAAAAAAAAAAGAAAAATTTGTGCTGTTACGGTGAGGATGCTGTGACCCAGCAGTGGTTTGCACGATTCCGTTCCGGAGATTTCGGTATCAAAGATTGCACCTCGCTTTGGTCGGCCAGTCACTGAAAAAGCCGATGAAATTTTGCAACTGGTGAAGCGGGACCGACACTAAAGCTGTCAGAAGACATAGGAGGCACTAAACATCAACCACATGACAGATTTGTGTGCACCTACCGCGTATAATTTTTATATGACCCAATATTTAAGGTAGATAGTATATTTGATTTGTGGTCGCTGTGGCGTAGTGGTAGTGCGTTGGACTGCTACGCAGAGTGTCCGGGGTTCGAATCTCGGCACAGGCAAAAGCAAAAAGAAAAAATATTTTTTCTAGACGGCACCACCTCTTGGCAGGCAATGGCAAACCTACAAGAGTATAAATTGCTATGAAAAGCTTTTCACTTCGCCGTTCGGATTCGGCATTAAACTGTAGGTCCCTTCCATTCATGTACAAATATAACACGCACAACATGAGTGGATGCAAAAAGCTCGGCCTAGGCCCTCCATGGGCTGTTGTGCCATTAAAAGTAAAGTAAAGTAAAGTATATTTGATAAAGTTATGCCACTACTCACACTCAGACAAAATAATATCCTTATTGATATTTTTTAACTTAATTTATAAAAAAATTTTCTTATAATTGAAATGACTAGCAATAAAATTATTAATCTAACAGTTAAATGTCTTTTATTTTTTTATATATTGTTGGAACAAATTTTGATGACTTTGATTTTTATTTTACATATTTTAAAATAATAATAATTTTATTTCAAGCGAGTTACAATTCGGTGCAATATGGATTTTTTCTAAATTTTTTGTCACTTTAATATTAGGTTGTATTAAATTTATGATACTAAGTTAGATAAACATTCTTCTTGTTTTGGAAATTTTTTTTCATTTTTCAATTCATACATATTATTATTTACTCTAATAAAATCCTGTGTTTCTTTAATATCTAGTTCTTGGTGGTAATTATCAGGTATTGCCAAAACTTTCAACTTGTCAAATGATTCAAATTCAATAGGTATTGTCAGTACTAAATATATTATTATTGATCCAGAATGGGGTTTTAATATGTTCAAATTGTTATGTGTTTAAATGTGAAATTTTTTCAATATCAATTATATCAATTTTTTCTATCAATTATAATGCTTTGTTAGCTATTTGAATGTCATGAATGTATTGCAAGTATTCATTTATATATTCGAGAAATATATTCAAAATTATTTTTTTTAAAGAGTTACTTTTACATAATGTTTGTTGAGTTCTTTAATTCGTTTAAGATTTTGTATTCATTATTGATATGATTTATTATATGAAATAATTACATTCGCGTAATTATTGGTAATCTTCGTTTTTATGTCTTGTAGTAAATTTTCTATGATATGACGATTTTCGTCATCCAGTGTGCCAAACAAAAATTTAAATTCTGTGCCTAGGGCATTAATTAGACCTCGTTTACGTCATAAAAAGTTCTTTTTCCTTTTCGACAGTGTTTATATATTTTGTTATTGAATTTGTTCTTAGAAATTCATTGTTGTCGATTTCGTTGCTTACATTATTAAAAGCTAGTTCTGTCTTATTTATAATATGATTCATAAATGTTATTGGTTTAATAAATTTCCCTTGCTCAACTATAAGATATCCGTGATTATTGATCATTTCGGTTGCTTGAATAGACTGGTTTATTATTGGATGAATATTTATGGGAACTAAATATTAAAATTATTACTATTTATAATTTTGAATTTGATTTTGTTGTAAATAGAAACGAATAACTTTTTTTCAATGTGTTTTTTACTATTCAAAAGTACAATTCTTTCGGTTACTTGCGGAACACTATTTTATTCAAATGCTAGGCTGGCCTTACAGTAGCCCATATGATCAACATAATTTTTCAGTACATTTTCGACTGCATGGCGCTGTACTTGCCGGATGGCTGCACCAATTTCGTCCTAAAGAGCCTCAATCGTTGCTTGATGGTAAGCGTAACACTTATCTTTAACGGCTTTCTTTCTTTTAATGGCACAACAGCCCATGGAGAGCCTAGGCCGAGCTTTCACATCCATTCATGTTGTGCGTGTTATATTTGTATATGAAAGGAAGGGAACTACAGTTTTATGCCGAATTCGAACGGCGAAGTGAAAAGATTTTCATAGCAATTTTTACTCTTGTAGGTTTGCCATTGCCTGCCAAGAGGTGGTGCCAGGTAGAAATATTGTTTTTTTACTTTTTGATTTTGTCTGTGTCGAGAATTCAAAACTCGGACACCCTACGCCGCAGCGACCACAATATTAGTATTGTCATTATTTTCATCAGTATACTGATGCCAGACTTACACGATCAATAAATATTACATTACTGCCAGTAATGACAGAAAAATTACAGAAATTTCTAAATTATCTTCAATATTTCCACTAATTATTCGAAATAATGAAGGGATATTTTAACTTTTGGCACTTTTAATGGCACAACAGCCTATGGAGGGCCTAGGCCGAGATTTTCGCTCATGGTCATTAATATTCTCTGAATTTCTAACAATTGTCATCTCGTGTAAGGTTCGCTGTAGTGTATAAGTACATTTGTACAATATCGTTTGTTTTTGACGGATCGAAATTAAATTTTTCAGTAAATATAACATAGTTCAAAGTGTATACCGTATTTATTTAAAATCGAATTTGGTTACCCTGATTTTTTGACAATAAATCAGGGTAACCATTATTTATCAGGGATAAATTATTGTCGCAATGTTGCATTTGACAAATTTTAATAAAAAACGCCACAGTAGATTTTCTCCACAATTAATGTGATTATTAAATGTGTAGAGAACAAATAGATTTTAAAAATTAAATAGTTATTTCGTTGATATTGTGAATGTTATAAATGGTTTTCTTCAACAATATTTTGTCGTTTTGAATAAAATAAAACTGAAATTATGTGATGTGAAACTTATACTTCAGTGTTATTTTACAAGAAGAATAAGGTTAAATAAAACATAAGACAAAATGACGGGTAAAGAGGTCGTGAACTTGCTACATACGACAAAATCAGTCTGAAACTAAAGCGATATCGAAAAACTGTTACACATCATTTACATTTGCATCTATAGCTCAAAACTGCCCGATTTTCACATACGACAAAAATTTATCCAGACAACGATATATAATATTCCCTACATATAATCGAAACACAAGTATTGAATCATATACAGTAATATCCGGCCATTTGAACCACGCATTTCCCGTTTAATTACGCTAGAAGTATTACATTTTTAATTCAAAATATACTCAAATTACTCGGTTAATTGTAAATTTTCATCGATGCAGTAAGCACGGATATCTGTATATCAAATTTAAGATATAAATTAAGATATTTTTATTACTTTTAATTTGTGTTCCATAATAGAAGCAACAAATTTAATTTTATTAAATTAATTAAGTTAATGTTTAAACAAAAATAATTTAAAAAAATGTATTTTATTGCATGTGTCCTTAATATGATTTATTATGCATGTCAATGATGTTTTATATGTAATAACTCTTGTTAAGGTATAAATGTGTGACCTTTATATCATTTAACTTATATACATACATACTTATATGCAAATATATATTTATATATATCAGTGTATATATATATATATGGATATGTATCAAAATATGTATATATATATATATATATATATATATATATGTATATGTATTATAATATTAACCAAATGTATTTACTTAAACAAATAAATGATTTGAATAAAATTTTAAAAATCAGTTGCTGTGATGATATTTATATAAAATATATGTAAAAGTTGTTTAAAAAAATGAGTACATGGTATTTATTACATAAATACATAAATATTTATTCAATCAGTTATATATATATATCTATTAATCAATTCTGAATTGAATATTTATGTATGTAAATCGGCAAATTGACTCCTAGTCTTATCTATTTAATAATTATAGTTTTTGTAAAAAAATTCGAAAGCACTTTAAAGCGAATTTAAATGGAGTTAAATTTATTTGATTTGCAAGAATCATAGAAAACGGATTGGTCGAAAATGAAATCTGCTGCGAAAGTACGTACATACATATCTAATTGGCTGTAGTGTGTTTGCGAATGTTTGTTTACGTTTTCACTTTACGTTTTCAGAGTGATTCTAAGCAAAATGTAAACAAAGGTCTGGTGTGACGTAACCAAACAAATTTTAATGCGGGAAACCGGCGCAATGCTTCCCTAATCTGGCAATACATAATTTCTTGTATATTTTTGCGACCAATTACAGGCAACAAAAATAATTTGTAAACAATATATAATAATTTGTTGTACGTACGCCAACTTCCTAGAATATTTACTGAAATTATGATTTTGCTGCGCCTTCTTTAATTTATTGTGAGAGACATTATTGCAAAAGAAACTATATTTCAAGCCACTTACCCTTTGTTTAAAAAAATTTGTACGAAACACTTCCGAATAGAATGGTTTAAGGGAAAAGAGTTGGTGTAAAAGTAAAAAGTGTTCAGCTTTCTAAGACAAGAAAGTTGTAAGTATTTAAAGTAGTATACTTCTCACCAGTGGCAGATCTAAAAATCGGATTTGGGAGGAAATGTTATAAATTCTGAAATATTATAATCAAAATCCAAAAAGAAAGCTGGTTCAAGGTAAGACCAAAATCGGAATATTAGTCAGGCCAGAAGCAGATCTAAAACCAATTCGATATTCAAATCGAAGGTCAGACAAAACTCAGACTAACAATCAGTTTAAAGCATAGATTGAATTCGTTATCCTTACCATTACCGTTATTAGTTCGTTACCGATTCATTCTCATTACAGTAGCCATTACCGATACCAAAAATTCAAAATAAAATCCCTGATAATACTCAACCGAAGGAAAGGAGTGGTCGCTGTGGCGTAGTGGTAGTGCGTTGGACTGCTACGCAGAGTGTCCGGGGTTCGAATCTCGGCACAGGAAAAATCAAAAAAAAAAAAAAAGTAGAAAAAATAATTTTTCTACACGGCACCACCTCTTGTCAGGCAATGGCAAACCTACAAGAGTAAAAATTGCTATGAAAAGCTTTTCCTTCGCCGTTCGGATTCGGCTTTAAACTGTAGGTCCCTTCCATTCATGTACAAATATAACACGCACAACATGAGTGGATGCGAAAAGCTCGGCCTAGGCCCTCCATGGGCTGTTGTGCCATCAAAAGTAAAGTAAGAAGGAAAGGAGCATTATTGTTTTAGTACCAAATTCCTTATATATATAAATTTTCCAATAAAACATTTGCGTTGGTATAATACCGAGGACAAAACGAAATACCTTGTGTCAACAAACAAAGAGTCCCGGCGTCTTGGACAAAATGTCACTGTTGACAACAACACTTTTGAAGTCGTTAAGGAATTCGTATATCTAGGATCCAGCATAAACACCAACAATAATGTCCAGTATGCGTGGACGACGTGTATTGAATAAGATGGAACGATGAGCTGTATGAGCTGTACGCCGACACTGACATAGCCAAGCGTATAAAACTCCAGCGGCCTCGCTGACTGGGTCATGTTGAGCGAATGGAAGAAAGCGCTCCGGCTAGAAGGGTGTTTTATTCGAACCACGGTGGAGGAACACACAGAAGGGGACGTGCTAATCTCCGTTGGAAAGACCAGGTGCAGGGCAACCTGACTGCACTTGGCCTTATCAACTGGCGCCAGCGCGCGCATAGCAGAAGTGACTGGCGAAGCTTTGTGGAGGCGGCCAAGACCGATCATCGGTTGTAGTGCCAGCTAAGTAAGTAAGTAATACCGGCTACACAAGATACAACCTGTTGTACAACATGGTTGTATGATGTACGCCTTTGCTCTTATATAATCCTTTTATAATCTTTTAAAGCAATTTTAACTGTTTCACATGTTTTAATTATAATGTTTCTAATGGATTGTCGCGAGACTACCGAAGAAAATTTAAAGTCAGCAAATGAACTTCCGGTAGCTAGATACCGCAAAGTAATTGCAAGACGATCCTCGTGTGTAGCCTGCATAAGAGTTACAGTCTTTTTAATTTTTCACTACCGGTAACATACCGAAACCGGTTACCGATATCACTTTCATACCGTTAACTTTATCGTTATCGATATTCGTTTCGATTTCAATCCCTGGTTCAACAGAGCAAATTTCATACCCCGGAAAAAAAAATATCAAAGCAATATCCAGATACATATTGAATTCCGATAAAAAGCAGACCAAAATTAAACTCAAATTCAAACTCTGACCAAAATCGGATGAAGTTTGGAGAAATATGGAAAAAACGGAACTTTTGGTCTAACCAAAAATTATACCAGATAAAAATGTAGACTCAAAATTGGACAGACGAATAGCAGTTCGGAATTTACACCATTGCTTGAACCGATATTCAGAAGTGACGACAAAGTCAGACCAGTTTCCGAACAATAATCAATCCAAACAACCAAGAATCGAACAAAATTTCAACGAAAACCTAAAGCAATATACAGTAAAATAAATCAGAATATAATACCAAATTCAACTCAAAAATCTAAGTGGTTATGACAGTTGTGCTATAGAAATAATTAAAGACGCTGTAAGCATTGCCATTTTTGGGCGGGGTACTAATTTCAATTATCTGTATTTGAGCCTCAAAAATTTTCCGCATTTCTTGTAAATCTTGTATTTTTATCAGAGTTGTGTCACAACTTCTCACATAGGTATTCACAGGATATCAGGGCACAAGGCACCAAATCATTAATCAATTAAGAACACGTTTTGTTCTCTCTTCACACTACGCACTCTGTGTACAGGGTATATTGGTTTTGATCGAGTAACGGTTATTTGCAACTCCCAAAATTAGGCGTCTCAGATATGAACATAACGGGTGGACCGTTTATAATTTGGAATTTGATTTTGGCGTAAACAAGAAAAGAAGAAGAGTGGTCGTCGGGGCGTAGTTTGTTGGCCTGTTTCGCAGAGTGTCCGGGGGTAAAATCTCGGCACAGACAAAATAATTTTTCTACCCGGCAATATCAAACCTATGCCTGTAAAAATTGCCTATGAAAAGTTATTCACTTTGCCGTTCGGACTCGGCATAAAGCTGTAGATTCCTTCCATTCATGTACAAAAATATAACACACACAATATGAGTGGATGCGAAAAGCTCGTTCTAGGCCCTCCATGGGCTCTTGTGCCAGTAAAAAAAGAGAAAAAGAAGAAGTAGACACGAAAAAAAAAATTTTTTTTTTCAATGTGGGTTTTGTGTATTATTGGAAAGTAAAATCCTTCCAGTTACTTCTGGAATACTATTTCATTCAAATAACTTCTTTCGTTGCCCTCACGTAGCCCATACAATCAACCCAATTTTTCTGTAAATTTTCTACTGTATGGAGTTGTACTTGACCAATGGCCCTGGGCGTATGTCAGTAATAACGAGCCGACAAGCGACTTCACATAACCCCACAAAAAATAGTCCAATTTCGTCTTTAAGAGGCTCATCGTTGCTGAATGGTTAGAGTAACACTTATCTTTAACGGCTCTCCACAATTAATTGTCCAACTTAATAACAGACTTCACATAACCCCACAAAAAATAGTCCAACGGTATTGAATCGCACTAACTTGGAGGCCACGCCACAGGCCCACGACGCGAGATAATGCGCTCACCAAAAGTTTCCTTCAATAAATTGATTGTTTCGTTGGTTGTATGGCATGTAGCGCCGTCTTGTTGGAACCAAAGGTCATCCACATCAACATCCTCCAATTTACTTTACTTTACTTTTAATGACACAACAGCCCATGGAGGGCCTAGGCCGAGCTTTTCGCATCCACTCATGTTGAACGTGTTATATTTGTACATGAATGGAAGGTACCTACAGTTTAATGCCGAATCCGAACGGCGAAGTGAAAAGCTTTTCATAGCAATTTTTACTCTTGTAGGTTTGCCATTGCTTACCAAGAGGTGGTGCCATGTAGAAAAATTATTTTTTCTACTTGTTTTTTTTTTGATTTTGCCTGTGCCGAGATTCGAACCTCGGGCACTCTGCGTAGCAGTCCAACGCACTGCCACTACGCCACAGCTACCACGTTCCTCCAATTTAGGCACGAAAAAGTCATTAACCATGGCTCTATAGCGTTCCCCATTGACTAACATTATGACCGGCTTCATCTTTGAAGAAATATGGACCAATGGAATCATTGGTGCCCATAGAGCACACCAAATAGTGACTTTTTGAGGATGTAACGGCGTCTCAACAATGGCTTGTGGATTATGATCTCTCCAATTGCGATAATTTTGCTTATTAACGTACCCATTCAACCAAAAGTGAGCTTCATCGCTGAACAAAATTTTCTTGTAAAAATCGCGCGAACCGAACCATTGTTTTGGTAATAATTTTGCACGATTTGCAAACGTTGTTCAGGAGTAAGTCTATTCATTATGAAATGGCAAACCAAACTGAGCCCAAATCAAATGATCAAATGACAGCTGTCAAAAAGACCAACTCCGAAAAAAGTATTGCCAGATTGAAAAAAAACACTAAAAAACACATTAAAAAAACACCCTTTATAAAACTAATTTTCCGTTTTAATAGAAATAACATTAGAGTTGACACACTCAAAATAACCGATAGTTCAAATTCCAAATGTTAGATGGACAAGCCTTTATTCTTCGACAACTCGGCCGACCTGAAAACTTGTTGGGTCGATCTTTATGATTTCAAAATTAAAATAATAAATAACTAAAATTTTATAAATAGTTACAAACATATACAACTCTTAATTTAGAAATTTAAGTGTTACGTTCCATAACCTACGAGTAAGACGTCGTTCCGCCACTACACCCTTATAAGGAATCTGAGTGATTTGACAGCTTGAAACGTCTCGCTACATGTATCTTTCATTAAGAAGTTATTTGTGGATTACATAAGGTCCACGAAATCGCGGGTGAAATTCTTGTTGGTACCTACGGATATAACAACATTACAAGTAACAACATAATCACCGACTTGATACTGACGGGCGGGTTTACAGTAGTGTTCATACCATTTTTGGCCCATACAAGGTGCCCTCGTTTCTCATGTATGTATCTGATTACATTGGCATCCACTTCATTGGGTACATAAAACTACAGTTTACCAGACTTGTCTGTTCTGAAAATTATAACGTCCACCATAATCAAAATTTTCGTTTTCTTCCAGTGTTGGCTTTAATCTAATACTGGATCCCGATTTTGTATATCCCGTAACTGGAAGTCTACATCTACTGAAGTAATAGCGCCAATTGTATGCAAGCGACTTAAAAATTTTCAAATTCGAAGGACCAACGTGTGATCTTAGGGTTAACAGCTTTCTTAGCTAACGTCTTGGTCAACGAATTGAAATACGTCATGGATTCATAACCTAAATATTCAATACGTGAGCAACCAAATTTACATTTGGGCTGTTGTATTTCAACAATTCAATTGCCATTCCTGGCAATACATTAAAGAACTTGCTGAAGTAACTGCAGGTATTCGGTGAGGGTTTCATTAGCAATGATAATATCATCCATGTATACCATAATATTATTATTAAATAAATCTTTGATAAACTGAAGGCGCAAAGACCAAAGGCCTATTCACAAACTCAAGTATATTTAATCGAACTGTATTAAATAGGGACTTGATGGAATGTACTCTTAAGGTCAAGTAAAGTGAAACTCTAGACAGTCTTCTATTAAAGGAAGTGGGTTATTATCCGTGATAGTCATCTTGTTAATGGATCTATAGTGCAGTCAGGTCGCCCTGTACCTGGTCTTTCCAACGGACACCAGGATCCTCTTTTGCGAGTTCCTCCACCGTGGCTCGAATAAAACACCCTTCTAGGTGGAGCAATTTCTTCCATTCGCTCAACATGACCCAGCCAGCCAAGCCGCTGGATTTTTGTACGCTTGACTATGTCAGTGTCGGCGTACAGCTCATCGTTCCATCTTTTTCGATACACGTTGTCCATGCATACTGGACCATAGATCTTACGAAGTATCTTCCTCCCGAACGCTCCTAACAGCCTCTCATCATTGATAGACGGGAAGGATGAGCTCATCATTGATAGACGGGAAGGATGAGGGACTTATAGAGCGTTATTTTCGACCGTCGAGAGAGGGCTCTGCTTCAGATTGCCTACTGAGTCCGTAGTAACACCTGTTGGCAAGAGTTAATCTCCGCTTGATGTCAAGGCTGACATTATTTTTGGTGTTAATGCTGGATCCTAGGTAAAAGAAATCCTTGACGACTTGAAAAGTATAATTGTCAACAGTGACATTTTGTCCAAGGCGGCGTGACTCTTTGTTTGTTGACACAAGGTATTTCGTTTTGTCCTCGTTCACACTGATAAGGCCCAATCAGTTTGTAGACGATGGGCTTCAGTCTTTCGCACAGTATGCTTGATAGAACCTTATATGCAATCTAAAGAAGGCTTATCCCACAGTAGTTGGCGTAGATCGTGGAATTACCTTTCTTATGGATTGGGCAGAGTACGCTGAGGTTCTAATCACTTGGCATGCTTTCATCCGACCATATTCTGCATAAAAGCTCATGCATGCGTTTTTTGAGCTCTTCGCCTCCAGTCTTAAACAACTCAGCAGGCAGGCCAACTGCTCCTGCAGCCTTATTGTTAATCCGCCGATCGATGGCTGTCACGACGTCCTCATAGTCGGGTGCCGGTACTGCAACGACGTCAGTGATTGGGGTTTCCGGAGTAGATTCCGCAGTGGCGGGATTATTGCCGTCATCGCCATTAAGCAGCCGCGGAAAGTACTCCCTCCATAATCTCATTATGTCCTGGACATTTGTCACCAGATTTCCATCTTCATCCTTACAGGAAGATGCCCCGGTCTTCAAACCATCAATCAGGCGTCTTATTCTTTCAAAAAATTTTCGGACATCGTTCTGCATCTCTTTTCTTGCATGAACCGACATGAATCGTCAGTAACACATGAATCGGAAGTCTCACTATCATTTAAGCAGTTCTGGCGATATCTTCTGGTTTATTAATTTCTTTAATTACCTTGATAATTGGTTTTAAATCATCCGGAAAACAACACATACATAAGTATAAATCCTAATCCAATCAACATTTCAGCATGCAGAATGTCGGGGATCGTTAATAGCAGCGCGCTCAGTCGATCTGAATGCACTGGGAGAATATTTTTTTTTTTATTGAAAAGTATTTTGGCGAAGCTCATATTGCGCTTGGTTTGCAATGAGAAAATTAGACGCATAACTAAATTTTATGTAGAGAGGCATTATAGGTTTTGCCGTAAAGAATATTTTTGTTGATAACAACTCTGCGTTACGGGAGAATTTTCTCTAGTAACGCAGCGCTGAGACCGCCCGAACGAACGAAAGAATCGTTCGGCTGATGTACCGTATTCGCTATAAAATGTTCAGGAACAATGTTCAGGCGGTGTGAATTGTAACATACCCCGAACAAATGAAAATATCTTTGTTCGGGATGATCGGACTGAGTTCGATCTTTTTTGGGGAAACCAGTGTTGCTGTTGTTGTGAATTGTGGAAATGAAGTAAAAAAGGAAAAATACTGACAACGTATGGTAATTTACTGTGTATTTTGCTAAAAAATTTTAAGTAAAGTTTTTTTTAAGTAAATTTATAAATATGGAGTGACCAGCAGAAAAAGTTTTCCAGCTAATCGATCTTTTCCATGGAATACGTTATTAATTTTAGTACTAATAAATAAATAAGTGCTGTGATTCTTACCTTAACATATTCTTGTAAAGAATCAATTATGGTTTCACAAATTTCAGGAATTATATGTGAAATTAATCCCTTTAATATCCTGGACAAAAACATCAGGCTACCATAGGGATTGCCAGTTACCAAATACCGCTAGCTTCTGCCTAGGTTCCCGATAATTCATTTTTTCTTTTTTTTTCTTTTCAATGAGTTCGAATAAGTTTTGAGAAACATAATCATCAAGGCGGCAAAAGTTTTTAAATCTTCCATCTTCCAGTGTTCTGTTTACTCCTCTCTCTCAAAAAATTTGTTACCGTCTTTACCGTCAAGCACCGTCTTTCTACTCTTTTTTTTAGTAATCCTGCAATTACGATAATTTGCCATTATTTCACTCACTTTGTGTTCTTTTTTTTTTGTGTATTTAAAATTACTCCGTTTTTGTATTCTTTATTCCACAATTTCTCATTTACTACTAAAAACACAAATTAAAAAATATCAACTCTGCTTTGGCTGATGTTTGGGAACATTATAATTTGTCATCTACATCAGGCGAGCGAACAAGATGGTTTCTGATGTTTGTTTGGAGCCTATGTTCGGATGGTGTAAACGGTTGCGCGAATAGAAATTTGTTTGCAGTA
Organism: Palloptera scutellata; assembly: GCA_958295655.1. Classification (NCBI taxonomy): domain Eukaryota; kingdom Metazoa; phylum Arthropoda; class Insecta; order Diptera; family Pallopteridae; genus Palloptera; species Palloptera scutellata. The sequence goes on along the minus strand of OY282453.1, from coordinate 5,276,763 downwards.
ATTTCTAAGCGAAAGAATCTTCATTCGTTCGGGTCGTATAACGCAGCGTAACGAGCTCTCTTAGCGCTTCACTTCTTCTTCTTTCTTCTTTTAATGGTAAATGGCACAACAGCCTGTGGAGGGCCTATGCCGAGCTTTTCAATTTTTTGACGTAGACGGGAATACTCCATATTTCTATCAGTTCTTTTACAAGTTTTAAGAGCTAGCGACATCCGATTTTTAAGTTTTTTAATTCCTTTATGAAGCAGAATGCACCCAGTCTTTGTACAAGAAGCTTTAACTTTAAGTACAGATTGTTCAAATGCTTTGTATAAAGTATTATTAAATAGAGATACACAGCTGTCAATGTCCAGATTATCCAAGAGGTAACAGAAAGATTATCAACGAGTTTAATTTTTGTAATTAGTTTAGTAATCAGTATTTTAATTTAACAGTTTTTATATTTAGACTATAAGGTAAATCGAAGGATAATGCTAAGGTGGGATGATGACAACCCTTAAGGAGAAACATAAGGTTAGGATCGAGGAATTCATATTTTTGTGTTATCATCTTCATAGACAAGATCCAAACAGTTTCCGTTCTTATTAACAATGTAATTAATCTGATTTAAACGTAGTTTAGAAAGAATATCAAAAAATTTATTATTATGTTCTATAGGGGTGCAAGGGTAAAGATGATGAACTTCTTCACAAAAGTTCCAAGTATCACTCTTTCTCATCTTTAAGTGGCACAACAGACCATGGAGGGCCTAGGCCGATCTTTTCGCAACCACTCATGTTGTTCTCGTTATATTTGTATATGAATGGAATTGACCTACACTTTTTTTTATGCACTTTGATTGCCTGCGAAAAGGTGGTGCCGTGTAGAAACTTTTTTTTTCTAATTTTTGATTTTACATGAGCCGAGATTTGAACACCGGAGACTCTAAATACGCCTCAGCGTACCAAGTATCACTCGGCATATTAAAATCACCAAGGACAATCAGTTGTTCTCATTTTTGAGTAAATTGTTGATAGGAGAGAACCGTGCTTTAAATAAATATCAGTTGAATTAGGTGGGATATACCAACATGTAACAAATAAATATAGCTCATCATTTAATGTCGTCAGAATAATCTAATGGGTAAACCTCAGCTGGATATAAAAACTGAACGGCAATCATAATACCGCCACCATGTTTATAAACGCGATCTTTTCTTAAATCTTGAAAGAATTTCGGAATCATATACAGATAGTTTGAGTAAGTTTCAGTGAAAGCTAAAATATAGGAGTGAACGTTGGAATTTTCGCGTTCGATATTGTTCTTGAGCTCCTCTAACGTTGTTGGCATAAACCAACGGCTTAACGTCACCCCATAAAAAGAAATTAAACGGTGTTGCCATTCAAATGGACCATTTCTCGAGAATACCGAACTTCCTCTTCAATATATAAATTCTTAGATCATTTGCGTGGTTTTTATCACCATATTGTTGTGGGACCACATATAACTGATCTTAAGTTCACTAAATTCTGGCTAAAAATAGTCTTCCAACATGGCACGATAGCGAACTCCACTGACTGGTAATCATTTTAATCGACGAAAAAATACACCTCCGGCATGAAATCCATACCACACGGTCACTTTTTGTGGATGGAATGGAGTCTCTTGAAGCACAAGTGTTTTTGTTGTGCTGTCCAATAAAGCATCTTTTGCTTATTGACAAAGCCATTAATCCAAAAATTATCTTCATCGTTTAAGATGATTTCAAACTTAAAGTTTCGACCGACTCAGAATTTCGGTAGTAATTTTTAATAATTTCCTAAGGGTGCGTTTGTATTTACATACAAAATTGTTATGTGCCTATTGAAAAACCTTTTACCTACATAAGTATATCTTAAAGTATTTTGAAGTTGGTTTTGTCATTATTTTGGAGAGCGTATGTATAAACAATAAAAATCTCAGATTTGAAAATAACAAAATTTCAAACAAGTTAATGCAAAATGGCATTAAAAAAGGCTATTCGAATTACTCAGGTAGCAGCTTTAAACAACACCACTTACGCCTTGAGGCGTGGCCAATGTCGTCATAATTTGCAAATTGCATCAACTGCTCATACGTATGTATGTAGGTATATGTTTGATTTTTTGCTTCTAGAATGGTCATACATATTTTGAAAGATCTTGGTTTTTTGTTCAAAGTGCCATGGAAATTTCGATTTAGAATTTTTAATTAATTTTTGGGATTTTGTTCTCAACACACACATATTAATGCAATGCATTTTAATTTTGTTTCGCATTCCAATACTTACTTTTATTAATATATTTGCATTTACTGTTTTTCACTATGAATAAACGTCAAATCTCAAAACAATTTCAAAATCAACTGACGATTTGAATTATTCGAAATTATTTTAAATATTGAAATTAAAGAAGCTAATTCAACATAATTGAACTGAAAACACATTGAATTGAAAATCATAAAAAAAAATTTATGTTAATTTCGACTTTAAAAATCCTCTATACAAATCATCCCGGTCGGTCTATACATATTACATAATGTAGGACTGTGTAGGTGTAATTCATGAATTAAAGCCTTACGTGTTCAAAATTTAAACAAACAGTTCTGAAAAAAAAGAATATTATACTTTTTAAACTGTATTAAAATTTTTCAGTTTATTTTACGTTAGGTGCTAAATCGTAATATTTTTATGAGAAAATGCAATGGCATCCCGTGGATCTGGGCACGGAATACCAGTCCTTATATTCGTTAACTTTTACTCTTAATCAATTTTTATTGTCTAATATCACGAAAAAAAAAATACCATTGATATTGTTGTTTTAGCAATTTCATTTCTTTTTTGAAGCATAGCTTCAAGTCATTTGTTGTCAGCTATTTTCGTTCGTTATGTCCACGCCCCAAAGTTGGGCTGTGTCAGTCGCGTATGTTCATTGCGATATTGTTGTCAATTTAGTCGGATTCTGATGGCAACTGAAAAGGTATCGTGCGGATTTAGTTCACACAAAAGGCACACATCCACGAGGTATTCGTTTATGCTTGCCATGTAGCAGTTTAGATCACAGCTCCTGCCGGATCTTAGCTGTGCCAAGGTGCGTCTGTTACTTATAAGAAGCTGCTTCTCCTTTGCTGCTACTTGCGGTGACTGTTCGTTAAAGACAGGGTTATGCTGACGGTTGTGTGTCACCGTTGAAACTGCTTCTAATTGTACTGCTCTGAGTGCGGTAATGAAGGCTCTTGATCACTGTAAAGAAATGTGATTGGGTGGATCAAGATAAGTAAAAATACATTGGATTAAGGGGCGCATTTTCAGTCCGTTGTGAGCTAAAAAGTATTCAAGATTTTAGATATATTAAGCAATTCTAGTTCAGTAAGGAAGCACTACATTAGAAAAAACCAAATATATTTTTTCTGTGTGGTAATATTCATCGTTTCCTTTTATCCATAGAGGGACATAGGGCGTTAACCACGCCTGCACGCCATCTTTTACGATTTTTGGCAATGCCTTATACACTTATCAGACTTTACCTAGTTTGCTAAACTCTCCGTCGAGAGTTAATGAAGACCTACAGTCGCAACCATACAGCAACATGTGCTCTCAAACATTCGATAGTCGTATTTTTAAGCAGGCATATGTGCTTGTCATCATCCAACATAGTTCACAATCGCACCATATTTATATGGGCCGTGCAGGATGAAACGGTGCGGAAACCCACCTATGCAACGTGATTCGTCGAGTATCGGGCATCCTTCAAGCGATCAAAAGTTGCCGTCGGTCTATTTTAGAAACCGCTGGCCGCACCCGCAGCAGATATCCCGCCATTCATCACTGTTCCTAAGGTCGCCCATGATCGAAATCTTAATAATTATGAAAATGCCGGGGACAGAATGTGGTTCAAAACCGCCGAAATGCAGCTGCATCTCTTCCGAATGCAACACTCGGCCGTCTGTGTTCGTGGATGTGGATGTTCGACGGTGAGATTTGTTGTTTTGTGATCCGCTGTCACCACGATATGTGGCTTCTTTTGGACTAGAGCGACTTATAGCGTCTTACACTCCACTTGAAGTCTTTTTGGTTTATGCGATTCTGGACCATTAACTCTCTGCGGTCTTCCCTTGCGCGGTCTTAAATTGAGTTCCAGGTGTCGTCGGACATCCAGAAAAGAAACTAAGAGTTGGCCTACCGACAGCTTCGTCACCAACTATGCGATATATGGTAACATCTTAATAATTTTCCATTGCAGCGCCGCTGGGCACGTAGGAGTATAACTAAGTTCCTCAGCGGGTTGCTCAAGTCGAATTCGAAAGTTGGCCAGTGCTTGCTAGTCTTTCCTGTTCCTAAATTCCAAGAGGCAAATTCTAAAGTGACGTTTGATGGCAAGGTGATCAATTTGGTTTGCCAGTCTACCACCGGGGGAGACCAAGGTGAGCTTGAGACTTAAAATTTTTAAGTAGTTTGAGTTTTCATGATGAAGGAAGAATGTTAAAAAATTAAATTTTTGTTTATTTTAAACATTTTGGGGCTTTACTCCTAGTCTAGTATTTTTAAACTGAACTGGACGTTTTCATACCAAATATTCGCTGTTGTACTGTTATAATTCACAAGTGTCATGTTTTATGGTATGGCTTAATCTTAAAGTTAAAGCCAAAGAGCTTGGTTTTTGAAAATTCAAAATTAACAGAAATTTTACAAAAGTGAATGAAATTTTTATTTGGATCGATAAATCAATTCCTGCCATTAATTTCACTTAAATTTTGCCCGCGGCTACGCTTCAAGTGGTTCATTCTGAAATCACACGATCTTGGTGGCCAATTGACTGCACCAAAACGTGAGATTATCTGCTCACCATATTCGCCTCTCAATAGATGCATGGTTTCGCGTGCAGTGTGGCTTGCGGCACCGTCCTGTTAGAAACACATGTATTCCGTGTCCAATTCTTACATTTTCGGCAAAAAAAAGTCTGTTGTCCATTGATCGGATTCTCATCCAGCTTTTCTAAGGCCTTTTCACCGAAAATTCGACGTTGTGGCAGGTTGCATGGCTTCAGTTCTTGCACCAACTGTATTTTGTGTGGCATTAATCCGAGATCTTTGCGTAAAATCTTCCAATGGTTGAATAACACAAACCCAATTGATGCGATCGACGCCAGATGGACATATCGCGATCTTCTTCAACACTGGCGGATACAGCAGCAATATTCTCTTCGGTACGCACTCTATGGATACGATTTTGTGGATTGATATCCAGTAAAGTGAAATTGGTGCGAAATTTGGTCACAATGAGCTGAATAACCTGGTCTGTTGGTCGATTATGACGACCATAAAATAGACTTAGCTTGCGAAGCTTCACAGAGCACGAATTTTGATAATACTTACTTACTTACTTAACTGGCACTACAACCTATGATCGGTCTTGGCCGCCTCTACAAAGCTTCGCCAGTCGCCTCTGCTTTGCGCGCGCTGGCGCCAGTTGATAAGGCCAAGAGCAGTCAGGTTGCTCTGCACCTGGTCTTTCCAACGGAGATTAGGACGTCCCCTTCTGCGTGTTCCTTCACCGTGGTTCGAATAAAATACGCTTCTAGCCGGAGCGCTTTCTTCCATTCGCTCAACATGACCCAGCCAGCGAAGCCGCCGGAGTTTCTCCATCTTATTCGATACACGTCGTCCACGCATACTGGACCGTAGATCTTACGGAGTATTTTCCTCTCGAACGCTCCTAACAGCCTTTCATCATTGATACAGGAGTCAATGTCCACGTCTCTGCGCCGCACATTACGACGGGAAGGGAGGGACTTATAGAGCGTTATTTTCGTCGGTCGAGAGAGGGCTCTACTTCTCAATTGCCTACTGAGCCCGTAGTAACACCTGTTGGCAAGAGTTAGTCGTCGCTTGATCTCAAGGCTGACATTATTGATGGTGTTTATGCTGGATCCTAGATATACAAAATCCTTGACGACTTTAAAAGTATAGTTGTCAACAGTGACTCTTTGTTTCTTGACACAAGGTATTTCGTTTTGTCCTCTTTGTTTCTTGACACAAGGTATTTCGTTTTGTCCTCGTTCACAACGAATTTTGATAATAAATTTCAATAATTTCTATAATTTGCAAGCGTTGTTCAGGCGTAAGTCTATGCATGATGAAATGGCAAACCACTTTTACTTTTACTTTTGCTTTTACTTTTACTTTTACTTTTACTTTTACTTTTACTTTTACTTTTACTTTTACTTTTACTTTTACTTTTACTTTTACTTTTACTTTTACTTTTACTTTTACTTTTACTTTTACTTTTACTTTTACTTTTACTTTTACTTTTACTTTTACTTTTACTTTTACTTTTACTTTTACTTTTACTTTTACTTTTACTTTTACTTTTACTTTTACTTTTACTTTTACTTTTACTTTTACTTTTACTTTTACTTTTACTTTTACTTTTACTTTTACTTTTACTTTTACTTTTACTTTTACTTTTACTTTTACTTTTACTTTTACTTTTACTTTTACTTTTACTTTTACTTTTACTTTTACTTTTACTTTTACTTTTACTTTTACTTTTACTTTTACTTTTACTTTTACTTTTACTTTTACTTTTACTTTTACTTTTACTTTTACTTTTACTTTTACTTTTACTTTTACTTTTACTTTTACTTTTACTTTTACTTTTACTTTTACTTTTACTTTTACTTTTACTTTTACTTTTACTTTTACTTTTACTTTTACTTTTACTTTTACTTTTACTTTTACTTTTACTTTTACTTTTACTTTTACTTTTACTTTTACTTTTACTTTTACTTTTACTTTTACTTTTACTTTTACTTTTACTTTTACTTTTACTTTTACTTTTACTTTTACTTTTACTTTTACTTTTACTTTTACTTTTACTTTTACTTTTACTTTTACTTTTACTTTTACTTTTACTTTTACTTTTACTTTTACTTTTACTTTTACTTTTACTTTTACTTTTACTTTTACTTTTACTTTTACTTTTACTTTTACTTTTACTTTTACTTTTACTTTTACTTTTACTTTTACTTTTACTTTTACTTTTACTTTTACTTTTACTTTTACTTTTACTTTTACTTTTACTTTTACTTTTACTTTTACTTTTACTTTTACTTTTACTTTTACTTTTACTTTTACTTTTACTTTTACTTTTACTTTTACTTTTACTTTTACTTTTACTTTTACTTTTACTTTTACTTTTACTTTTACTTTTACTTTTACTTTTACTTTTACTTTTACTTTTACTTTTACTTTTACTTTTACTTTTACTTTTACTTTTACTTTTACTTTTACTTTTACTTTTACTTTTACTTTTACTTTTACTTTTACTTTTACTTTTACTTTTACTTTTACTTTTACTTTTACTTTTACTTTTACTTTTACTTTTACTTTTACTTTTACTTTTACTTTTACTTTTACTTTTACTTTTACTTTTACTTTTACTTTTACTTTTACTTTTACTTTTACTTTTACTTTTACTTTTACTTTTACTTTTACTTTTACTTTTACTTTTACTTTTACTTTTACTTTTACTTTTACTTTTACTTTTACTTTTACTTTTACTTTTACTTTTACTTTTACTTTTACTTTTACTTTTACTTTTACTTTTACTTTTACTTTTACTTTTACTTTTACTTTTACTTTTACTTTTACTTTTACTTTTACTTTTACTTTTACTTTTACTTTTACTTTTACTTTTACTTTTACTTTTACTTTTACTTTTACTTTTACTTTTACTTTTACTTTTACTTTTACTTTTACTTTTACTTTTACTTTTACTTTTACTTTTACTTTTACTTTTACTTTTACTTTTACTTTTACTTTTACTTTTACTTTTACTTTTACTTTTACTTTTACTTTTACTTTTACTTTTACTTTTACTTTTACTTTTACTTTTACTTTTACTTTTACTTTTACTTTTACTTTTACTTTTACTTTTACTTTTACTTTTACTTTTACTTTTACTTTTACTTTTACTTTTACTTTTACTTTTACTTTTACTTTTACTTTTACTTTTACTTTTACTTTTACTTTTACTTTTACTTTTACTTTTACTTTTACTTTTACTTTTACTTTTACTTTTACTTTTACTTTTACTTTTACTTTTACTTTTACTTTTACTTTTACTTTTACTTTTACTTTTACTTTTACTTTTACTTTTACTTTTACTTTTACTTTTACTTTTACTTTTACTTTTACTTTAACTTTAACTTTAACTTTAACTTTAACTTTAACTTTAACTTTAACTTTAACTTTAACTTTAACTTTAACTTTAACTTAAACTTAAACTTAAACTTAAACTTTGACTTTGACTTTGACTTTGACTTTGACTTTGACTTTGACTTTGACTTTGACTTTGACTTTGACTTTGACTTTGACTTTGACTTTGACTTTGACTTTGACTTTGACTTTGACTTTGACTTTGACTTTGACTTTGACTTTGACTTTGACTTTGACTTTGACTTTGACTTTGACTTTGACTTTGACTTTGACTTTGACTTTGACTTTGACTTTGACTTTGACTTTGACTTTGACTTTGACTTTGACTTTGACTTTGACTTTGACTTTGACTTTGACTTTGACTTTGACTTTGACTTTGACTTTGACTTTGACTTTGACTTTGACTTTGACTTTGACTTTGACTTTGACTTTGACTTTGACTTTGACTTTGACTTTGACTTTGACTTTGACTTTGACTTTGACTTTGACTTTGACTTTGACTTTGACTTTGACTTTGACTTTGACTTTGACTTTGACTTTGACTTTGACTTTGACTTTGACTTTGACTTTGACTTTGACTTTGACTTTGACTTTGACTTTGACTTTGACTTTGACTTTGACTTTGACTTTGACTTTGACTTTGACTTTGACTTTGACTTTGACTTTGACTTTGACTTTGACTTTGACTTTGACTTTGACTTTGACTTTGACTTTGACTTTGACTTTGACTTTGACTTTGACTTTGACTTTGACTTTGACTTTGACTTTGACTTTGACTTTGACTTTGACTTTGACTTTGACTTTGACTTTGACTTTGACTTTGACTTTGACTTTGACTTTGACTTTGACTTTGACTTTGACTTTGACTTTGACTTTGACTTTGACTTTGACTTTGACTTTGACTTTGACTTTGACTTTGACTTTGACTTTGACTTTGACTTTGACTTTGACTTTGACTTTGACTTTGACTTTGACTTTGACTTTGACTTTGACTTTGACTTTGACTTTGACTTTGACTTTGACTTTGACTTTGACTTTGACTTTGACTTTGACTTTGACTTTGACTTTGACTTTGACTTTGACTTTGACTTTGACTTTGACTTTGACTTTGACTTTGACTTTGACTTTGACTTTGACTTTGACTTTGACTTTGACTTTGACTTTGACTTTGACTTTGACTTTGACTTTGACTTTGACTTTGACTTTGACTTTTCCTTTGACTTTGACTTTGACTTTTCCTTTGACTTTTCCTTTGACTTTGACTTTGACTTTTCCTTTGACTTTTCCTTTGACTTTGACTTTGACTTTGACTTTGACTTTGACTTTGACTTTGACTTTGACTTTGACTTTGACTTTGACTTTGACTTTGACTTTGACTTTGACTTTGACTTTGACTTTGACTTTGACTTTGACTTTGACTTTGACTTTGACTTTGACTTTGACTTTGACTTTGACTTTGACTTTGACTTTGACTTTGACTTTGACTTTGACTTTGACTTTGACTTTGACTTTGACTTTGACTTTGACTTTGACTTTGACTTTGACTTTGACTTTGACTTTGACTTTGACTTTGACTTTGACTTTGACTTTGACTTTGACTTTGACTTTGACTTTGACTTTGACTTTGACTTTGACTTTGACTTTGACTTTGACTTTGACTTTGACTTTGACTTTGACTTTGACTTTGACTTTGACTTTGACTTTGACTTTGACTTTGACTTTGACTTTGACTTTGACTTTGACTTTGACTTTGACTTTGACTTTGACTTTGACTTTGACTTTGACTTTGACTTTGACTTTGACTTTGACTTTGACTTTGACTTTGACTTTGACTTTGACTTTGACTTTGACTTTGACTTTGACTTTGACTTTGACTTTGACTTTGACTTTGACTTTGACTTTGACTTTGACTTTGACTTTGACTTTGACTTTGACTTTGACTTTGACTTTGACTTTGACTTTGACTTTGACTTTGACTTTGACTTTGACTTTGACTTTGACTTTGACTTTGACTTTGACTTTTCCTTTGACTTTGACTTTGACTTTTCCTTTGACTTTGACTTTGACTTTGACTTTTCCTTTGACTTTGACTTTTCCTTTGACTTTGACTTTGACTTTGACTTTGACTTTTCCTTTGACTTTGACTTTGACTTTGACTTTTCCTTTGACTTTGACTTTTCCTTTGACTTTGACTTTGACTTTGACTTTTCCTTTGACTTCGACTTTGACTTTTCCTTTTCCTTTGACTTTGACTTTTCCTTTGACTTTGACATTGACTTTTCCTTTGACTTTGACATTGACTTTTCCTTTGACTTTGACTTTGACTTTTCCTTTGACTTTGACTTTGACTTTGACTTTGACTTTGACTTTGACTTTGACTTTGACTTTTCCTTTGACTTTGACTTTGACTTTGACTTTTCCTTTGACTTTGACTTTGACTTTGACTTTTCCTTTGACTTTGACTTTGACTTTTCCTTTGACTTTGACTTTGACTTTTCCTTTGACTTTGACTTTGACTTTTCCTTTGACTTTTCCTTTGACTTTTCCTTTGACTTTGACTTTGACTTTTCCTTTGACTTTTCCTTTGACTTTTCCTTTGACTTTGACTTTTCCTTTTCCTTTGACTTTTCCTTTTCCTTTGACTTTTCCTTTTCCTTTGACTTTTCCTTTTCCTTTGACTTTTCCTTTTCCTTTGACTTTTCCTTTTCCTTTGACTTTTCCTTTTCCTTTGACTTTTCCTTTTCCTTTGACTTTTCCTTTTCCTTTGACTTTTCCTTTTCCTTTGACTTTTCCTTTTCCTTTGACTTTTCCTTTTCCTTTGACTTTTCCTTTTCCTTTGACTTTTCCTTTTCCTTTGACTTTTCCTTTTCCTTTGACTTTTCCTTTTCCTTTGACTTTTCCTTTTCCTTTGACTTTTCCTTTTCCTTTGACTTTTCCTTTTCCTTTGACTTTTCCTTTTCCTTTGACTTTTCCTTTTCCTTTGACTTTTCCTTTTCCTTTGACTTTTCCTTTTCCTTTGACTTTTCCTTTTCCTTTGACTTTTCCTTTTCCTTTGACTTTTCCTTTTCCTTTGACTTTTCCTTTTCCTTTGACTTTTCCTTTTCCTTTGACTTTTCCTTTTCCTTTGACTTTTCCTTTTCCTTTGACTTTTCCTTTTACTTTTACTTTTCCTTTTACTTTTACTTTTCCTTTTACTTTTACTTTTACTTTTACTTTTACTTTTACTTTTACTTTTACTTTTACTTTTACTTTTACTTTTACTTTTACTTTTACTTTTACTTTTACTTTTACTTTTACTTTTACTTTTACTTTTACTTTTACTTTTACTTTTACTTTTACTTTTACTTTTACTTTTACTTTTACTTTTACTTTTACTTTTACTTTTACTTTTACTTTTACTTTTACTTTTACTTTTACTTTTACTTTTACTTTTACTTTTACTTTTACTTTTACTTTTACTTTTACTTTTACTTTTACTTTTACTTTTACTTTTACTTTTACTTTTACTTTTACTTTTACTTTTACTTTTACTTTTACTTTTACTTTTACTTTTACTTTTACTTTTACTTTTACTTTTACTTTTACTTTTACTTTTACTTTTACTTTTACTTTTACTTTTACTTTTACTTTTACTTTTACTTTTACTTTTACTTTTACTTTTACTTTTACTTTTACTTTTACTTTTACTTTTACTTTTACTTTTACTTTTACTTTTACTTTTACTTTTACTTTTACTTTTACTTTTACTTTTACTTTTACTTTTACTTTTACTTTTACTTTTACTTTTACTTTTACTTTTACTTTTACTTTTACTTTTACTTTTACTTTTACTTTTACTTTTACTTTTACTTTTACTTTTACTTTTACTTTTACTTTTACTTTTACTTTTACTTTTACTTTTACTTTTACTTTTACTTTTACTTTTACTTTTACTTTTACTTTTACTTTTACTTTTACTTTTACTTTTACTTTTACTTTTACTTTTACTTTTACTTTTACTTTTACTTTTACTTTTACTTTTACTTTTACTTTTACTTTTACTTTTACTTTTACTTTTACTTTTACTTTTACTTTTACTTTTACTTTTACTTTTACTTTTACTTTTACTTTTACTTTTACTTTTACTTTTACTTTTACTTTTACTTTTACTTTTACTTTTACTTTTACTTTTACTTTTACTTTTACTTTTACTTTTACTTTTACTTTTACTTTTACTTTTACTTTTACTTTTACTTTTACTTTTACTTTTACTTTTACTTTTACTTTTACTTTTACTTTTACTTTTACTTTTACTTTTACTTTTACTTTTACTTTTACTTTTACTTTTACTTTTACTTTTACTTTTACTTTTACTTTTACTTTTACTTTTACTTTTACTTTTACTTTTACTTTTACTTTTACTTTTACTTTTACTTTTACTTTTACTTTTACTTTTACTTTTACTTTTACTTTTACTTTTACTTTTACTTTTACTTTTACTTTTACTTTTACTTTTACTTTTACTTTTACTTTTACTTTTACTTTTACTTTTACTTTTACTTTTACTTTTACTTTTACTTTTACTTTTACTTTTACTTTTACTTTTACTTTTACTTTTACTTTTACTTTTACTTTTACTTTTACTTTTACTTTTACTTTTACTTTTACTTTTACTTTTACTTTTACTTTTACTTTTACTTTTACTTTTACTTTTACTTTTACTTTTACTTTTACTTTTACTTTTACTTTTACTTTTACTTTTACTTTTACTTTTACTTTTACTTTTACTTTTACTTTTACTTTTACTTTTACTTTTACTTTTACTTTTACTTTTACTTTTACTTTTACTTTTACTTTTACTTTTACTTTTACTTTTACTTTTACTTTTACTTTTACTTTTACTTTTACTTTTACTTTTACTTTTACTTTTACTTTTACTTTTACTTTTACTTTTACTTTTACTTTTACTTTTACTTTTACTTTTACTTTTACTTTTACTTTTACTTTTACTTTTACTTTTACTTTTACTTTTACTTTTACTTTTACTTTTACTTTTACTTTTACTTTTACTTTTACTTTTACTTTTACTTTTACTTTTACTTTTACTTTTACTTTTACTTTTACTTTTACTTTTACTTTTACTTTTACTTTTACTTTTACTTTTACTTTTACTTTTACTTTTACTTTTACTTTTACTTTTACTTTTACTTTTACTTTTACTTTTACTTTTACTTTTACTTTTACTTTTACTTTTACTTTTACTTTTACTTTTACTTTTACTTTTACTTTTACTTTTACTTTTACTTTTACTTTTACTTTTACTTTTACTTTTACTTTTACTTTTACTTTTACTTTTACTTTTACTTTTACTTTTACTTTTACTTTTACTTTTACTTTTACTTTTACTTTTACTTTTACTTTTACTTTTACTTTTACTTTTACTTTTACTTTTACTTTTACTTTTACTTTTACTTTTACTTTTACTTTTACTTTTACTTTTACTTTTACTTTTACTTTTACTTTTACTTTTACTTTTACTTTTACTTTTACTTTTACTTTTACTTTTACTTTTACTTTTACTTTTACTTTTACTTTTACTTTTACTTTTACTTTTACTTTTACTTTTACTTTTACTTTTACTTTTACTTTTACTTTTACTTTTACTTTTACTTTTACTTTTACTTTTACTTTTACTTTTACTTTTACTTTTACTTTTACTTTTACTTTTACTTTTACTTTTACTTTTACTTTTACTTTTACTTTTACTTTTACTTTTACTTTTACTTTTACTTTTACTTTTACTTTTACTTTTACTTTTACTTTTACTTTTACTTTTACTTTTACTTTTACTTTTACTTTTACTTTTACTTTTACTTTTACTTTTACTTTTACTTTTACTTTTACTTTTACTTTTACTTTTACTTTTACTTTTACTTTTACTTTTACTTTTACTTTTACTTTTACTTTTACTTTTACTTTTACTTTTACTTTTACTTTTACTTTTACTTTTACTTTTACTTTTACTTTTACTTTTACTTTTACTTTTACTTTTACTTTTACTTTTACTTTTACTTTTACTTTTACTTTTACTTTTACTTTTACTTTTACTTTTACTTTTACTTTTACTTTTACTTTTACTTTTACTTTTACTTTTACTTTTACTTTTACTTTTACTTTTACTTTTACTTTTACTTTTACTTTTACTTTTACTTTTACTTTTACTTTTACTTTTACTTTTACTTTTACTTTTACTTTTACTTTTACTTTTACTTTTACTTTTACTTTTACTTTTACTTTTACTTTTACTTTTACTTTTACTTTTACTTTTACTTTTACTTTTACTTTTACTTTTACTTTTACTTTTACTTTTACTTTTACTTTTACTTTTACTTTTACTTTTACTTTTACTTTTACTTTTACTTTTACTTTTACTTTTACTTTTACTTTTACTTTTACTTTTACTTTTACTTTTACTTTTACTTTTACTTTTACTTTTACTTTTACTTTTACTTTTACTTTTACTTTTACTTTTACTTTTACTTTTACTTTTACTTTTACTTTTACTTTTACTTTTACTTTTACTTTTACTTTTACTTTTACTTTTACTTTTACTTTTACTTTTACTTTTACTTTTACTTTTACTTTTACTTTTACTTTTACTTTTACTTTTACTTTTACTTTTACTTTTACTTTTACTTTTACTTTTACTTTTACTTTTACTTTTACTTTTACTTTTACTTTTACTTTTACTTTTACTTTTACTTTTACTTTTACTTTTACTTTTACTTTTACATTTACTTTTACATTTACTTTTACATTTACTTTTACATTTACTTTTACATTTACTTTTACATTTACTTTTACATTTACTTTTACATTTACTTTTACATTTACTTTTACATTTACTTTTACATTTACTTTTACATTTACTTTTACATTTACTTTTACATTTACTTTTACATTTACTTTTACATTTACTTTTACATTTACTTTTACATTTACTTTTACATTTACTTTTACATTTACTTTTACATTTACTTTTACATTTACTTTTACATTTACTTTTACATTTACTTTTACATTTACTTTTACATTTACTTTTACATTTACTTTTACATTTACTTTTACATTTACTTTTACATTTACTTTTACATTTACTTTTACATTTACTTTTACATTTACTTTTACATTTACTTTTACATTTACTTTTACATTTACTTTTACATTTACTTTTACATTTACTTTTACATTTACTTTTACATTTACTTTTACATTTACTTTTACATTTACTTTTACATTTACTTTTACATTTACTTTTACATTTACTTTTACATTTACTTTTACATTTACTTTTACATTTACTTTTACATTTACTTTTACATTTACTTTTACATTTACTTTTACATTTACTTTTACATTTACTTTTACATTTACTTTTACATTTACTTTTACATTTACTTTTACATTTACTTTTACATTTACTTTTACATTTACTTTTACATTTACTTTTACATTTACTTTTACATTTACTTTTACATTTACTTTTACATTTACTTTTACATTTACTTTTACATTTACTTTTACATTTACTTTTACATTTACTTTTACATTTACTTTTACATTTACTTTTACATTTACTTTTACATTTACTTTTACATTTACTTTTACATTTACTTTTACATTTACTTTTACATTTACTTTTACATTTACTTTTACATTTACTTTTACATTTACTTTTACATTTACTTTTACATTTACTTTTACATTTACTTTTACATTTACTTTTACATTTACTTTTACATTTACTTTTACATTTACTTTTACATTTACTTTTACATTTACTTTTACATTTACTTTTACATTTACTTTTACATTTACTTTTACATTTACTTTTACATTTACTTTTACATTTACTTTTACATTTACTTTTACATTTACTTTTACATTTACTTTTACATTTACTTTTACATTTACTTTTACATTTACTTTTACATTTACTTTTACATTTACTTTTACATTTACTTTTACATTTACTTTTACATTTACTTTTACATTTACTTTTACATTTACTTTTACATTTACTTTTACATTTACTTTTACATTTACTTTTACATTTACTTTTACATTTACTTTTACATTTACTTTTACATTTACTTTTACATTTACTTTTACATTTACTTTTACATTTACTTTTACATTTACTTTTACATTTACTTTTACATTTACTTTTACATTTACTTTTACATTTACTTTTACATTTACTTTTACATTTACTTTTACATTTACTTTTACATTTACTTTTACATTTACTTTTACATTTACTTTTACATTTACTTTTACATTTACTTTTACATTTACTTTTACATTTACTTTTACATTTACTTTTACATTTACTTTTACATTTACTTTTACATTTACTTTTACATTTACTTTTACATTTACTTTTACATTTACTTTTACATTTACTTTTACATTTACTTTTACATTTACTTTTACATTTACTTTTACATTTACTTTTACATTTACTTTTACATTTACTTTTACATTTACTTTTACATTTACTTTTACATTTACTTTTACATTTACTTTTACATTTACTTTTACATTTACTTTTACATTTACTTTTACATTTACTTTTACATTTACTTTTACATTTACTTTTACATTTACTTTTACATTTACTTTTACATTTACTTTTACATTTACTTTTACATTTACTTTTACATTTACTTTTACATTTACTTTTACATTTACTTTTACATTTACTTTTACATTTACTTTTACATTTACTTTTACATTTACTTTTACATTTACTTTTACATTTACTTTTACATTTACTTTTACATTTACTTTTACATTTACTTTTACATTTACTTTTACATTTACTTTTACATTTACTTTTACATTTACTTTTACATTTACTTTTACATTTACTTTTACATTTACTTTTACATTTACTTTTACATTTACTTTTACATTTACTTTTACATTTACTTTTACATTTACTTTTACATTTACTTTTACATTTACTTTTACATTTACTTTTACATTTACTTTTACATTTACTTTTACATTTACTTTTACATTTACTTTTACATTTACTTTTACATTTACTTTTACATTTACTTTTACATTTACTTTTACATTTACTTTTACATTTACTTTTACATTTACTTTTACATTTACTTTTACATTTACTTTTACATTTACTTTTACATTTACTTTTACATTTACTTTTACATTTACTTTTACATTTACTTTTACATTTACTTTTACATTTACTTTTACATTTACTTTTACATTTACTTTTACATTTACTTTTACATTTACTTTTACATTTACTTTTACATTTACTTTTACATTTACTTTTACATTTACTTTTACATTTACTTTTACATTTACTTTTACATTTACTTTTACATTTACTTTTACATTTACTTTTACATTTACTTTTACATTTACTTTTACATTTACTTTTACATTTACTTTTACATTTACTTTTACATTTACTTTTACATTTACTTTTACATTTACTTTTACATTTACTTTTACATTTACTTTTACATTTACTTTTACATTTACTTTTACATTTACTTTTACATTTACTTTTACATTTACTTTTACATTTACTTTTACATTTACTTTTACATTTACTTTTACATTTACTTTTACATTTACTTTTACATTTACTTTTACATTTACTTTTACATTTACTTTTACATTTACTTTTACATTTACTTTTACATTTACTTTTACATTTACTTTTACATTTACTTTTACATTTACTTTTACATTTACTTTTACATTTACTTTTACATTTACTTTTACATTTACTTTTACATTTACTTTTACATTTACTTTTACATTTACTTTTACATTTACTTTTACATTTACTTTTACATTTACTTTTACATTTACTTTTACATTTACTTTTACATTTACTTTTACATTTACTTTTACATTTACTTTTACATTTACTTTTACATTTACTTTTACATTTACTTTTACATTTACTTTTACATTTACTTTTACATTTACTTTTACATTTACTTTTACATTTACTTTTACATTTACTTTTACATTTACTTTTACATTTACTTTTACATTTACTTTTACATTTACTTTTACATTTACTTTTACATTTACTTTTACATTTACTTTTACATTTACTTTTACATTTACTTTTACATTTACTTTTACATTTACTTTTACATTTACTTTTACATTTACTTTTACATTTACTTTTACATTTACTTTTACATTTACTTTTACATTTACTTTTACATTTACTTTTACATTTACTTTTACATTTACTTTTACATTTACTTTTACATTTACTTTTACATTTACTTTTACATTTACTTTTACATTTACTTTTACATTTACTTTTACATTTACTTTTACATTTACTTTTACATTTACTTTTACATTTACTTTTACATTTACTTTTACATTTACTTTTACATTTACTTTTACATTTACTTTTACATTTACTTTTACATTTACTTTTACATTTACTTTTACATTTACTTTTACATTTACTTTTACATTTACTTTTACATTTACTTTTACATTTACTTTTACATTTACTTTTACATTTACTTTTACATTTACTTTTACATTTACTTTTACATTTACTTTTACATTTACTTTTACATTTACTTTTACATTTACTTTTACATTTACTTTTACATTTACTTTTACATTTACTTTTACATTTACTTTTACATTTACTTTTACATTTACTTTTACATTTACTTTTACATTTACTTTTACATTTACTTTTACATTTACTTTTACATTTACTTTTACATTTACTTTTACATTTACTTTTACATTTACTTTTACATTTACTTTTACATTTACTTTTACATTTACTTTTACATTTACTTTTACATTTACTTTTACATTTACTTTTACATTTACTTTTACATTTACTTTTACATTTACTTTTACATTTACTTTTACATTTACTTTTACATTTACTTTTACATTTACTTTTACATTTACTTTTACATTTACTTTTACATTTACTTTTACATTTACTTTTACATTTACTTTTACATTTACTTTTACATTTACTTTTACATTTACTTTTACATTTACTTTTACATTTACTTTTACATTTACTTTTACATTTACTTTTACATTTACTTTTACATTTACTTTTACATTTACTTTTACATTTACTTTTACATTTACTTTTACATTTACTTTTACATTTACTTTTACATTTACTTTTACATTTACTTTTACATTTACTTTTACATTTACTTTTACATTTACTTTTACATTTACTTTTACATTTACTTTTACATTTACTTTTACATTTACTTTTACATTTACTTTTACATTTACTTTTACATTTACTTTTACATTTACTTTTACATTTACTTTTACATTTACTTTTACATTTACTTTTACATTTACTTTTACATTTACTTTTACATTTACTTTTACATTTACTTTTACATTTACTTTTACATTTACTTTTACATTTACTTTTACATTTACTTTTACATTTACTTTTACATTTACTTTTACATTTACTTTTACATTTACTTTTACATTTACTTTTACATTTACTTTTACATTTACTTTTACATTTACTTTTACATTTACTTTTACATTTACTTTTACATTTACTTTTACATTTACTTTTACATTTACTTTTACATTTACTTTTACATTTACTTTTACATTTACTTTTACATTTACTTTTACATTTACTTTTACATTTACTTTTACATTTACTTTTACATTTACTTTTACATTTACTTTTACATTTACTTTTACATTTACTTTTACATTTACTTTTACATTTACTTTTACATTTACTTTTACATTTACTTTTACATTTACTTTTACATTTACTTTTACATTTACTTTTACATTTACTTTTACATTTACTTTTACATTTACTTTTACATTTACTTTTACATTTACTTTTACATTTACTTTTACATTTACTTTTACATTTACTTTTACATTTACTTTTACATTTACTTTTACATTTACTTTTACATTTACTTTTACATTTACTTTTACATTTACTTTTACATTTACTTTTACATTTACTTTTACATTTACTTTTACATTTACTTTTACATTTACTTTTACATTTACTTTTACATTTACTTTTACATTT